>CM053788.1:378595588-379195588 GCA_028749045.1 Cupressus sempervirens | reverse complement strand
TCCAAAAGGCCTCCATTAAAGCCCAGCCATTTTGGTTGAAACAGTTATGGTAAAATAAAAATAGTTTTAAAACAGTTGCAAAAGACACAACCAGAAGTAACTATCTCGATCAGACTTCATCACTAGCCTTTTCCCCCTCACCCATAGTTTGTCTTACCAAATTCTAGCTTCTAAAGGTGTTCATCAATTCTTGCATTGCATGAGAATGGGGGTTGTTCAAACTCAGTAGCTTAGCCCTACAGGCATCTTTTGGCCATTTGAATTCTTTAATCTTCAGACTTTGCCACAGCATGAGGTTCTTGTTTAAACATAGCATGGATTTAATATTTGCTAGTGTGGTAAAATCACTAGTGGTAGGCGATTCATTGTCTTTCATATTTGCAATAGCATCATTGAAGTTTTCTATTAATGCTTCAAAATCCATGTTGCCATCATCAAACTATAGAATTCTTGTAGGATTCACTATGTTCATATCCTTAAGAAGCTCCTCATGCATCCCAACAATCTTGTTTTCAATGGATTATATTTCTTTAATAGCTTCTTTGTAGATTGATTCTTTCCAACCCATATTATTCTTCATAATGAACAACATACAAGAATCCATAGTTTTCATAGGGTTCTCACCTAGGAATTTGAGCACTCTATACTTTTCAACTTCGATCACCTAGAACACAACAGCCTGACACTAACTTTTTTCAGTTTCCCATCCTAGAGTAAGGGTTTGAATTTCACCTAAAAGTGTTTCCCCTTTAGCATACATAGTGGTAAAATCTAGGATGAATTTGTTGCCTTCTTTAATGATGGAATTCACCCAATCATGCATTGCATCCAAAAGCAAATTCCCCTTTTGTATTTGTTTAACCAGTTGTTGGCTATTTGGAGAATTAGGATAAAAAGATTGAGTCTAAACAACTAGTAGAGTCCCAAGATCCATAAATGAATCTATATAAGCAGCTATGGTCACCACTAAGGCTTTGAGTTCGTTCTTCTCTCTACTATCTTTCTCTGACTTGGTCAATATATCATCAATAGAAAACTTGAAGAAGTTATTACCTATATTTCTATTAATGGTCCCAAGTTCAACTGAAGTAACCTTGAAACCTTTGTGGTCAATTTCTCTAGATTCAGTTTTTTTTTTTTATGTGACCAATTCCACTATGATTTTCCCAGTTACTAGATCTTTAACTAAATGAGCATCAATTTTTAGCTTTTTAACCTTAGAACCATGAGTTGCATACTTATTGACTAAGTTAGATAACCTGGATGGAACAATGGGATTAGCAAAGATTGTTTGAGTATCTCGGGTAGGGGTCATGAATTTAGGTTGATCCACTCTATGAGCTTCAACTTTGCACATCACCATCAAGATTGTTTGAGAAATCAAGACCATCACCTGAATCCTATCCTTGGGTCAGCATCTTTTCCTTCTAAACTTCTTGTTGCATGAGAGCTTCAGACTTGGTTTTAGATTTGGTTCGAGGAGTCGTGCTTTTTGTATGAGTTGGCATCCTTTTTTGCTTACTAGGATTTGACACACCACCTGTAATAGGAGATGAAACTTCTATGTTAGAGGTCAGTGGTTCAAAAAAAGAAACCATCTTTGGAGATAGTTCATTGACTACTTTCATGCTCTGCCTCCTTAGCCAATTGTCTATATGGGTGACGATGGATCTAGTTCCTAGATTTATGTCATCTTCTTCTTCCTAAGTCCAATCCACTTCTAGTTTCTTTGACTCACTAGCCTCCTCCCATCCTGGTTCAACAATGTCTAACCCTTCTTTAACTGCTCCTTCTAGTTGAAATTTCAATTTGAGGAAATTATTCTATTGCAATATTAATCTTGAGTGGTCTCTTTTTAACACTTCTTCATCTTTACAATCTTTCCACAAGTCTTCCAAGTGTGGAATTGTGGAGGATTGACCCTTCAGACCAAGAACTCGAGCCACAAATCTTTTACTATCAAAATCTCTTCTTCCTTGGTAAGACCCAAAACCAAAACCAAGCAAATTACTTCCTATGACTAAGGCATTGATCATGCTACTACAAGTCAAAGAACCGAGCTTGATAGGAAACAATTACTCCTAATTTTCTTGAGGTAGATTATCTTTAATGATAGAAAGCAGTTGCCTACAGAATTTAGCCAAAACAAAACAATCAAGTGCATAGCGTGGCAGCTTCATTAGCTTATCCTTGAACCCACCTACTGTCAAGTAGGTGAATTTAGGGAACTGTATGTAGCTCCCATAGTTCTAAACCAGTTTTTGGGCTTCTAAGGACAATCTAGGCATGGGTATCTTTTTCAAAGATAAATGCACACTTTCTATCAACACATCATATACTTCTCCAAAAATTTCTAACACTTTGTCTTTTTGAAGTAGAGAACAACATTGATAGACTAATATCTCCTCACTCCAAATTTCATGCAGGAGGGAAGTAAGGTTACTAACACAAGCAATGTAGTATGTGACATAAGAGGTCATATAGAAATTTTCCTTAGACTCCTTAGCATGTTTTAGCTGGATTCTTAATGAATTAGCAATTATTTCAGCCCAATACATCCATTTTTGTCCCTTTAAAATGATCTCTACATAATGAAACATCCATTCTTCAAAAAGGAAGACATCGGTTGAACCCTTAACTTAGTGTTATAGTACTACAAGATCATGAATATGAGGTTTTAGATGATCTTTTGTGACTATCTTAGGTAGCCTTGAGCCTCTTCCATAATTATTTTTTGTCCACTTGCTGGCTAGGATGTTATGATATTCTCTTGGGGCTTCTTGATACTCAGCTAGGAATTGGATGGGAGAAAATGCAGTGAATGTGCATTCTGGTAGACATAACACCGAGGCAATAGTTTCCCTGGAGATTGATAGCATAGGTTCCCCATCTTTTTTTAGGATAATTTTACTACTCACATCATAATGATCAATACAGAGTTGGAGCAATTTAGGGCTTATTAGGGAAAGAGGGAAAGCTGTGACTTCAATCAAACCACTAGTCAAAATTTGCATATAGCCATTCAATTTGTCAGCTCACTCAAGGAAATTTGACAACTTTTCTAGTCTAACACCTTCTAAATTGGTATCACTAATGATAGGTCTCTTGCATTCTAAACTGAAACATTCCCAAGGAAATGTAGCACATATTTCATCTTAAACAAAGAAAGCAAGGCTCAAACTGATTCTATCTTGAAATGGACATAGATGGTAGAACAAAAAGAAGGCTTTTTGTGTTCTCACCTACAACTTGTTGAGAAAAAATGACCTCTTTCCTTGTCCCTTAGTAGCTCCTTCTTCAAATCCTTTTTTCGCATAATAAACAAAAAGGAAAATCTATGCTCTTTTTAAGGGATAAGGAACATACATGTGAAAGTACAACCTCATAATGAGGCATCCATAATAAATAAATTGCGGCTAGGTTCACATTTTCAAAAAAAATAGATGTGACCTTTTTATTAAATATTACCCTTTGTGGCTGTACTAACAATGATTAACTTCATCTAACATCCAATTCCCCTTTTTTTGGCGAAAGATCTCCCACTTTAAATCATGATGATGATTTCCCATGTTTGAAATTAAGGCACTCCTTTAAATCATTACCACTTGACATGGTAATTAATGCCTTGGAAAATGAAAACTATTAACAACCCACAATCAATTTCCATCAAGGAGCCTTAGTGGTAGAACCATTTTGAACCACTTTGAACCAAGATTCAAAGGGGTTTGAAGTAGTTCAAAAGAACGCTTTGTAGTCTTTGCATGAATTACCTACAGGAAAAATAGTCAACATAGAACCCTTTAATTGAACTGCTTTGAACTACTTTGAACTGAGGTTCAAAGTGGATCAAATAGGTTCAAACAAACACAAGGAATGATGGGAAGCTTTAGAAGGCTTTGTACGATATTTTTGTTGACCTGGACAATACGAAGTGATGATAGGAAGCTTCAATAACTAGATGTACAATTTAGGAAAAGTTTAAAATATGGCGACTCACAATATGGCTAACAATTGTTAATAGGGACAAGGTGATCATGATAATGTTTTTAAACAAGACCCAATTTGATCTGAGATGTGTCTTGAAAATAACAAGAAGAAGAATCAAGGATCCAATCTTCCACTTGTAAGATACACTTAGGAGAATGACAAACATAACTCATCAAGGTCTCATCTATAGAAGGTATATCAATGAAATGCATAGGAAGTAATGGATCAATAGGATAAGTAATCATGTTATCATCTAATTTCATAAAGGTTACCTCATGTGGAAGGATGTGATCCATTCTCTTATATATGCATTTATCCCAAAAAGTAGAGCTATCAAGATTAGGAGAATCATGATTCACTAAATATTAATCAATATCATCTTTAAAAAGATGACTTTTTGGAGAAGAAATGTTTGTATGAGAACTAATGAAAGGAAAATCTAAAGTTTCATCATGTGAATTAAATAGAACATCTTGAAGATCATGAAGACAACTTGAAACTAAATTGGAAAATGAAGATAAAAACTCCATTGAAAATAAAATGCAATGACTAAAAATGTGAATATATTTTTGTTTTTATAATGTTTTAAATAAAATGTAATGCAACCTAAGAATGATGCATTTTTTTGTATTTTCACAATGCAAATATTTGAAATGAAACAATACAATTAATGAGATATAAACACAAACTAATATCTAACTCCAAAATTAGACAGAGGGAATGTGTTTGGTTCATAAAAATATTTAGTTGTGAAATGGAAGCATTCAATAAGATGTGTGTATATGAGAATTCCACTTCTGAAACATTCAAATATAAGAGAAAGAGGAGCTCCCAAACATAACTCTCAATATAAATAAAGTTATATTAGAAAAACCCAAATAGTGTGAAGGGATGCCAATGCTAAACCCAAATTATAATAAGAAAGTATGCAAGAAATTATTCTTTCATGCAATGCTTATTATCCTTAGATGTTCCATGTGAGAGTTAATTATCCAATTGGTTGAGATACTTAGAAGCAATAGATATAGAAGCAATATGTATATAATCAACCCAATTAAAGTAGTAAACTATATCTATAATATGAGTTAAAAATAAATAAGAAATATAGCCTCAAAATGTCAAAGGGAAGTTCCTTTCTGCTAAAAAAATTGTGAATCTAAAGTTATGATAGAAAAATGGTTATAAGGGTAAAAGTACAAAGTTGTGTCACCTTTCAGGCTGACTTATTAGAATGACTAAATTTGAGTATTTCTATCCAAAAACCAATTTTTCTCAAACATATGATCTAGATAAATTCATTCTAGCTAAGTTATATATGGTCTCACACTTTTCCAATTGGAAATGTCTATTACATGCATGTCTTATACTAGTTTGTATCCAATCACTAAAGAAATAAAATTATTTCAGAAAATTGGTGTTTCAATAACTCTTACTATTTTTTATGATATTTGTTTAGTAAACTATAAACAGCAATTTATAGAGCTCAAAGTCAAGAATATTTTCATATAGATTTTATAATGTTTTAATTAGATATAGTATATTATAATTAAAAAATTCTACAAGCACATATTCTGACACTCAAAAAGATGTCAATTTTGAGAAAAAAAAATATTAAATCATATCAAATAAATTTAAAATTTATATGAAGTTCTAGAGGAGAGAGTCCTCTTTCAGAATGTATAGTTTTTCTTCTAGTTTGAATAGATTTGTTATGAAAAATGTGGTGGGAGATGAAAACTATCGATTTCATATTAGTAAAAACTTGAATCACTATAAAAGAGAAAATAAAGGTCTAAAGTCTTTTTTTTTATTTTTGACTGTTCTAGCTATATTTATTATCTATAACATAGTCTAAGTTCAAATGAAAATAGGTTTAGTTCCATATAGTTTTGTGGTGGGAACTAAACCCCTAATTTTCAACGTATTTCAGCAACTAAAAAATTATCTATAAAAATTAAGAAAATATATCATTTCTTATTCCAAATAATTATTAAAAATTATAATCTTAAACTTCAACCATGTATAGCCATTTCATTAGTTTACTTCATTTTTTAATTCTAAATAATAATAGTAGTTTTATGTCATTAAAGATAAACAGTTATACTTTTGTTAGCCTTTTCCTTTACAAAAGGGTGACACAGGTTTGTGCTTTTATCCATAAATTTGGAATCAAAAGAGAAAGCCCATAAAACCCTAAAAATCTCAAAATTTAAGGTATATGTTTGTTAGAAAGTAAAGTCCACCAATATAACTAAGAGGGGGGAAAGGGTGACTATTTCATGCACTTTAAACAATTTGAATCACCTTTATCAAATCCAAAATGCATCACCAAGAAATATAAAAACTAACCACAAGATGATAACCGTACAAAGTGAGACAAGATATGTTAACTAGGGAAACCCTTGATCAGAGGAAAACCCCTAGTAGGAATTATGCCCATAAATGATGTACTAATATGAAAATTCCTTGTAAAAGGATGTGACTCTGTTAGGATCCAACTCAATACAATTAGTACATATGAGGCTTTGTTAGGATATATTTAATCTCTATAAGAAGATTTTGACCCTGTTAGGATATGTTTCAACCCTATTAGGAGTTGATAACAAGTTAATTGAACCCATTGTCGAAATTGTTTCAGAATTGTTCTCACTAAATAATTCAAGATAACACATCCAAGACATGAACTTACTAAAAAAACTTATTTTTCCAATATATTTCCTTTGAATTTATCAACGTATCCTCAACATCATCCTCTATTATGATCTCATCAAATTCACATCCATGTCAGGATACAATAATGATCATACATTAAAGCATACATAACACACTGCCACACTTTAAAAAAAGGAAAACATCGTTCCTTTATACCAAGTCCTAAGATAACTAATTAAGTCATCCCTAAGGCTTTCCCAATGTACAATGGGTAATATAGGACCATCATGAGATATTATAATTAAGTTTCACATGCTACAATACATATTACATCAATTGCATAACAAATTTAGCCTAACATTGAATATAGAACACATTAAAATTCAATGACCATCTTAGAATAATCCTATGATTCTACTACCTCAAACACATAACAATGAACATGTCTTTGACCAAAATCCAAGCCCGTTAAATAAGTTTTACCTTGCCAAAAATATACAATTTGAACTTCAATATATTGTTCCCTGCACACTATCTGTGAACCAGTCTTTTGTAAAACTTATGTAACTCACATAAATATTCATAATTATGAATGTAGACATACACATATCCAAAAACACACTTATAACCCCATTGAATACAATTTTGCATCTATAAACTACCCTAAAAAAATTATTTACAACTTTGTGAGTACCAAAAAAATTGTATATTGACATCAATGACAAACCAAGTCATGAATGCAATACATAAGCACTTAATCATCTCTCGAAACAAACTAGAAACATCCCCATCAATATTCATCAATCTCTCTTAGGAATTCATGCCAATAATCTACCCCTTTGTCATTGATGGTAACATATGATGAAAAACATAAAAGTACCATAAATGCCAACTATATTTCTTCCTTATATGCTTTCTCGATCATATAATACTCTCTCTCGTACATCAATATGCAACAATGATACTCTCCCCAATTCATATTACTCTCTCCCATGGTTGAATAAGGGTTCCATATGTATCTCTCCCCCATAGACATCAATGAAAAAGGTGCCATTATGATAATTCTTTAAGTTCAATCATCTCCAATACAATTTGGAAGATCTCATTAAGTGTCAAAAGACACTATTAAATAATACTCAAGAGTTCTCAATAACTCTAACCAAAAGTGTCTACTCCCCTAAAGGAAGCATCACCAATATATAGTCTAGGTGTAAGAATAACCTCTAAATATATTAAACTAATGCAATACTGCATCAATTACTCTGAAGTAGGTAACCCCAAGCATACCTCTCAAGTACTCAAAGGTGTTCTTAGCCAAAGTTTTAGTAAATATTTATGCTATCTATTCCTTTGTGCTAAAATTCTTCCACCTAATTTCCTTCTCTACTACATTCTCTCTAGAGAAATGATCATTTATTGCAATGTACTTAGTCTTTGCATGTAACATTGGATTCTTTAACATATTGATTGAACTTGTGTTATCACAATGAATGATAATAGGTTCTAAAAATTCAATACCAATGTCTTGCAACATCTACTTCATTCAAATAATTAGATTGCAGTTGTTTATTGCTATAAAATACTCTACTTCTTTTGTAGATTGTGATATGCAATTTTATTTCTTACTTAACCATGAAACCAATCTTTCTCCCAAGAAGATTGCTCCACCACTTGTACTTTTCCTATCATCAACATTTCCTACCCAATCTATATCAATTTATCCACATAAATTAAAGTCATGTGATATGTCATACCATAAGCCATAATCTGATGTGCCCTTCAAATATTTGACTATCCTCTTTATTGTTTCCAAAAGTTTCCCTTTAGGATCTATATGGAATCTTGCCACAATTCCAACTGCATTAGCTATATCTAGTCTTTTATGAGTCAAACATCACAATCCTCCTATCATAGATCTATATCTTATTTTTATTACACTAGGAGACTCATCCTTACTTGATACTTTACATCCTATAACTATAGGTGTCCCAACTGGTTTACAATTCTCCAAACCAAACTTTGTCAAAAAATCCTTAAGATATTTAGCTTTTAATATAAAAATGTCATCCTTATTATGAATTATTTGCAATCCCAAAAAAATACTTCATCTCACCAATCATACTCATTTTTGTTGGATACAATTGATTAATTGTGTGTTGTCTTTGATGTTACACAAATGTCATATCAGTTGACAAACAGTGTTTACTGAGCTCACTTGGTTAGTGAAGATAGATTTCCTTTTCTACTAAGAATTCACAAGTTTACTCTAAATAGATGACAGTGTCTACCGAGCTTACTCGAGTGTCAAAGGAATCGAGGCAGAAAAGAGTGTTAATCGAGCTCACTTGGTTAATGAAGGGAAAGTTGGACAAAATTAGTGTTCACCAAGTTCACTTGGTTGCAAAAGGATTTCTCCAAGTTCGCAATGTTAACCAAGCCTCTATTGGTTAACATAGAGAATTATTCTAAAGTTAGTTTCTACGGAGCAAGGTCGACTCTCGAAGGATTTTTCCTGTTTTGGCATATGAAGCTTAATTACTTTATGTATTGTTTCTAGTTGACTATGATGATGAATATTGGTGATTATAATTTGAATTTGGGCCAATGTGACAATCTAGAAGGTATAAATGAAAGGTCAAGTTGAGATTTCTAGTGTGTGTGCAAGTGTGTTGATTGAATTGAAAAGGAAAGAGAGGAGCAAACTTGAAGAATAAGCAGGTATCCTTGTGAAGTAGAAAAGTAATATTCGATCAAGATGGATCAAGTTTAAGTAGAAAAGAGATTTGGATTCAGTAATTCAGTTGCATCACAATTAGGTCATTCCATTTTTACTCTCTAACCATTGTAGCAGTGATCTAAAATCTCTTAATAGAGTTGGTTTAACAACCAATTGTAAATCCTCTAACAAGGTGGCAATTCAATTGAATTTTTTTAAGACCTCTTGCAAGGCCACTCCTAGTAGGGTGATTAAATCCTTTAACAAGGTCACACCTAACGGTGTGTTTTGTAACCTTTAATAGGGTTGGCTCCTAATAGGGCTCACTTTAGAAGAGTGAAAAATAGTAACTAGTTACATTGGTGGTTTTTCCCAAATTGGGTTTCCACATTAAATCATGGTGTCTCATGTGTTCATGATATTTCTCTTATGCTATCAAATTCATTATTGTTAATATTTTAAGATCTGCTAAAAGTAATTCACACTCTGCATCTACCAAGTTACAACATTTTATGTGTGTTTACCGAGTAATAGCAGCAATCGATTTTCTTAATCTAAATTTTATTGTTGACGTCTAAGGGATCTGGGATTTATTTTAGTGGTAACTAATTCACCCCCCCAGTTACCCCTTCTATATTTCCAACAATTTTAAATTCATTCTTCCTTCTAAAATTTTCTCACTAGCTTCATCATTTCCTCCAAAAATAATGTTATCAAAAAATACTTCAATAATGAGTAATTTATCTTCATCTTTCCTTATGTATATGTTACTCTCTGCATTACCTTTCTTAAATATTGAATTCTACAAACTCGTATCCAATCTTGCATACCAAGATATAGGTGTTTTCTTTAATCCATACAATGATTTCTTCATTCTACAAACCATGTCTTTATCTTTGATTATACAACACTTATTTGTGAATTTCAATAGATATCCCTTATCCACAAGTTGTCCAACACTCAAAAGATTATGTTTCAAATCATCAACAAAATATACATCCACAGTGTTAATTTTTCCATCAACAATAATAGATCCTTTTCCTTTAATAGGGAAAGGTGCATTATTTCCAACTCTAACTACTCCTCCATCATAACTATTAAACTCAAAAAAATGCATTCATATCTCCTATCATATGATGAGAGCATCCATTGTCTATAATCCAATCATCCTTTTTCTTTTCTATAGGTGACACTAAAGATTTTACTTCTTTTACCTCTTCTTTATCAAGAGTTTCTTCTTTAATAGAAACAAATCCAATTTCAAAATCCACATCATCACTATTGAATAAATTTATTACTTTAAATTAAAATTCATCATCATCATCAACAAAGAAGAAATCTTCTATAAACTTTAACTAATAGGGCTTTCTAGATTTAGTTTTCTCTTTTAGAACATTCAAATGAAAAATGACCAAGTTCTTTTCAAGTCCAAAAAATAAAATCTCTCCTACCTTTAGATTCTCTTTTCGAAAGTAACACAAGTCCTTCATCAATATGCTTGTCTTCTTCTTTCTTAACTTTCCATTCTCTAGCATAATCTCCACTAGTGCTTGCACTCCTAGTTAATTTAGCTCCATCTTTATGTACACTAAAAGTTGTTCTATTATAATTTCTCCTTGTTGCAGTTTCAATCTCTATTCAAATACCTACAACTTCCCAAGTAGAGTTTATTTTTTAAAGTTTGGGAAATAGGAATAATCTCTTCAATAGTTTCTATGTTGTTGTTATAAGTAGGTGGAAATGACTTTAGGATCTTCCACACAATATCATCTTTAGTGAAAACTCCATCACAACTCTTAATTCTTGCAATAATCTCAATTATCGTAGAAAAATATCCTCTAATTATTTTATCTTCCTCCATCTTAGCACTAACTAATATATCCTTTGAATTATGAAGTTTAAATTTATTTGAAAATGTGTCTCCTTCAAATAGACTTTGTGATTGAATCCAAATAGCATGTGCAAGTTGTAAACCTTTTACCTCAAACATATTATGATTTTAAAAGAGTTGATAGAAAAGCTTCTCTGCCATACATATTATACATGATTAGATCTTTCTTCTCCTTTGAAAAATTCTCTAAATCTTTCTCCTCGATCATTTTCTTGCTTTCTCTAGTAATCATTTAGTAATCAACTCCCATACATAATGAATGAGTCTTCATCTTGCCTTTCCTAGTGACATAGTTCACTCCATTAAACTTTGGAATTTTCCTCCTAAATATAGCCATTTATATCCTTAAGTTGTAAACTTTTCCTTTAAAGACTAATGCTCTGATACCAATTCTTAGAAAGTAAATTCCACCAATAAAACTAAGTAGGGGGTGAATTAGTTATCCACTTTAAACAAATTGAATCAACTTTATCAAATCTAAAACATATAACCACAAGATGATAACCATGCAAAATGACACAAGATTATAACTAGGGAAACCATTGATTAGAGGGAAAACCCCAATGGGAATGATGCCCACAAGATGATGTAGTAATATAAAACTTCCTTATGAAAGGATGCACCTCTATTAGGAGATAATTCAATACAATCAGTATATATGAGTCCCTTTTAGGAAACATTGAATCCTTATAAGAAGATTCCAACCTTATTAGGAGTTGTTTCAACCTATTAGTAGTTGGTAATAAGTCAACTAAACTCACTACCCAAATTGCTTCAAAATTGTTCTCACTAAATAATTTAGGATAACATATCCAAGAAATGAACTGACTAAAACAATAATGTATCTTTCCAATATAGTTTCTTTGAAGTTCTTAGCATATTCTCAACATCATCCTCTACTCTAATCTCATTGAATTTGCATCCAAGTCTGCATACAATAATGATCATACATTAAAGCACATATGACACATCATCAAACTTATAACCAAGGAAAAAATATTTCCTTTATACTAAGTCCTAAAACAACTAATCGAGTCATCCTTGAGGCTCTCCCACTTTATAATGAGTAATATAGGACCATCATGAGATATTACAATTAAGTTCAATGTGCTACAATACATATTACATCAATTACATAACCTAGTCGGCCTGACAATGAACATCAAATATGTTATACTTTAGTGACCACCTCAAAATAATCCTTTGATTCTCCTACCTCAAATACATAATCATGAGCATGCCTCTAACCAAAATCCAAACCCACTAAACTTTAATCTTACCAAAACATAAATCTCAAACTTCAACGTATTATTCCCTGTGCATTGGCCTTCAACTAGTATTATGTAAAAATTATGTAACTCTCATAAATATTCATAAATCTTTTTGTGAACATATACATGTCATAAAGATGTATGCATGAACACATTGTTGGACCCATTTAATACAATTCGGCATCCACAAACTACACTAAAAAAATTTATCTTTGTAACTCTTCTTCTACCAACCAGAAAGTTTGTATGTTGACATCAATGACAAACCCAAGTCATGAATGCAACACATAAGCACTCAATCATCTCTTCAAACATACTAAAAATCACCCCATTAGCATTCATCAATGTCCCTTAGGCATTCATTCCAACAAGGTTGAATTGGTCAACCTATACTACTAGGCTTGTAGGATGATAGCCATGTTACTAGAGGGAAAAATCAAAATCAACCCCAAATCTTTCTAAAACTTCAAACTATAATTTTTGAATCCAAATTTGAAATTCTAATAACCTATTTCTGAAAACAAGAAAAAATGATTTTGTTTGTTGGGGAGGGATTTTCTTGGTCAAGCCCTAGATTGATAAATTAACCTTAAAATTGAAATGATAATAATGATAAAGGAAATGCTGGCAATTAGAAGAACTGAATTTCACAATAAATAATATAAATAAATTTTTAGCCGTAATTAATTTTAGTATATGATCAAGTATGATGATGTTATAACCTTGACTAAACATAAAGAAACCAAAAGGAAACTATGAAAGTCAAAACCTCGTAAAGGGGATTAATTCTTGTGATATACCTTCATGAAGATATAAAGAACTTGAATGGAAGATCTCCTACATGAAGCCAAACTCTACTAGCACTTTGAAGAATAAATTTGATGGAAGAAGGCAATTCTAGATCTTGATGAATTCTTGAAGAATGCTAGATGTTTATCTTGAAAATTATTGTTTGATATCTCATGTGGGAGAGCTTAGGCTTGAGCATTCATATAAATGGATAGATGAATGGACATTAAATGTCAAAACTCCTTACATAGTAGTTTTCATGATTGAAAAGAAAGCAGGTTGATGAGGATAAAGAATTAAAAAATTAAAACATCTAAGATATTTTTATCCTTGAGACTAACCAGGTTGACCTATACCTAAGGGTATCCCAAGGTCTCAAGGGAAGTACACAAATAATATGAAATTATTATAAGTGCCAAAAGATATGGCCAAAAAGGTGATAAAATAGCACCTAAAGGACTATGCATAGAAATGAGAGATAACCTAGAAATTTGTAAGGACCCTCCTCATATGTAATTATCAAATATGAATTCTCTATTAAAACCGTCATAGGAGATTTAAATGGATATGAAGTAATGTTTATATTGTGAACGTCCTAACGAAATTGAGAGCAGTTGACACATCCATGTTTTAATGCTTAGTGATTCGAGAACTACTACAGTGTCTCGATTGTTTAAACATTAAAATTTCACTAAAGATGATACAAGGTGTTTTTATCTGATGATGATGACGTTGATTATGGTACCTTGATGATTAGGTTACATGCTTTTAGATAGTTCAGTATTCCTTAGCTAGAGATGTTTATGATGTTAGGTATATGCATGCCTAACGAAGATTATTCTATTATGTTAATCTAAATTAGTGAATAAGTTATGTTACATTGATTATGTGTTTACTGATGATTAAATGTGAGTAGAAATGAATTAAACAACTAATTATTTGAAAGATGGATATTTTAGTTATGTGATTTCCCTGATATGTTATATACATATATGCATGTGATTTCTTGAACTACTGATGTGTGCAATGAGTGTGCAAGGTATTTTAGCCAAGGAACTTAATGGGGAAATGAAACTAAACTCTTTGTGCCATTGTGGAAACCCCATTGTTCATGTCTTAATTGTATTGTGAGATGTATGAATGTGTCTTTCTCTAATTCAGTAAATGTTAATATTTCGTAACTGTGTTCTTATAGTGTCACTTGACACTCGTGAATTGTTTATGCATTTCAGCATGCTAGTTAGGATTAACTGTGTAACCTGTGGACCGAAGTCAGACAAAGTCAGTGACCTTTTTTGCTAAATTTTTTTAATCGAGTTTAGGTACCCCTAATCTAGATTGGTGCTTAATCTGAATTTTGGAGTTGTTAGATGGTCCTAAATTTTTCTAGCATTTGTTTGGTCCTAAATCAATTCCTAAGGCCTTAAAACATGAAATCTTTATACCCAAGGGGTATGGTTATGGGTTGGGGGAATTTTCTACCCCCTAGCCCCTTTTGTTGACTTTTGAGGTCACTCAAAAAGTCTATTTTTGCCTTAGTGCGAAAATTGAAAGTTGTTACCATGGGTTGAATAACCTCAACTCCACTTAGAGATTAACCTTAGGTTTGGTTGAGTTAGAAACCTCTAGATTTTTAGGCAAGTGGGGGAATTTATTGCCCTTTTTGGTGGTTGAGTTTGGATCTTATTTAGAGGCCTTTTTTTGAGTAGTTTTGGTTGTTACCTAATCTCTAGTTTTAGAGAGAAGTCTTGGAAGATTGAAGGCAAGGAAGGAAAAGATCTTCTCAACTTGTTCATTTTACCATAACCTCTTTGTGAAGGTAGGAGTTCTTCATCTCCTTTGTTCATGTTGCTCATGTTGTTTCTTGCTTGGTTCATGCTTATGTTATTGTGTTGTTTATTGGTATGCTTATATGTATGTTGGGTATGCTTGGGAAGGATTGAAACCATGTTTTCTTGAATGCTTATCTTTCTTGTTTTGTTTGAATTTCGAAGTTTTTTTGTATGGGCATTTTGGCATTAATCACCCTTGGATAGGGCAGAAGTGGCCATTTTTGGGGAAAGGTCTTCAGTTGGACTCCAATAGTGTAGAGTCTCTTCTTAGGATGAGAAGAGGGAGAGAGAGTAGGGTGTTATGGGCCCCTACCTGTCAGCACAAATCACATAAGAATTTTGGCATGTAAGAATGGAAGAACGGAAGTTCTTGAGTTATAGCCCCGATTGGGCACCTGTTTGGTGTTGTGTCTGACATCTCCTATTGGAAAAATCCACCTTCTCCCTAGTTTTATTTCAATGTCGAATCTGTTGTGAAAATTCGGTATGGAAATGAATGTCTGATTTTGTCTCCTTGTTATGTTGTTGTCACCTGGTCATTTTTTATTCTCTCCACAATCTCAGCGATGTATTAGAGAAAATGAAATGGGTCCCTTGTTAAGGGCCATGAAGGAAATGTAAATTGATTGTTGAAATTCAATTATGTTCGGGATTGAAATCCTGTGTAAATTGTATTTAAACTTTTTTGTTGTAGTGGCAACAATGCCAGGTTTTCTTCCTAGTTCTTTCCTGGCAGAGCCTTTGAATCAGGTGATTCAATAGAAAAAGAAATTGACTAATATTCTTGCATATGATCTTTCTTGTAATTTGGTTTATATGCATATGTTTATCAGTAAACGAGTGCAATGGTGTCTTACCCCTCCTGTGGCATTCTTGTAGTTGAAATTTGTATTCATTTGATTAATATTAATTGGATGAAACGATGATAGATATAAAGTTATGCAAATTCGAATACCAAAACTATGTTAAGAGAACTTGAATATTTGAACGATAGATTTGTTTGTATTTTTGAAATTGTTGGAATGAAAAATAGCTCTACGTGGATGAATCAACAAAACATTAAACTCTATGATTAATCCAACTTTTAAAAAAAATCCCCCTTGGTTAAATAAATATGTATATAATGGACAATCCAATACTTGGAAGGAAAAATATAAATGGGTCTTAAAAATAAAATTTGTCATTTTAGAGCTAAAAAGTCTCTGGAATTTGTATTAGGAAGATTTAAATTCAATTTGGAATAGAGAATATTCCCTTCAAAATCCTCTTTTAAATCATTTGTATAATCTTGAAAATTACAATTTTAAAAAAATAATAATGATAATAATAGTAAAATGCATAGAACATAATTTAAAACATATCCTATCCTATCAAAAAAAAAAAAAACCAACTAAACTTTACAATTACTTATTCTCCTTCCCCTAGGCGCAAACAAGTTGGACTTTGGATTGCATTAAAATTTTGATAAGAAATAAGGATGGGAGTGGGGTCTTAGTTTAAGATTTGTTTTGACATGGGTTATTAACCCCTATGTTTCCCCCCATGCGCAGACATCCTTGGGATCTCGTATCCCCAAGCTGACTTAGCATTTGGTATAAGGGACAGCTTTATGGGGAAGTAGGTTTGATTAAAGTCTTGCACCCATAATGTTTCTTTAAAATTCCTTGCACTCCACCCTTTTATAGCCGCCCAAATCCTTGTTGCGTTTTGTGTACAGCTTGGGGCAACATGGGGACAATCATGGGGCCTTGTGCCGACATGGGCATGAGAAGGGATTCAAGCGTGAGGGGTTAAGGAGATTAGATGGGTGGGCGGCTAGGATAGAGGGGATTGGTAGTTAAGTTAGTTTGTAGGTTTTTAATAAAGTTTCTTTTTAATATTAAGACTAGCTTAAGTTATTTTATAGTATTAGTTAGTAGTTAATTTTTAGGTTAGTTTATATCTTAATTAAAGTTTCTAAGTTAGATAGTATTGTGTATGTAGTTAGTTTTAAATGTGTTAAAAATTAGTCTTAGTATGTGTTAATTTATACAAAGTTTTTAAATTTGAGTTAGTATTAGATTATTAAATAGTACTAGTTAAAGAGTAAATTAGTGTAAATTAGTTTTAGTTAAGTACATGTTTAGATAGTTTTTTTTTTTTTTTTAGTATTTAATACATTTTAGTATTAGTATGTATATGTTTATATTAAGGGATCATATTTTATTTTATTTTATTATGGAAGGTTGATATTTTTTTTAAGTATTTTTAGATTAGTAAGAGTTTTTCTTTGAGTTAGAAATTGTTAAGTTGTAGAAAATATTCGATTAGTAGATAATGTTAATATGTTTTGTTTTAATAGATTATAGAGTTAAAAGAAGTTGTTGTTTAGAATAAAGTCTAAATTTGTTATGTTGTTTAAAGATAAAGGTTAGTAGTTAGAGAACGATTATAAATTTGTTTTAAATTATTATTAGTTTTAGTATGAGATGAAGCATACTATGTAATAATAGTTAAATTTATCTTTATTTATATTGTTATTTGAATAATTTTAAATCTATTGTTTTTAAATTAATAAAAAACAAACCAAACATCGAAGTCAATCTAATAATGAATGTTCAAATTTAACGACCTTTTTATACTTATTGATTATAAACTTAAATGGATATGACAGGACATTGTTAGGAGATTTCGTATCTACTTCATATTATATCTATACTTTAACATGTGCAAATAAACATATCAAACTTAGTGGTGTTATTAACCTTTAAAATAAAAATAAAAAATTTGTTGGTGTGTTTTTGCCCATATATTGGGCATGACAAAATTTGAGCAAGATTGGAAGAAGAGAAAGGGACCAAAACCACTCTAAGGAGGGCTAAAAGGTCTTGAAATTAAGTGTTTCCATTTTATGATGGTACAGATCTAACTACTAATATAAAAAGTATGTAACAAGATTCAAACTTTTCGCTCACCAAAATATAGAATATGAAAAGGGGATCACATACATGAGCTAATTTACCCAATTCATATGTCATATATGATACATCGGAATGCAAAACCACCTAAAAATTATGATTGAGACCACTTGATAAGAAATGTGTCAATGCAATATCCATAATTAGAGGGGGTTTTATTCCTTTGTTGATTAGAATTGAAAGGAGAGGAATGATATACAAAATACTAAATAAGAACATATCTTATTTAATCCAACTTATAAAACTAAGGTAAATGGGGATGAAGAAAAATAAGAATGCACCTAGAAATAAAATAGGACAAGTAATTTTTTAGATCCCAATTGTTGAGTTTCAGAATCTTAGAGTGGCCTAGTAGTGAAGATCTAGGACTTGGAGGCTATAAGTCATCTCTCTACCAATTCTAAGCTGAAAATGGTAGGTACATAAAATTAATGGTGACATATTCAAGTATGACATAATGGAAATAGTAATGTTTTATGGGTGTTTTTATCTGAAGCTTTAAAATGTCATTTGTCTACTTCTAATCTTCTTGGATCTAATCTAACAACTTTGTAGCTTATTCTTGTACACACATAAATGGGAAAGAAGATTGGCTAAAGTGGTTTTCCTTATTCATATTGTAATATTCCCTATAATATTAAAATCTATTATTAGACTATAATTGACATCCCAAATCGTAATTGATCAAAAAGATATATAAATAGAATAATTAATTGATTATTAGATAACTAGTAAGTAAATCAATCAATATATGAATGTCAATTAAACAACTAAATAAGTAATATCAAAAAATATAACAACCA
The DNA here is from genome assembly GCA_028749045.1 of Cupressus sempervirens. NCBI lineage: Eukaryota > Viridiplantae > Streptophyta > Pinopsida > Cupressales > Cupressaceae > Cupressus > Cupressus sempervirens. The sequence continues at coordinate 379,176,690 of CM053788.1, read as the reverse complement.
ATTATAATTAATAATGAATAAGTTATGAAATTGTTTTAAGAATCAATAACATAGAAAGAATTAATATACCAACAATTACTTCCTAAACAAGGAGCACAAGCACCACAGTTCCTACCTTCAATGTGTTGGGTTGTGGGGTGAGACTCAAGTCAAGTTGTACATTTAATTGCGAACTTGAAATAAAATGTTGGGTTTCATCAAGGGCTTCAAAATCATGAAGAGCAATTATATAAAATTTACTTTTATAAGCTTTAACTTTTTGCATTCTTCTTAAAGGATTTTACATCTTTATAGATTTGTTTCTATGCCTGTGTACCTGAGGCGAAAAGGTGGAATGAGCAATAGAGCCTTATTTCAAATATTCAAACTTAATTTTAACTCTACAAATTCACACTCCTTTATAAATAAGTGTTATATTATCTCAATTTCTTTTACTTTTCTTTTCCAAGCCAATGTATCAATTGCATTATTGTTTATCGATAATAGCATATCCCCTTCTACTAACTCTTATATTAAAATACAATCAATTGTAAAAATGTTGTTATAATAAGAAGGATTTTATTTCTTATTATATTGTATGCATAAATAAATTAAAATAAAATAAAAATATTTCTATATTGAAATAATATGTCATTATTTCAAAATAAAAGTTACAAGTAAAAGTAAAATGTAATACTTTGAAAAAACAATAAATAATTGTCATCCTATTTAATAGGAATTGGTGCATTGAGTCAACTTTTAGTTCCTCATAAATTTTATCTTTAATTATAAGATACATCAAATAATATGTCATGTATCTATTCACTTTCTTTTTCTTTTTCTTTCTTTCCATGCTCTTGCCAAGTTGGACATGTGTTTGACAAGTAGCAAGTTACTTTGTATGCAATCGATAGGTGGAACAAAACAATTCATAAACTTGGAAGGACTAGGTGCGAAAAATGGTAATACAATGGAAAGAGTACACAAAGGGCCCAAAAGGGTGACCCTATAGTATGCATGTTGAAGAAAGAAGCTCCAATGCCTCGACCAAGTGGCTTGTAAAAAAAATATATACATATGCTGAAGCTAAAATAGAATATAATAGGTTGATGCAATTGATTTAATCATTTGTAATTAATTTTTTGAGCAGACATATTGACATAATTTACATATAAAATGCATAATTAAATTAATAATATAAAATTATAATGTTATGACTATTATACAATCATTATTGTAAAATATAACAAATTAAACTGAATATTATTTTTACTAAATTACTCTTATTATTATTTTTTCATCAATAAGAGGTCGAAGCCAAGATTAATTATTATGCATTATTGTTAATTATTATTTTATTAAGCACGAGTAGATTTGAACCCAAGACCTCTTCAATAAGAGGCTCACAATTTACTGTTGTGTTGTAGGCTCTTGCCTAAATTACTCTATTATTATTATTATTATATATAACTAAAAAGTTATTTAACAAATTTAAATTCTATTTAAATAATAAAAAATTATTTTAACAAATTTGAAATCTAAATAAATTTAAATAACTGAAACATAAAATATGAAATATAGCATTTTCAAAATCTTATTGTTTTTTACTTGAAACAAATTGTGATTGAAAAAACATTATATTAAATATTAACTCAATATTTTTGTTTCCTTTTGCATTTTTATGTCTCTTTGAGATTTATTATTTTGCTTATATGTGAGTGCACAAGATTGTAAAGTTGTTAGCTAAGGGTCAAATTGTGACTTAATGTTTTGAGAAAATAGATGAATTCCAAATAGTATTTATTCTTATTCAATACTTTCTATAATTCCAAAGAGTATCTTTGTAATTCCATATAGTATTTATGGAATTCCACATAGAAATATCCCAAATAATTATGTAATTCCAAATATTATTCATCCAATACTTTTTGTGATTCCAATTTATTCTTATTCACTACTTTTTGTAATTCCAAAGAGTGTTTATAGAATACCAAAGAGTATTTAGTCAATAATTCCAAATAGTATTTATGAAATACCGAAGAGTATTTATGGAATGCCTTATCTAATTCTAAATAGTATTTATTCAATACTTTCTATAATTTCAAATAGTATTCATGAAATACCAAAGAGTATTTATTGGAATGCCATATCTAATTCTAAATAGTATTTATTCAATACTTTATGTAATTCCAAATAGTATATATTCATATTCAATACTTTCTATAATTCCAAATAGTATTTATTCTTATTTGATACTTTCTATAATTCCAAATAGTATTTATTTTTATTCAATACTTTCTATAATTCCAAAGAGTATCTTTGCAATTCCATATAGTATTTATGGTATTCCAAAAAATAATACTTCTGAAATGATTCTAAATCCTTTAATACAAAATCTTTTAAGAAATATTCATTCAAATTAGATTTGATACAACAAGGGCCAATACGTTCTTCAAGAAATCGAATCTCATAAATGATTTTTCAATTTCAACATGATCATTAGCTTGAATCTTGTATCTACTCAATATTTTATTAAATATTAGTTGTTTAGTGTTATCATCTTCTGTTGTTTTCTTTTTTTCAAAAATATTGAGTACTTGAAGGAAAGAATTATGCGTTAATTCATCTCTAGAATTAAATAAGTAATTGAAGGACTTCAATAGAGTTTGGTTGAATAAATGTAATTCATTCACACAATCATCAATATCTAGGTCAATTTCATCATTAGGGTAATAGAGATTAGGCTTAGTTATTGATAGAATAAATTGGTCTGTTATTTTTAGAACAATTTTTTTTAATTGGAAATCATCGTTTAATGCTAATTGTTCTTTATTTTGGTCACAAGATAAAGGAGATCTTGAAGATAAATTTGATTTCATAAATCAAATACAATTGAATTGGTTTATATAATCTTTTCTAATGTTTCATTCACAATCTGGTAAAATATCATAATTGACAGAAGGATTTTGAATAAAAAATTTAACCTTCCATAGATCAACAATTCTATTCTTTTCTAATCCCCTGAAATATTGAAAAGCATCTTATCACTCTTTCAACCATTTGAATTTTTCACTCAGTTTATTGCTATAATTAATACTTATACATGATTCATCTATTAACAAAAGATCAAACAACATTTGAAAAACTTATGTCTCTAAAAAGGGAAAAGATTCTCCTGCTTGATTTGATTCTTCTTGTAATATTTTTTCTTGTTCAAAATACTTAAATTTTGTCTCCTCATGAAGTTTCTTTAGTCTTCGTAGCCCTTCTTTGTAGCTTCTGACTTCTTGAACTTTTCGTTTTCTTTCTATATTTATGATTTCTTCTGGTTCTGAAGAAAGAGCAAATTCTTCTTCTGCATGAACTAGTTCAACTTCTAGTTGGTCGAGTTTTTTTTCTGCTTCCTCAATACTTTTGCTTCAATCAAGATAAAGTAATGACTCTTGCCATTCATAAAGGTTTTCAGGTTCTGTTTCAAATTTCCAATATTCTGGAATTGAATCAAAAGATGAATCAATCTTCCATTCGATGCCATTAGATTCCTTCTCCAAAAGGCTTTCATAACTTGTTGTTTCTTGCTTCTCTGATATTCTATCATTTTTCTGATTCAGAGTTGTTTTAGAACTAGATAAAATCCAAACATGTTATTATGGATTGAGCAAGCAACGTTGATGTCTCCTTCAGACTTTTGGTGAAAACATAAAACAATGCGGAACAAGCAACAAATTTTACTTTCTAGCTCTAGCTCCAAAATATTGTACAACCAGAAATATCTTCATCAAATTATATTTTGATGATTTGTTTCTTTCAATTAATCAAATATTCAAAAAATAGAAAAGTAATGGTAATGCTATTATCATTACAGCTTTTATTGTTTGACCTTTTAAGATAAATATACTTATATCCCGTATAAGTAATGTAATAAGAATCCAAAAATCAAAAAGCTTAACAACACTTTCTCAACCAAAAAATATTTGACTTAGCAATCTCACCAAATTGGATTCGTTCCATGAAATGAATATTTCCATCATGTAATCTTTAAATTTCAATTGAACACTAAAGAACCAAACTATTTCTCAATTTTTTCTAATAGGGTCCGTAAAGTATAGTAACTTCTCAAATTTGCATTGTTACTCTAGACCACATCAAACCATAATCATTTAGAAATACTCCAGTTTTTTGCACTATACACATTGACCTATGCTTAAATGTTTTTGTGTCTATCTATTAAGCTAGAAAGTCACAGACTGTACAAGAATGTTCACAACAAAAATAAATTTTCATAAAAAATTATGTTAGAAAAAGGAAAAAAAGCTAATATGAAAAACAATCGATAAAAATAGTTGTAAACAGAAATAAATGCTAAAATATTTTCAAAAATACTTTTAAGTTTAGTTGTAAACAGAAATAAAAGCTCATAGAGAATAAGTCATTAAACACATGATTGGTGATGCAATTGAATAGACCAATTCAGCCAAGGCATGCGAATGTGATTACATTTAGTGTAAAAATGTTCTTAGTGATTTCTTATTCTGCAAAATGCAATGAACTTGACCAATTATGTGCAAAACAAAAGTTTGATGGTGACTCTTTTGTGCAAAATTTGACAATTGAGAGACCATAGAATAGAACATCACATTGCATAGAGGAAAATCTCAAAGTTCCAAACTATTAACAAACTAAGGCCAATCTAGAGTATACTTCGGGGAAAAGGAATAGAAGCTTACGCCATGGGGGATTGGAATCTATGCAGTAATTGAGGCCTTACAGCTGTTCCAATGGTAGATGGTTGTTTTCTTCAAGATCAGGCGCACACATCATGTCTTTATCCTTGTTTTTAGACAAACAAGTGATACAAGATAGATAGATAGATAGATAAAAATTTAACGTTCACGAGGCTAAAAATAGCCTATAGAACAGCAAGACAACTCAAGAATTAACCAAACACCTCTTTGCTCTAAAAGCCCACATACTCTTAGAACCATTTCAAGTATTGAACAGCTTTAAAACACGACAAATATCCCTCTTTAATATACTAAGCCCTCCAAATGAGCAACACTGTATGAAGAACTCTTTATCCCAATTATCGTAGTAAGCTCGAACACAGGAAAATTTGCCAAAACTACCCTTGGAACTAATTTTCCCTATGAAATGGAAGAAATTCAACATGTAATAAATCAAAGGAAACTAGAAAGTGTGGACAAACATATCAGAAGTTTAAAAACAGAATTTGTGAATGTCCAAAATGCAACGCTTGCATGAATCTAATTAGGTTAAAGCTCTTCCAACTCTGCGCTGACTTTGTAGAAAGATTGGAAAAAACCGCAGTGGAAGATAGACGAGTAGGAAAGTGCCCCAGCAGTGACTCCCCATCTGTGGAAATGTTGAACAGAGGAAAAGCGGCATACTTTTTATAGTAATATTTGTACATGGCGGCAGAATTTTTATTCAATAATGTCTATTGGCAGGAGGACAGGTTGCACTATTTTCATTGAATAATATCAATACATATGTGTGGACATCAGACTCGTTTAAAAACATTAGATGACATTAATGACACTGTTAAATGGCAGACGATAAATTCTACAATTTTTATAATATAAAAATATTTTTCTTATTGCCTTTTTCCTCATTGGCTAATAGAATTTTCAAAAAAATGTTTTTTTTTTACCTTTTAAATATATTTAAATTTATAGAACTTTTATAAATCTTCGTACATCTGCAAATTTTTAAAATTTATGTGCCAAAGGCATAAACTAACAATAACAAGAGTTCTAAAAGACAATTTTCAAATTTTGAGTGATAAAAGTTTAATATTGATTGACAATTTTAGTTTCTGTGTAAAATTTGTTAAAAATGAAAATTACTTGAGTCTAGATTTTAATTTTAAATACTTTATAAAATACCTTTTTAAATGAACAAAATATAGATTTTAGTTTTATTATTTTTTCTATGGATATTAGTGTTACATATTTATAAAAAACCATTTTTCAAATGGAAAACATTAGTTTTACATACTTATAGAAAAATATATTTTAAATGTAAAATAACTTTACACATCCATCCACATTTCTAGAAACATAATTTTGTAATTTTTAACGAATTTGTATAATATTAAATTTTATTAGTTTTACAATTTTAAAATAATTAAAGTTCACAAAGATATTTATTTACTTAAAAATCTTAATTGTAAAAATTTCATAATTATAATTTATACTAATTTTCTTAAGGAAAAAATTATTATCCCAAAAACAATATTGATCATGTAAAAAACTAATTTTAATGACAATTTCATGTTTTCTTATTAAAAAACAATAATTATGCTATTTGTTTAAGCCATATTGTGAAGATCATAACTACTAGGATATAATTTATTTTAGACTCATATTTAAGCCGATAAGCTTATATGTGGGAGCTTTGCTCCCGGTTTTTTTAAATTTTTGCCAGAAAATTGTCACTTCTCATTTTTTAATATTTTTCTAATATGTTTGCTCATAGTAAAACTTACTATTTTATTTTCCACTTTTTAAATTTCACACTATACTCTATATTTCTAATTCTGTTTCCAGTTTCTTTTTTTCTCCTAGTTTCATGGATTTTAATTAGCTTTTATTTATAAAAAATAAATTGTTTCATTGAAAAATTTTGTTTTCACCAAGAGTTAGGTTTGACATTTGTTGTAAGTATTTTATAATTTTTTCTCAATTTAACTTTTACCATAGAAATTAAAGAGACAAATAAATAATACAAACACATTAATCATTTTCATGGGAATTATTTTAGGATAATTGAAAAATATAAATAATATTTTGATATGGGAACCTCTACATTTATTTTCATTATTATTTTAATTACTTTCTAAAGTGAACAATCTAAATGAATTAATTGAAGAGATAAGAAATGTTGCTTTTCATAAATTAAAATTTATTATATAAAAAAAATTTATGTAAATTAAAATATATTAATATGCTTATTTTTCTTCTATTATACAAAATTTTAACAAGAAATTGCATCCATATTTATTTCTAAAAAAATTAATAGAAATTATTACCAAAACTTTAGTAGAACATAAAATAAAACAAATTTTAAATATATAAAAAATAAATACTAATTATATTCTTTTTTATAATCTTATTTTCCATTTCTAGTATATTTACTAAACTTCTAATTCTAATTTTTTTTAAAAATTAAATAAATATAGTAAGCAAATGAATGTTTTCTTCTTAGATGATTGAAAGTTCAATTCTTAAATTACAACCAACATATCTATATAAGTTATTTTGTGTTCTATTTGAAGGATATTTTATTTGAAAACATGTATCACAATGTTATAATAAAATAATCATGAGATCCAAGTTTAAGAATAGTGCAAATATATAAAAAAATTATTTTGGTATGGAACATATATAGTTATTCACATTATTATTTTAATCATTTTCAAAAGTAAACAATATAAATTAATTAATTGATGAGGTAAGGAAAATTTTTTCTATTAGAAATAAGAGAATTAAAAGGATCCAAAAAAAATATCAAAGCTACATCACGAGTATACAGAAGGAGGCAAAACCTCACTATGAAGGAATAGTATCAGCTGTACATATAACAAAAAGATAGGAAAGAACAACTAACTAACTGGGAGCATCATAGTGAGTGTCAACCCAGGCAGTTCAGCCTAAGGGACCTTCCATCCAAACAATACTTTTGTGCTCTTGAATCTGCATTAACATAGATAGTTCTTCTTTTCTAGCATTCCCATTTTCTCTGATTTCTTTGTTTAGCCTATTACACACTTGTTCAAAGATACGAAGATCATCCAATGTTCTTCGCCACTAGTGTCCATGCTTGAGCTCATAGTAGTAAAAAGTAGTATGCCCATCACGAAGGAACCTCCTTATCTTGTCCCGCTCAATCACCATAGTAGCCTGCACCTGCTAGAATATTTTGATATATGTGAGTTTTCAAAAAAACTCAGTAAGATCCTTGTACTTACCTTGATACCTTTCCTCGTTCCTACACTTCCAGATTTGCCAAAGAATGTTAGATGAAAAAATATTCCAAAAAAGGTTGGTATCTTTAGGAAGACCATTAATATGACCAGAGATAATATCAAAAATATTAACATTTATAGGATAAACAATGCCAAACATGTTCCATATCTCCTTGGCAAAAATACAGTCAAGAAATATATGTCCACTAGTTTCAAGAACTTTACACAAATTGCAAATATCAGAGTTAGAAAAATCTCACTTCACAGGTAGCTTGTCCAACAAAAGTAACCACTTGAAGCATCTAATTTTGGGTTCCACTGGATTCTTCCATAAGATTTCAAAATAATTTTTCAAAACATCAACTTCGTATGAAGAGTACCAAATAGCATTGATATGATCTATGATGTCAGTATTATGCTCAATGATTTTATAAATATTCTTGGCCTTAAGCAGAGTAGTAATGATACCACCAGGCCATTTGCACTTAAGGTACCTATGAGAATCAGCATGACAAACAGTGGGAATACCAACAATAGCTTGCATAATCATGTTGTAAGTTCTTCTATGAGAATCTGGGATGTCATATTTATCCTTAAGCTCATCCCATGTCATGATTTGATCACATTCAAATAGGTCCATAAATTGTTTAATACCTTTCTTAGACCACAGTCTGGCAGAGCATCCTTGGGTAAGGGCCAAAGGTTTACCATTTAGGTGAAGATTCCACCAAATGGATCTTTCACCATGGAGTTGAAAATTAGAGTGAAACTCCTTGTTAGTGATGAGTTTCCTAACATGATCCCAAGCCTTCCAAACAGACTTGAAAACTGCAGAGCCTTGAACCATAACATTAAAGTTACCAAGAATGAGATCACAAAAAGGGAGGCTAGTCCAAGACTTAGCTTTCCTCGAAAATTTGATTTAACATATTCATAAATTAAAATTAAATATAAATTAAATTTTTATCTAAATTAAATTATACATGATGTGCATATATCATTTTTTTTCTATTATAAAAAAAATTTAACAACACATTTTATACATATTTATTTCCTAAAAAATTAATAGAACTTATTACCAAAACTTTAGTAGAACTTTAATAGAACATAAGGTTGGATAAAGAATTGATTATAAACAAAATATTTAAACAAATAAAAACCACTTTTTTATTTCTAATATATTTACTAAAACTCTAAATCTAATAAAAATGTATTTTTTTTAAATGCATATAATAAGTAATATACAACAAATGAATGTTTTCTTCTTGGATGATCCAATTTCAATTCTTAAATTACAACTAACATATTCATATAAGGTATATTGAATTCTGCCTTATTTTTTAAAATATTAATAATTTTATTACTATTTTAGTTAAACATTTATGTGAAAAAATAAAATAAAATATTATTCTTAATAGAAAATAGTTATTAATAACAAACCATAGAATTTTATGTTTAACTTATTAATAGTCTATTTATTATTTAACAATTTTTAGGATGTGACATGTATATATTTCTATCAGCTTATTGTTGCATGTACACAAACATTCAACTACTTGTCACTAAATTAGAATCCTCCTCCATCATATTGCTTAAAATTTTGAAAAAAGCATATTAGCTACTGAAGATTGCCAAATCTTTGTTTTTGAGTTTGTTTAACTTTTTGTTGGAGTTTATTCCATTTCCATATGCCTATCATGAAAAAAAAATTGTTGTTCTAGCAGACAAAGAAATATCAATGTCAAGGGCACCATCTACAACCCTTGAGATTTGTCAGAAGCAAATTTGTTTACTTCAATTTTTCAGATTAGATTTTGTACTATATGCTTTGCTCTTTGATATTTATTAGTTCTTTAATTTATTTCTCTCTGAAATTTATTAGTTCCTACATTTATTGCTCTTGTCTATTGAGGCATATGATTACTGGATTTATATATTGAAATGAGAAATTAGAGATTTGAATATAATTTTTTTGTATTAAGGAAAAGAGGGCATTTAAACAAGTAATATAAACAATTACTTTGAAAAAATATATTACTTTTCACTAATCTCGAGAATTAACACTTGGAAGAGCGAGGAATTTTTGTGTATAGCCACAAATATTTTCATTCACAATATCGGATCGCCGACCAAATCGAAAAAAATCCAATTCAATGGAAGTATATATTTTAATATACCTGGTTAACTTTTCCTTGGCACTTGTGTGAATCTATGCACAATGCTAGCCATTAGGTTTTCATTTGAAATTCTTTCGGCAGAAGAGTGGAAGAATAGAAACTGAATCCTTGCCTTTCCTAAAAAATTTAGGTGAACCTTGGGTACTATAGAGGTTGTGCCAATTAGTAAATAGAGACTACAGATAAGTTGAAGGCACTCTGCACTATTCCACCCAATTTAGTGAAAGTGTGGTTAGCAGAACAATATGTTTGGCAATGTTTTTGGTCTTATTATTTTGTTTCAAAAAAGTAATGGAGGCGTGCAAGGAATCCAATAATAGTAAGTTGCTTTTGCAAAAACATATGTTACTCTCATTCCCCTGTGTAATGGTACATGAGAGAGGTGTGTGTTGTGGAGATGCAACTGCAACCAACATTAAGTAAATTAGAAATGGAGTCATAGATCATAGCTGTCGTTTGGGAATTTCAGATCTTAAACTGGATGAGACGATGCTTGCACAGATAAAGCTGACTTAGAAGAATAAGACCAATGGGTTCACTATGTTTTCTCTCATTGATGAGCCATTCTAATGTCTAGGTTGAAGAACTACTATGCTTTTGAGGCCCTCAACAATGAGGAAGTTTCTTTATTTTTTATAATTTTCTGTCACAATTAATCAATTTTACTTCTAGGAAAATAGGGATCTACCAATCATAAATAATAAATTAGAGTTTGAAAATTAAATTAAAAATAAATGAGTTCAGAACATTAGTACTATCCTAAATTTGATTTAAAAATTAATGATGCACCACCACTGAAAACATTAGTTCCTACCTTATAGATAAGACAAGGACTAATAAATCCTTTTAATATGTAAACTCCACAAAGTGAATTAATTGGCAAACTGGTCGACCGATGGTAAAGACCTAATTGCATTGGGCGCTACAAAGTGACACATCTCATTAAGAGGGGAGTATGGGTGATATAAATAGTGCACATACAAAAGGAGATACATTACATGGTAGCAAGGAAATAATAAATAGGTTTGGAAAGACGAATAAAAAAGGGAGAGAAATTATAAGGAGAGAGTAAAGGAATAAGATTATAAGAATGAATTAAACTAAGGAAATTAAAGTTCAAATATATTAAAAGATGAGAGCTAACATGGGATAATTATGGATAAGGAGGGAATTTTTGATAGGCATTAGTTAAGGCATTTTTACTAAATGGAAAGTGAGTAAAGTAAGCACTATGGACTAAAAATAGTACAAATGACTTGGACCCATCATATTATGTTATGTAGTATTATCAATGATTCTTTCTACATTATGTTAATAATAATAATAAATATTATAATTTTAATATATGTGAATATATGTATTTATATACATAAAATTATTTAATAAATGAAAATTTGTAAAGATAATATAGAAGATTATTTGATATGCTCGTTAATAATTTAAAGAAGTGTTCTTTTTTGATATAATACTTTAAGGGTAAAAAGATTGATTTAAATACTAAAAGTCTTAGTATGAGAGACTAATAATCTCCATCTAACTAACATTATTTTTGCAATCTCTATAATGTTGATATGTGAGATTCATGTAATCTTTATTTGACTGACATGTCTAGGACCAATGAATCTCTATAATGCTGGTATGTGAAACTAATAATCTCCATCTAACTAATATGTCTAAGATTATCATTACCTCTATAATGTTGGTATGTGAGATTGATATAATATCCATTTGACTCACATTCTTAAGAATGATGTTCCATAATATTATAATGATGTCAACATATACATATGTGATTGGCCTTGGATAGAGGATGTCTCATTCAAGAAGAACCTTAAGGGGTGCACTCTAGAGAAGATGGTCGAATAACTAAAGGTTAGGAAACTCGATCTAGAGACATCTTTAAGGTCAGGGTTAAGAAAGAAGGTAGAATAGAATAATGAAATTTCTTATTACTATGATCCTAACAATTATTTTGAAGGTTTTTTCTAACCCTAGTAGCAAGGATATTACAATGATATCATAGCATTGATCCTGCCATCCCATAGGGTTAATATGAATAGATCAATATGTCTATTCGAAGGAAAGAAATATATAAATAAGAACATATCTTATTAACCCAACTAATAAAACTAAAGTAAATGGGGATGAAAAAGAATATGAATGCGCCTAATAAAATAGGAGAACTATTTTTTTAGATCCCAATTGTTGACTTACAAAATCTTAGAGCTATCTAGGACTTGGAGGCTATAAATCATCTCTCTACAAAATATGAGCACAAAATGGTAGGGACATAAAACTAATGGTGATATATTCTTAGGACATAATGGAAATAGTGATGTTTTCTTGGTGGTTTTCTCTGAATTTTTCACATGTCATTTGTATACTCCTAATCTTCCTAGATCTAATCTAAAAAATTGTAGCTTATTCATGTACACACATTAATGGGAAAGAAGATTGATTAAAGTGGTTTTCTTTAGTCATTCCTAATTCAGGAATCAACCTTGTGATGAAATTAGATAAGAATAGATGAAATAGAAACCAAATCCAAATTATAAATCACCATATACCTCGATGGTGCAATAGTTTTTTAGATGTGGTCACAAATATTGATGAAATATCTTGAAGCAAAAGGAAATAATGAAATAAATTCCTTAAATGATGGATGTTGTAGTTTTCCACAATTATTGATGTAGAAGAATATTTCTTTTTAAGAATTGGATTCTTAGATGCTCAATTACAAAATAATTCTTGAACTTTGATTGTTTGATTACTCATGAATGTTGAAGTCATGATAGAAAATTCTTAAGGGTGGACATTCACATCAAAATAAGTAGAGACTAGGATTTTTTCTATTCAATCCATCATTTCAAGACTTCAAATCTGACCTAGGCTGACCATAAAAGGAAATTACCTAAAAAAACATTGACATCAGGCTTCATGTGGAGTTTGGGCCCAAGAACCCAAGGATATGTCAGCATTATTGACATGTCACATGAAGAATAGGAAAACATTTAATGTAGGTTCCCAAGAGATAGGGTAGATGTTGTGTTTCCAAGTACATCTCATGTTATGTCATTGGGACATGTCATGAAGGATAAAATTAGGGATATAGGGACTAGATAATGGAATGAATTATTTGATATGAATAAAATTAGAGGAATATAGTAAGAAATAAGGGTTAACCTTGATTTTTAAAGAGATTAGATCAATATATGACTTGTAAACTTAAATTTGAAGGTCCAATAAGTTTTAGGAGAAAGTGGAGTCAAAGTAAGAGCCCATAAATACTAAAATGGGGCTAAAATGAGCAACTAATTAAGGATTCTTACTTTTTAAGATAGTACAATGATGAAAAACTACTTATAAAAGGCCTTCACTATTTATAGAGACTCATTGGTTGGATTATCTTATTGAGAAATAGATGCGCCTCACTATGAAATAAGAATGTCCCATTGGTAAGAAAGAGTTCCTCACTAAAAAATAGTCTCAAAATATAAAATCAAATAGAAAAAGTAAGATCTTTTTTCTAACATGAATCAATTTCTTGAATATCTCATTCACTTTGAGATTCAACAAATTAAGCATTCATAAAAATTTATAGTATAATATCTTAACACAACATGCATAATACATTCTATGCTATATAAGTACGAAATACAAATAAAATTTATAGAATTGTTTTTTTAAAGATGATAAACCCTCAAAATAACCAATATATGACAAATAAATCAAGTTGAACAATGTAGAGTTTTCCACTATGAACTAATCATTGTTCAGACAATTAAAACCATTTCTCTTAATAAATTTTTTTTTTATGATTATGCATCCACCATCTCTAAAATTTGAAACCCTTTGATCTTAATTAAAACCCCTCAAGAAATGATTATACAAAGCCATGTTGTCAACTAACTTTTCTAATCAAAATCACAACTAGAAAAATAGAGTATTTGCACAACGAACCAACCATATCCAAAATGAAACAAATATTTTATTGAAATATATTTGAGAACTATTTACTAAATCTACCTCTAGGTCACAAAATAACCCAACAAAAAACTAGTATTACAAATATATTACTTTAAAAATAAACCATTCACTGATAAATAAAAATGGTTGATATCACCTTAAACCAAAATATTATAATCTCTTTTGAAGAGAACCCACAATATTGTGCAATCACAAAATTATCAAAACCTATTATGCCCTAGCTTTTATTCTATGACTAGGGTTTGAACCATATATAGTGAAAGAATCACAACAATATCAAAATAAGACATAATAATGCTTTTCAAATAACTATAAAATAAGACATAATAATGCTTTTCAAACAACTAACTTCAGCCCCCATGTTGATATTTGAAACAAAGACCTTCAACCAATGTCATTCACAAATAACGTTAATGTTGATGCTAATGTTAATGCTAATGCTAATGCTAATGCTAATGCTAATGCTAAGCTAATGTTAATGTTAATGTTAATGTTAATGTTAATGTTAATGTTAATATTAATGTTAATTACATCGAGAGGCGTAACCTATAGTGACAGAATGGGGGAAGTGAAGTGGTGTGACTGTATTAATGTTAACTTTTTAAAATTCAACATTTAAGGCCGACTAATATTGTATTAAATGAATCATTGTATGGAGTAAAATTAATGATATAACTAGCTTAGATATCTATATACATCTATCTAAAACATGCCAAGAGATATCAATCTTGAGGCACCTGTTTCAATAAATATTTATTGAGAATAGATAGGTGCCTTGAGATCGATATCTCTCAAAATGTTTTAGATAGATGTATACAGATATCTAAGCTAGTAGCATCTGCAACACAACATGCAAAATTGAAATCTATTAAATTTTTAATCTAAAATATTTTTTTTAAAGCATGATGCTTGTCATATCCATTATGTTTTATAGATATTGAAATATAGTATATACCTTGCATACAATTAATCTCTTTCGAAAGATTTGAGTCATTCCTCCTCTTCTTTCCTTTGACAAGTTGCTTCCCTGTCTTCATCTTTTCATTATGATCATAAGAAAATGGTGATGAAATTTGAAGTCCATCCAAAGACTTAACTCATGATATAGCAACAAGTGTTATTCCTATCCTTTCTCTTGGTCCAAGCAAAGTGTTAATCCTTGTGATTTATGGATAGTTAATGCCCAAGACAAATGTAAGGGCAATTGATGTGTGTGCCCTCTTTGTATTGGAGAAATAGGAATTAATTTTGGAGCCCCATCTTCAAATGACATTCCATAGTAATTGTCAAATTCAACCATAACATATGTTGGTAGATCTGGTGGGGCATTTCCAAGTTTGTATACGATATTTTTAATGTATCCCAAAGTTCCATTGACAAGTCCCACTTCAATCCATAAATTAGATGTTAACATGACCCTTGCATCCTTAGAAAGTAATAATTCAACATCTAGTTCATCATTTTGACCTCCCCCTAGATTAGTCCTACCTTCTTTTGATGCAATGTTGTGGGCAATTGGTTTTTTAGAGAATGTAATTTCTTTCTATTATGATTATGCACATTATCATTTGTTGCAAATAGATGAATATTATTATCAAATTCCTCCATAGCATTTTGGGGCAATGAAACATATGTCCTTGTCATTAACCATTTCCAATCATTAATAGTTGGAGTTATATCTCTTACATTAGTGAGTAATTGGTAAAACTTTTGTTGGTCTTCACTTTCACCTTCTTGTCTGAACACTTTATCCAAAGTAACAATAGTATTGAACTCTTCCCATAATAAGTTTGCACGAACATTACTATCATAAGGTGATTTGTCACAAAGAGAAGGTACTTGTTCCAAATCTCCTACTAAAATAATCAATCTTCCTCCAAAATTCATGTTTGAATTTTCTGGAAAAGCTTGATGTAATCTTGAATCTATATTTCGTAACAGATTTTGTTGAATATTCTATTGTTTAATTATCAATGGAAATATAAAACATCAAATGAAAAGATATCTACGTTAGATTTAGATTTAGAAAAAGATATCTAAGGTAAACCTAAAAGTTCTTTTAAAAGTTGAATATATGTAAATATTGAATACATGTTGAATATCAAAACTATCAAAGAAAAATTCTTCACATTGTTTTCATAAAAATATTTATGACTTATAATTATTTTATTTCAAGAATGAATTTATGGGCATCTCATATCAATATTTAAATTTATAAAGAAAATAGAGTGGAACGACAGTACAAATATAAAAATACAAAGAAGGTTAGCTTATACAATCATTTTAAATTTGAAAATATGATATTGGAATTTCTAGCTTAGATATTAAGAGTTGGACCATATATTTACTTTTTGTAAATATTCTCTTATATTGATGTACATTAAAAACTATTTTTTTAGAAATTTAATACATCTATTCCAATATGTCCAATATGGATCAATTTAAATAAATTGATGAAATTTATTAAAAGTTAATAATTTATGGTATTGTTTTATGTGTTATATATCTACTCAAATGTTTCATAATTTCTTCTTCCAATGTGTATTAATACTTTCTCTTCTTAATTCGTTGGTAGTTTTATATGTTTTATAAATCTTGAAATGAAATTATTTAATATTAATATGAGATGCTCGCAAATTCATTCTTGAAATAAAATAATTATAAGTCATAAATATTTCTATGAAAACAATGTAAATATTTTTTCTTTGTTAGTTTAGATATATAATAAGGATGATAAGCTTACCAATATAACTAAGTTTAGATTTAGTTAAAAGTTAAATTTGATTAGTTGAATTAAATAAATGGATGTTAAATATATTTTGAAAATAGTGGAGATGGACAACAGTTTATTTGGAAATTTGGAAGTTGATACTTTTAATGATGCAATGTTGTAATTAAAATGATTTCAAATTTAAAATTGGATAAAAGATTAAATATTGGTATTCAACATGTATTCAATATTTACATATATTCAACTTTTAAAAGAACTTTTAGGTTTACCTTAGATATCTTTTTCCAAATCTAAAATCTAAGGTAGATATCTTTTCATTTGATGTTTTTTATTTTTGTCAATAATTAAATAATAGAATATACAACAAATACTTATTATTTAATTTTAAAATATATATAGTGCAATGGATCTATAAGTAAAAACAATTGGATGATATTAAATTTATTAACTATTTAAAATAATATATAGCTAAATATATTTTATGTTTTATTTGTTTTTGAAAGAATACTAATTTAAATCCTATTACTTTTAAAGTTATCACATTCACATTTTCTAGAATGCCTCGTCCAAGACTAAATTTAGAGAATGAAGAGAAATGAAGATAGTATCAAAGAGAATATGCTTAGAATTATATGAGACAACGATGTGAACAAAGGAATAATGCTCAAAGAGAGGAAGCTAAAAGTCCTAGAAATGAAGAGAAAAAACTATGACACAGAGAATATGCATGAAATTATATGAGACAACGATGTGAACAAATAACTAATGCAGACAGAGAAGAAGAAAGAGATCATTGAAACCAACTTGATAGAGAAAGACATGTCAAGTGTGGGAAAACTATGACAGTGGAAGAGATTGAAGAAGAAATGAGACAACATACATATGAGATGAGAGCACATCATACACAAACATCTCAGGACAATCAAAATATAGTGAGAAGAAAAACAAAAAGAGTTATGAACTTGGACGAGTTGAATGAAAGAGAAATACAATAAATACAACTATGTAAACATGAATCTAATATAGGAAAATCTTAATCTCATGAAAATGATGGGTTTATTTTTTATGGGAAGAATCCTATGACAATAGATCATGTTCTACAAACACCAACTAATAGAGTAGAAGATCTTATGAATGTTGATTTAGGCAATTATAATTTACAAGAGGAGTTGACATCTCAAATAAGAAGAGAAACACAATTGAAAAGAACACAAAATAGAATGGATGAGGGGACAATCAATACTATTGAAAATAATGGGATTGACTTGAGAACTTTATAAATAATGTTTTAAAATGGACTAGATAAAATTGCTATGCTGAGTATGTGGTACATTTGTCAAAAAAGTTATCTTGAAATGAAGGTTTTACAGGTCCCTGAAGGCCCTATTTCTTATTGATGTCAACAAGAAAAGAATGAACATCAATTTTTAACATCAGACAACATGGATCCTAGTCCACAACCATTAGAACTTTCTAATTTGACACAAGTAGAAGAAATGTTGATAGCATGTATCAACCCCATTCTTCAAGTTCCATATGCAACTAGAGGTCAATTTAAATATAAAGGGCATACCATAAGTTTTCCACAACAAGTAAGAGAAATAGCCAAAATCTTACCACATCGAATAAAAGATTTACCTATTATCATTGTTTACAAGAAGGATCAACGTGGAACAAGTTACAATTTTACAGTCAATAAAGAGAGGGTATACAAAGAACTTTAATTTAAAATAAAATATGATAAAATATAGGAATGTTCAAATTGATCAAAATGCACTTAGTGAGATTACATCCAATTTAGATGATAACATCTTTGATTATCTAAACTTAGTTCATATGGAATTTGATTTGGATGCAAGTGAATATGTATTTGTGAGTCTAATAATGGAGATGGATCATGGAAATACTATCAATCATACTACATCAATGACCCCTAAACTACCAAATGCACAAAGAGAGATGGAACTAATTCATGCATGGATAAATAACCCAAATGTAGATCCTAGATCACTATTTGATTTGCTAGGAATTGGAACATCTCCAATGAATGAGTATGTCACAGAAGGATTACTTGATATGGCTTTTCCAACACTATTTCTAGATGGATGATGCAATTGGATTGAATGAAGATTGAGGAGAGTGCATCTTCATGAGTTTGTTAAGCATTTAATTTGATATAGAGATCATCACTTTTGAAAACATCCATGATTTACGTATAATATGATGAATATGATCATGCAACATTGTGCACAAAATTCATCAGCACTATTTGTCAAAAAGAGCTTGCAAGATATGTCAATCACAATCAATGAGTTATGAGAACATATAGAAAATGTTCCTCACTCACATCTAGTAGATCGCTTGATGTGTTTTGGTACAACTCTAAGGGGCACAAAGTCTTATTGGGAAAAATGTCAAGCTGAATTAAGTGATCTCTTGCATCAAATTGGAATGCCAATAATGTTCTTTACTTTGAGTGCAACATATATTTATTGGCCCTACTTACATGTATTAATGCCTAGAATAGAACCATCTAATCCACATGAAGCACAAAAATAGCGATGACAAAATATTATTGACTACCCACATATGTTGCATATTATATGCATCTAAGATCTACAATGTTTCTTAAGGAAATACTACAAAAGGGAATGAAAGTAAACTAGCTTATATATACCTCTATATATATTACGTCAAGAGTAATCGTTGTCGAGGCGCCTATTTTCATTTAATCCCAAGGTTATTTTAATCACAGTTGGGATTTATGAAAATGAAAATAGGCGCCTTGAGAATGATTACTCTCGGCGTAATATATATAGAGGTATATATAAGCTAGTGGCAATCGCGGCGCAACAAGAAAAGTATTTTTTAAAAAATTTCTTTTTTTTTTAATGTTAGTGTTGAATTATTTATTTCTTTTTAAATACAATTGTATAAACTTACTATAAAAATGTAATAGTGTAAACTTACTATAAAATTATTCTTGAATATTTTAGTTTTTAATTCTATATATGGTGTTTATTTGCATCACTTTAATTCAGTTTTATTTTAAGCATATTGTTACGTAAAATGTTATATTGAAGAGTAGAGTTATAGTTAGGGTTAGGGTTAGTGTTAGGGTTGGGGCTATTGTTAGGGTTTGAGTTATGGATAGGGTTAGGGTTACGGTCAGGAATAGAGTTACAATTAGAGTCAGGATTAGCATTAGGGTTAGGGATAGGGTTATTTTTAGGATTATGAATCTTGTTAGGGTTATAGTTAGGGTTAGGTTTAGAATTAGAGTTAGAGTTAATGTTAGGATTAGGGTTAGAATTTGGGTTACAAATATAGTTAGGGTTAGAATTAGAGTTAGGGTTAGGGTTAAGGTAAGGGCGAGGGTAAGAATAATCATTTAGGTTAAAAATATAGTTAGGGTTAGGATTAGAATTAGAGTTAGGGTTTGAGTTAGAGGTAGAGTTAGAATTGGAGCTCGAATAAGGGCTAGAGTTAGAGTTGAAATTAGGGTTATAATTAGGGTTATAATTAGGATTAGGGTTAGGGTTAAAATTAGATTTACGATTAGAGTTAGAGAAAGGGGTAGAGAAAGGGTTAGTTTTAGGGTGATGGTTAAGGTTAGGTTTATATTTAGAGTTAGGGTTGTATATAGAGTTACATTAGGGTTAATGTTAGGGTAAGGGTTTGAGATGGGGCTAAGGTTAGGGTTAGGGTTAGGACTATGGTTTTCTCTAGATTAAAGTAAGGGTTAAGGTTAGAGTTAGAGTTTTGAGTCAGGGTTAAGGTTAGAGTTAGGGTTAGGTTACAGTTTTAGTGAAGGTTAAACTAAGGATTAGGGTTAGGATTAGAGTCTAATTATGGTGGAGTTAGATTTATAGTTAGGGTTATATTTAGGGTTAGAGTTAGGGGTAGGATTATGACTAAAAAAAAGTAGTTTTCTTTTTGGTATATTGTACTGTAAAACTTTATAGTCAAACATAGATATATGGTTAGGGACAAAGTTACCATTATAGTTAATGTTAACCTTAGGGATAGAATAACAGTTAGGGTTAGCATTAGGGTTAGGGCTAGAGTTAGGGTTAGGTTTTGAGTTATGGTTAAGGTTAGGGTTACAGTTACAATTATAGTTATTGTTAGGGTTATGGTTAAGGTTTGGGTTAGAGTTATGTTTATGGTTAAGGTTAGGGTTAGAGTTATGGTTATGGTTAAGGTTCGGATTAGAGTTATATTTATGGTTAAGGTTAGGGTTAAAGTTATGATCATAGTTAAGGTTAGGGTTAGGGTTAATATTGGGGTTAGGGTTACAAAAAGAGTCAGAGTTAGAGTTAGGGTTAGAATTAGGGGTAGGGTTAAAATTAGAGATAAAGTTAGAGTTGGAGTTAGGGTTAGAGTTAGAGTTAGAGTTAGATTTAGGGTAAGAATCAGGGTTAGAATTAGGGTTAGGATTAGAATTAGCATTAGAGTTAGAGTTAGGGTTAGAATTAGGGTTCAGGTTAGGGTTAGAGTTAGGGTAAGAATTAGAGTTAGAGTTATAGTTAGGGTTGGAGTTAGGAATAGAGTTATAGTTAGGGTTAGAATTAGGTTAGGATTAGAGCTAGAATTGGGGTTAGGGTTAGAATTAGGGATAGAGTTAAGGTTATATAGGTTCAGGTTAGGATTAGGGGTAGAATTAGAGTTACAATTAGAGTTAGAGTTAGAATTAGGGTTAGGGTTAGAATTAGGTTTACAAATATAATTAGGGTTATAGATTGAGTTAGAGCTAGAGTTAGGGTAAGGGTAACAATTAGGGTTAGGGCTAGAATTAGGGTTACAAATAAAGTTAGGGTTAGAACTAGGGTTAGGGTTAGGGTTAGATTTAGAGGTAGGATTTGAGCTAGAGTTAGAGTTAGAATTAGAATCGGAACAAGAGTTGGAGTTAGAGGTAGGGTTAGAATTAGGGCTAGGATTATAGTTAGCATAAGGGTTATGGTTAGAGTTAGGGTTAGCATAAGGGTTAGGGTTATAATTAGTGTTAGTTTTAGTGTTAGTGTTAGTGTTAGTGTTAGGGTTAGAATTGGGGCTAGAATTGAGGCTAGGGTTAGGGTTAGGGCTAGGGTTAGAATTAGAGTTAGAGTTAGGGATCAAGTTTGAGTTAAAGTTGGAGATAGAGTTGGGGTTAGGGTCAGATTTAGGGTTAGGGTTGGAGTTAGGGTTAGATTTAGGGTTAGATTTAGGTTTAGAGTTAGATTTAGGGTTAGAATTAGGATTTGGTTTATGATTAGAATTAGGGTGAGGATTAGAGTTAGAGTTACATATAGTGTTAGGGTTAGGATTAGCATTATATATAGTGTAAGGATTAGGATTATGGGTAGGATTAGGGTTAGAGTTAGGGTTAGTGTTAGGGTTACAATTAGAGTTAGAGTTATAATTATAGGCAGGGTTAGAGTTAGAGTTAGAGTTAGGGTTAGAATTAGGGGTAGGGGTAGGGTTAGGGTTAGAGATAAAGTTGGAGTTAGAGTTAGGGTTAGAGTTAGAATATGGGTTAAAATTAGGGTTAGATTTAGGGTTAGAATTAGTATTAGAGTTAGAATTAGAGTTAGGATTAGAGTTATCGTAAGGCTTAGGGTTAAGGCTAGAATTAGGGTTAGGGTTAGAATTAGCATTAGATTTAGGATTATAAAGGTTTAAGGTTAGGGTTAGGGGGAGAATTAAAGTTAGAGATAGAATTAGAGTTAGAGTTAGGGTTAGGGTTAAGGTTAGGGTTAAAATTAGAATTATCTAGTTAGAGTTAGAGTTAGGGTTTGTGTTATTATTGCAGTTAAGATAATTTTTGGGTTACTAATCATATTATAGCTAATGTTAGTGTTATTATTACACTTTACCTTAGTGTTAGGATAACTAACAGGTTAAATTTTAACGTGGGTTAGTTCTATTATAGTGCCCATGATTAGTGCTATTGTGATACAAGTTATTAACCTTTTTAATAATGTAATCCCTCCCCCCCCTCTCTCTCCCCCCTCTCTCTCCCTCTCTCTCTCTCTCTAACTACACCCATTAATATCTCCCCCCACTATCTAAATATACCCTCTCTCTCTATAGTCTCTACTAATGCCCCCCTAATCTGTCTCTCTAATCTCTAGATACACCCACTTATCTCTCCCACCCTCCTTTCTAGATACTCCTCCTAATCTCTCTCTCCCTTTATGCTCTCTAGATACACCCCTAATCTCTCTCTCTCTCTCTCTGCCTGCTCTCTAGATACACCTCATAATCTCTTTTTCTCTCTCTCTACATTAAACATGCCTCTATAAGAAACATAATATGAGCTCTTTCTTGTCTAAAAATATTCTCTCTCTCTCTCTCTCTCTCTCTCTCTCTCTCTCTCTCTCTCTCTCTCTCTCTCTCTCTCTCTCTCTCTCTCTCTCTCTCTCTCTCTCTGTGGGTGTGTGTATATACATATTATCACTTATAAAAATATATAATATTATTTCTAGTTACTTGTACATATAGGGTTAGGCTAAGGTATATAATTTACTAAATGATTAGTACAATCATATATAGAGTAAGAGTTAAAGTTAGGATCCAAGGTTTAAAATTTCATTTATATGACACTCAGTGTTATGGTTAGGGTTAATAAGTGGTTAAATGTTACACTAAAATAAGGGACAGGGTTAAGGGAAGTATGAGATTTAGGTGTAGTGTTGGAGTATTTGGAGTACAACTATGGTCAAATTTGGGATATATGTTATACAAATGACTCGAATAGTGGAAAAATTAATTCATGAAAGGGAAGTTATAAGTCCCAACACAACAATTCAAATGATGTTAAAAGTGTGAAAGAATATATAAGAGTCAATTTTATGAAAATTATTTCTCCATGATGATGTGAGAACATTATATATTGTTGAATTTTTAATAATGCTAATGCAATTTTTATTGCAATGATTAAGAATTGTAATCAATAAATCTCCCTATCATTAAGGAATCTATTTAGACTTATGATTTACTTTCTTGATTAATATATTTAGTAGCCACATCCATTGAAGAATTTTTTTGTACAAAATTAAATTTATTTTGTCTTGTTCTCTTCTCCATGAATGTTACATTGAACAATGGGGAAATAAAATTGCCAATCCAACTAATTAGAAGTAAAAATTTGAAACTGGAGACAAGAATGAACTATATACAAAAAAACATATCTGTGATGGTGTAAATACATGTCACATTCTTCAATGATTAGGATTCTTTTGTGACCTTTATTTGAACAATGATTGTGAAATACTTCTTTCATCATTGAGGCAAACCCATCCACTTTTGTAGATGTGTCACACAAAAAAATTTATGCATCTTCCATATGTATTTCTTCCATTTCCTCAACATAGTCAATTAGAAATATTGCTTCTCTAAAACTTTAATTATAGTTGTGTGCGCCTCTTTAATTATTTGTAGGCATTTGTCAAACTCAATCTCAAAGAAATCATTTGAGATCATTGAAGTAGTTAGGCTCTAGTATCCAATAATGTTTGAGTCTCTATTCGAGGTATCCATAACTCAAATACTAACTTGCAAACTTATAAACAAAAATCAACATATGGAAATAATCATAATGAAAAAGTATTAATAGTTAACATAAATTCTTTCAAATGAATAATGTTCAAAATAACATAAATAAAAATCAAAACTATTTCAAATGAAATAGTTAGATTGTAATGTTTGAAATATGGTGGCATTGTCTTCCACTTTTCAAACATTACAAACATAAATATTAATAAAAATCTATATATAATCTAATTAAATAATGATAAAATATAAACTAAATATATAATTCGTTTATTTTAAATTAATCACTAACTTTAATAAAATACAAATTTTATTGATAAGGTGACCTTCTTGTCCACATCAACGATTAAATTTAATTATGAAACATTAAAAATATAAATATTTTGAAACATGCAAATATAAAACTATTATGAAACATACAAATCTAAAACATGGAAACCAAAAGTATTTTGAAATATGCAAATCTAAAACTAATGTAAAACTAAATTGAAACATGCACATTAAAAATCTGCAAAAGAAATGTATTATCAAATAGTTTTTGAATCCTAAATCTAAATCTAAATACAAGGCTAAACTATATGGAACTTTAATCTACTCCTGTTCAAAAACTCTAATTGCTCCAATAATCTCCATCTCTTCCTCCCTACAAAAACACAAAATGAAAATGAAATTAGGAGCATTTGTTTTATAATTTATGAGAGAACCCTCATATCCCCCAATAGATTTCTTTTGACATTCCATGAATTTGTTTCGAATTCCCCCACTCCACACAAAAAAAAGCATGAATGTGCATGCAAAAATATATTTAACAAAAAGAAAATGGTTTATATTTAAAATTTTAATTAAATTATTTCAGCCCTATTTTCTTGGGTTCTATTTTTTTGGCCTTATTTTTTTAGGTCCTATTATTTCGGCATCCATTTGGCTTAATATTATTTTGGCTAGCTATTATTTCAAGAATTTTATTTTATTTTATAATTCAATAATGATAAAATATATACTAAATATATGATTTATCTACTTTAAATAAATCATTAACTTTAATAAAATATAAATTGTATTGATATGGTGGCATTCTCATCCAGATTAATGATAAAATTATGCTTTGAAACATAAAAATATAAATACTTAGAAACATGCAAATGTAAAACTATTGTGAAACATTCAAATCTAAAACATGCAAATCAAAACTATTTTTAAATATGCAAATCTAAAACTAATATGAAACATGCAAATATAAAACTAATTTGAAACATGCACTTTTAAAATATGTAAATGAAAAGTATTATAAAATATATAAATCAAATATATTTTGAATACAAATCTAAATCTAAATCAAACATGCAAGAGACTAAACTATTAAATGCAAGCCTAAATAGTTATGAATAGAATACTAAATCTAAATGAAATTAATTAAAATTGAAATCTAAATCAAAGAAAAATATTATAACTAATTTTGAATTTCAATTTACATCTACATCTAAATCTAAATGAAAATGTAAATAAAAAATAGAAATCTCACCTGCAAAAATGTTACTCCAAAACTTCAATCTACTCCTATTCAAAAACTCCAATCTAATCCTCCAATAACCTCCACCTCTTCCTTCTTGCAAAAACATAAAATGAAAATGAAATGAGGAGCCTTGGTTTTATAACTTCTAAGAGGCTCCTCAAATCCCCCAACAGACGTCTCTTCACATTCTACGAATTTGTTTCAAATTCCCCCACTCCCCACAAAAAAAAGCATGAATGTGCATGCAAAATTATATTTAACAAAAAAAAAAAAATCATATCGAAATTATTTCGCCCCTATTTTTTCGGGCCCTATTTTTTGGTCCCTATTTTTTTGGGTTCTACTTTTTCGAGCCCTACTTTTTCGGGCCCTATTATTTTGAGCCTATTATTTAGGCCTCCATTTGACTTTCTATTATTTCAGCCAGCTATTATTTCAAGAATTCTTTTTTAATATTTAATTTGAAAGTTTGTAACTGCTCCCAATTCTTTTTTATTGACGAAGAATTTTTTTTGGCATATTCTCATGATGGGTATTTGTGCTGTGATTGTATAGAACGCCTCTCGATGTAAATATTTTTGGTCAAGATATAAATGGAAACATAGAGGATCATCACATATGTATGGATTCATATGGTTAGAGGGAGCATCTAACATAGACAACCTTAATTGGAGAAATCATAACGATCAAATCAAGATTGTTCAAAAATATTTTGATTCTATTATACATGCATGGAATCCAAGGGGAGATCCACATCAACAAAACATATAGGTATGATACCAATTCTTACTTCTATAGGTATTCAACATATATTATGCTTATTTTTTATTTTACTTAATCAAATATGTTATATCTTCAATAATAGGTCCTACAAAATTTTACACAATATCCATGTCTCTAATATACACAACAACTAAACCATTTGAAGACATAGCTCCAAAATTAATTCCCATTTCTCCAATAAAAAGAGGGTGCACACATCAATTGCCCTTATGTTTGGCTTGGGCATTAACTATCTATAAATCATAAGGATTAACACTTTCCAAGATAAAAATTGACATTAAACCAATAGAAAGGACAGGACTAACATTTTTTGCTATATCACAAGTTAAGTCTTTGGATGGACTTCAAATTTCACCACCATTTTCTTATGATTATTATGAAAAGATGAAGATGAGGAAGCAACTTGTCAGGAGGAAAGTAGAGGAGGAAAGACTCAAATCTTTGGAAAGAGATTAATTGTATGCAATGTATATACTATATTTCAATATCTATAAAACATAATGGATATGATAAGCATCATGCTTTAAAAAGCATATTTCAAATTAAAAATTTAATAGATTTAAGTTTTACATGTTGTGTTGCGGATGCTACTAGCTTAAATATATTTATACATCTATCTAAAATGTTGAGAGATATCAATCTTGAGGCGCCTATCTATTCACAATAACTATTTATTGAAATAGGCATCTTGAGATTGATATCTCTTGGCATGTTTTAGATAGATGTATAAAGATATCTAAGCTAGTGTTAACGTTAACGTTTATGTTTACGTTTACGTTTACGTTTATGTTTACGTTTACATTTATGTTAATGTTAATGTTGTAGCTGGTGATTCCTTCTACGGTAAAGGTCTCTACCTTAATCCTTTATTTCCAAATTAATGTTTGTACATTAAGAGATGTCAAATTTTATGATTGGAGATGTCCAAGATGGCACCAAATCCATTAAAGAGGGATCAAAAATTTATGATGAGCTATGGATGTTCACTCCATTGGTCAAAGAATTGTTGCATCCAATAAATGTCAATTTGGTCAAGTTCTTGAGCTCACAAGTATTATAGAGGTGAACAACTCTTTTTCAAAAAGGTTTCTATATGTCCTAGCCTATAAATGGATTTATATAGCCATATTTATGCCACATAAGGTAGGGGTCCCTACTATGTACATATTTTAAGTAGAAGATTTATTGTGTTGGTCTCATTTTTGGCTTGTGTCTAGTTTCTCTACTTCATCCTTTCAATTATCTAATCTATGACTCTATTACCCATAAATAACACATTGAATTACGATGAGATTATAGATTCATTATTTTTCTTTTCACTCATTATCCCTAGCTAGAGATAGATGTACTCTAGACTTATGTACACTAAAATTTTTAAAAATTGGATTAAATTAAAGGTATGTTTTTATGAGAAAATATAAAATGAGTGTACATGTCACAATAATTAAAAGACTCCATTTGTGATCTTTCTCACAACTTTTAATTTGTGACTCATTTACATTATCATCAAATTCATAATGAATGCCAAGTCCAAATGGTCATTCCATCTCCTATTGTGGTTCTAAAACAAATATTCCAATTTAAGCACTTGCCTGAAATGGGGACCCCCTTTTTATTAGATTTTCTAGTTTTTTTTATAGGTGAACGTGATTCAAGAATCTATCCATTAGGTTATAGGTCCTTGTAGAAAGACTCTCAATTGAAGAACTTTCCTAATAGTCTTATCCTAATTTTTTTCTCTCCTTGTTTCCCATGTTTGTTCTTAGTTATTTTTCTTTTTAGTTTTTTTTTTAAAGGTTTGGGCCTTAGTTTATTTTGAGTTATATCTTTTTGCGATTTTGGACTTTAGAAGTCCACAAATATTTGAAGGTTTGATAAGACCAAAGGTGTGAAGCCTGATCTCTCCAAGAACTCATGTGACTTTGGCAAGAGTGAACTTTGGACTTTTGTAGTCTGAAGTCTTGTAGACTTTCACATTTTCAAGGATTTAAGAGTTTCATAGTCTAAGAGGATCCCTAAAGTTGATGTGACCTCTACCATGTGTGCCTATATAAGTTGGATTATGGATTTTAGTTTCTCATTCTATGACTAAATTTCCTTCAAGCTCAATGACCGATAGTGAAAATTTGTAGGTTCCATGAATCCAGTGACAACTAGTTGACATCATTGTCCCTTTGTATCATCCAAGTTTTCTATCATAGAGCTCTCCTCACATATATTTTACAACCTTTTTAATTCTACCTGCCAAGGTTTATGTGCTTTTTGTCTTTTCATCCCTTTTTCCTAGCTTATTTTTCATTTAGGGTAGGCTTTCGATTTTATTTTTAATATTGGTAGTTTATTAGGGTTCTTCTTTAGTTGTTAGTCCTTTAGGTCTTATCGTATTTTATATTTTTCATCCTAGATACATTAGGTTTTTGGGCCTACTCTCTTTGAACTTTATTTTATACTATGTACTCTTTTTGGACATCCAGATTGTGGAGGCCTAAAGCTCTCCACTTCACACTCTTCACTTATATTTCAATCTCAACAACCTTTTCTTCCACTACTATAAATCCCTTTTAGATTTTTGAAATGTTAAAGTCTAAAAGGAACCTCTCCTTGATTAACTCTAACCTCCTCTCACCATCATTTTGTTGCACCTTGAGGTCCCTTCCAAACTTTCACACTATGAAAGTATAAAAGGACCTTTTTCTTTGCTCACTTTGTTGCTCCTACACTTGACTCCAATACTCCATTTTGTTTTAGATGTTACTGTTGGAAACTAAAATTGGAGCAATTGTTACGTTCTCATTGTTGTCAAAGCTATAGGTAAGACAAAGTGTCAAACCTAGTAGAGAGACATTTACTAATAGTGTAGAGTGTCATATCATTTGATTGATGAAGAGGATTTGAAAAGAAGAGATCATGAGATGACCTAGTGAAAGGTTGAGTTGAGATGTGATAAGTATCATCAAAATACAATGGGCACTTGATAAGTTAGTCCTTAACAAAATAATGTGTTGTTCAATTAATACATGAAGTAAAGAAGATAGTTGGATGAAGGTCATAGTTAAAATAAGTTATAAGGATAAGCTTGATTGAGTGTTAGCATTGATCGGTCAATGAAGGAGTTGAATCAAAAGATTAAGGAACTTAAGTAGAATCTAAACAAAATAGTTCAAGATGAGTGCTAGTAATGGTCAAGCAAATATATGAAGAAGTGTTAATAGAGACTAAGCATGGTAATGGTTGAGTGATCCTATTGATGTCAAGTGAGATAGTATATTGTGTACTAAGCTACATAGTGATGACTGATTGTAAGAACATGTAATTTTTGAGTGAATAAAAAGAAGCGTTAATAGAGACTAAGTGTGGTAATGGTTGAGCAACCCTATTGATGTCGAGTGAGATAGTATAGTGTGTACCAAGCTACCAATGATGACTGATCATAAGAACATGTAATTTCTAAGTGAATGAAAAGTTACAATTTGACAAAGATTTGAATTTGAGACCAAAATAATTGGATTATTTATTTATTCAAAGTGCATGAAAGATAATGATTGATGAGCTAGTGTATTTAATGCAAGATGAGAGTATTTATGCAATAAAGGAAAGGATTTGATTAGAAGTTTCTAGAAGAAGGAGACCAAAAAGGATAGAAGGATTCAATGAATTTGATCTAACCCTAATATGAACAATGATGTTTAAGTGGAAAATGATTGAAATTGCCTATTTAAGGAGGCATAAGGAAGGAAATTAAAGGTTAGTTCATGGTTGATTGGAAATCGTAAGGAGAAGCTATGAATAAGAGAACAACAAAGGTGAAGTGTGGAAAGTTTGGTGAAGAGTGATTTCTTGAAGAGATGCCAAGTAGATCAGTGACAGAGATGTGAAGGGAGGCTAGTCGATGAACCAACAGATGAGTGAATGGAGATCTAAATTTGCGAAGTTGTACTTTATAAAGCAAACTTTTTATTACATTCTAACCATTATATCAGTCAAAATCTTTTAATCAAGGTTGACCTAATAATCATTTTGTAAATCCTTTAATCAAGGTGACATTCTAATGGAATGATCTAAAATCCTTTAATAAGGTCACTCCTAACAAGGTGATTAAATCCTTTAACAAGGTCACATTTAATAGTGTGTTGTATAACCTTTAATAAGGTTGAATCTTAACCGAGCTCACTTTAGAAGAGTGAAAATTTTGTAGCATGTTACTTGGTGTTTTTTTCCTAAATTGTGTTTCCATGTTAAATCCTGGTGTCAATTTATTATTTTCATGTGTGGATGTTATTGTTACACGTGCTATATTTAACAATAGTTTATTTATTGGTAGTTGACACATATAGAGACAGAGAGATAAGATATTGCATGAAATGTTAAATTACTAATGATATTCTATATAGACTGAGTGGCTTTCTAAGATTGTTTAAGTTGTTTTAAGTTGTTAAAAGTTGAACCGATATATCTAGACCTAAGGATAATTGATTCACCCTCCCCCTGCCCGCCCGCCCTGCCCCGCCCACCCCCCACCCACCTTCTCCCTCTTAGTTATTCTAAATCATTATAACAATTGGTATTAGAGCATTGGTGCTTGCAAGGAAAGTTTGAAGTTGGGACTCAAGCCAAAAATAAAGATGTACAAGAGAGAGAGAGAGATACCTAAGTTGAACAATGAGAAATTCCCAACATGAAAAAGGCTAATGAGGTTACACTTATCTGGTATTGGAGATTCCATGTCTTACTACTTGGACAATGAATACGTTGAGGTGCCTAGACCTATGATAGTTGAAAGAATGAAAGAGAAGAAAGAGGAGCACCAAATGATTATTGAACTTGTAAAAGCCCTAAGTTATACATAATTTGATGATGTGAAGGAATGCACTACTACTAAGAAAATGTGGAACAAATTGGCAAAAATCCATGGAGGAGACCAAATATTTGTTGAGAGCTAAGGCAAAAAGCTTGAGAGGAAAATTTGATGACATGAGAATGAAAGAAAGTGAAACTATTGTATAGTACTATGGCTGAATCAAAGAAGTAGTGAATGCTAGTAGAGGAGCTAGAGGAGACATATCTAATGAGACCGCGATAAGTAAGGTATTGAGGACTTTACTTCCTATGTATGCAATTAAAGTATCTACAATTCAAGAACTAATATGAACACCCCATAATGATATAACCTTGGTGTTAGTGAACAAATTGTCCTTCAAGAAAATGTGTGCAAATCTAACCCTAAATGCCCAAGTGAAAGGACTAATCAGCACCAATAGTTGGACAGGTTATCATTAGATTGATAACCTTCCTCTAAATTTTATCGGGTACAGCTCCCTGTATAAGATATACAATGAATAAATTGTAGATGCTTTTAACTAGAAAGTACAAAAGGATATCAAGCATCTATTCATAAATACAGCCTAGATGTGTAAACCTTAACAACTAAAAGGTAAAGAAAAGTAAAGAATAGTAGATGACACAAAGTTCATTTGGTGAATGCTGCATTACATAATTAAAATAAAGAACATGTCTTCCATCCTCTTGAGAGAATTCAAATCAGAGTTTTGAAAGATGTTTTGAAATGATAGTGTAACAAGGAAACAATGATATCAGAATGTAATTTCAGAGAAAACTGAAAATGACGTAAAAATCATGACCAGTTGAAGGAAAAATACATTATAATCAAAGTTTAATGTGTTTAACCTCCAGCCTCCCTTCCTTGACTGTAAAAGACCATAAAGACTATTTTATGCATTACAACCAAATTATTATTTAAAGAAAAATAGAAACTCCTTTCACAATATTACATCAATCACCAAAATCTTATCTCTATCTTAGACACAGTTCAAAAGAAAAGAAAAATCTGCTCATGCTCTGCCTCTCACAGTCTCTTGAGAAAATGGAACAATTTTGGAAAATCTCCTTCCCTCCTAGAGCACCCAGTCTACAGTCCGAAAGTAGAAAAAGAATTGGAACCCCTTTTCACATCTGTTAAGACATATTTATCTTTCCTTCTCGGTGGCTATTCAGTTTAGGTAACTGATTCTTGAAAAGCTCTCCGACTTCCTTTGAGTATCTAAGTATCTTTAAATTTAATGGTACGTACCCCCTTTGTCATGATGCCAAGTCATTATAATTTTAATTTTATCTCTTGACTTTCCATTGATGGTTCTTTCAGGTTTTCTATATTAAGATTTCCATTACCACCATCAGACTTTAACAATTTATAAATTCTAAAGTCATGAGGGACTTTGGATTTATTTGTTATCTAAAATATGCGTAGATGTCTCAGGATAACTGTTTACTAGGGTGACTCATCTTTTATTTATCATACTCATTAAGGGATCTCAAAGAATGATTATTCCAAGAATCTACATTTTCATCTAGCTTCCTTTGTCCGTGTCGTTGGAGATAGAATTCTTTTGAATGCCTCGATTATTGATCTCATAATCTCTTCAACTGTTCACCTACGGGTTTCACCATCTTCCTTGACTACATCATTTATTTCAATGCATCCATTAACCATGGTAGAGCCGATAAAAGGAGGGATCGGGTTTTCCTCTTCAACACACCCGACCTTGTTCTATGGTGGTATCGAATTTATATTTTCAATATTGCCAACAATGCTCTCTGGCTATCCGTCCACAATAACTTTGTGCCACAATACTGGAAAATCGAAGCCTGGCAAGAGCCATTGAGATTCGAAGAATGCTTAAAAGTTTTATTGCTGTGGTGTAAGAATGTGGTGCATCACTCTGTGCTTCTTCTTTCATCATGGCAGCATATGCACTGGCGATGTATTCTATTAAATCTTTGGGTACAGAAGGCATCGTTCTTCTTGCAGCTGCTATATATGCCTTCAGTATGGACGAATCAAGAGGAGCAATGCCCAAAGAGGTGGCTCACACTTTTGGTGCACATATAAGATATATCTAGCTATTTCCAAGTCATTATCCATGTCAGCTTTGTCAAGTATCAGCCACATTAAATCAAAACGTGAAAGCAGTGCCGGAGGAAGATTGATATTTTCTACAGGTGCCTTCATTAGACATGATCCAAGCATGATTTGATAAGATTCATACAGTTTTTATGCTACTCTTTCATATTAGAGACCCAATTACTTCATACATGTTTATGGCGCCACATTGATGGTTATTCAAGTGATTGGAATGCTTAGCCGGTAGTGCGTATAATTCATATGGCTGTCAATGATTCTTTTAATAATTAACACATGGCTTCATTGCCAAGGCTACCGGCATTCTATTTGTTCCTAAGCATACCACGGCTCTCCATATATTAATGAGCACACATTACATAATAAGACATGAGTTTGAGATGGCTTGGGTTAGTCTTCGCATTCCACATACTCCCAGGTTTGGGATAGCCGCACTGCGCATGCTGCGCATGCTCTCACTCTCGGGTTCCATCTGCACAATTAGACACCACAACTTCATCTTCTAGTAGCTTCAGGTTATATAGTTTAGTCAAGAGTATTTGATTAGGAATTTGACTGCATTCCTTGCAGGAGATTAAATATTGATCTGCCAATGTTAATCGAACCCAACCATTAACGATAGCATCAATTGTATCTCCGGGACTAACCTGGATATAAGATCTTTCACTAACCCATCTGACTTATGAGTACTACCATTGTAAATTAGTTCTTGAACAATGGGTTTCAGACCTAAAGATTTATCCTTGCTATAAACTTGTACACAATATTGGTGCACCACCTCTAACTTTAGCCAACTAATCATCTTTGAATCATATTGATATGGTCTCCCTATATCCACTGTAATGGTGATTTCACCAATCCTAACTGAGATTTAAACTATCTAATCTTCTTGTTGACAAGAACCCAGTGGAAGAGTCAACTGCATTCTAAACAGACATTGATAATTCAGTTGCTCCCTTACTTTTTCTAGAATTTCCATCAGCTGAAGTCTATCCCACCACTTGGGGAGAAATATGTGTTCCTCTGGCCTTTCCTTAATAATTTTTTCTGTCTTAAATCCTTTCTTGCGAAAAGGCACATAATGAGACAAAGGAAGGTCATCCTCATCAAATGCATGAGGCTTGGTTCCTTGACCTGATGTGTTGCCAGCATCATGCCCAAAGAGATGACCACTATCTATTGTTGTCTCGACAAGGCGAACTGATGAATCATTTTTAGTCACTCTTTCATCTAATTGGCTTCTAGAATCATTAGATTCAGTCTCAGTTTCAAACAGTCGTTCATCATCAGAACACTTTTTGTCTTCCCTCTTAGCCATGATTTCTTTTAGTCATTCAATATCAAGTTCCAATAATGTTGTTTGTAATAAGTTCATGTCTGCGGGCACTGATATGAAGGCCATTTATGTTAGGACTATGGGCGAGAGCTAAAACCTTGAGATGGTCTGCATGTACCCCAACATATTTTCTAAACTTGACATGCATTGTTGACTATTCCCGTTGGCGTGGATTTGTTTTGATGCATAGACAAATGATAGCTCTTGATTTTTCTCAAACCTTAATCATGATTCCATGTTCAATATGTGTGTGGACTTTTAACTAATCTTCTTCCACATCTAAAATTCACAAATTGACTGTGCCCGAATCTGCATTTAGACTCTGGATCTAAGTTTAATTCTAAACTCGAGTCGCTGCCCTCATTAATCTGTATCTCAAAACCTAACAAGCTGGAGCTCCAGACTTGAACTATGCAAAATACACCACTTCGACCTTATTTCAAATTGAGAATTTGAGAGAGAATCACCAAATTGTAAGACAAACTACTCCGAACCATTTTGAACCATTGAATTATTGAACTGATTTGAACTATCTTAAGCCTGTGACATCACATGAACCTTCTAAACATAGAATAAGTCATATTGAATCAACAAGCTTGTAGGATCATTTGAACCCATTCTAGCAAACTAAACCATTTATGACTGATATCTCGAGACATATGTCTGCTTCTTTAATCACTGAAAATTGAATTGATATGCCTAGAAAGAACTTGGTAAATTTTATGAAGCTTCCTGTGAAGTCTGAACCTGAACTCAATGATATCTATACCCCTGCACTGGATCATCGAACTTGAAGACATTGAGCCTGAATCTTGTTTCTGAATCTGCATATCAAAATATTGAACCACTTCGAAACAAGTTTGAAGTACTTGAGAGAGGTTCAAAAATTGAAACTGAAAGCTTAAAAATCTGGGTCTATACGTGTACTAACACTTGGATAGTTTGATTGATAGACTTATTGCATTTAAATTATCAAATTTTGATAATTATTCCACCACAAATGTTGAATTTGCATTCAAAGAACAACTAACCCTTGATGGATCTAAGAAAAAAAAAATGTAGAAAGTGACAGTGGATCAGATGATGACTTCAATGAGCTTGAAGCATTGTTGGCTAGAAGACTTCCTAGAGTAAAAGACAAATATAAAGGTAAACTTCATATTATCTATTTACATGTAACAAATTTGGTCATATTGCTGCTAGATGTCCTAATAGAGATGACAAAGATGAATTGAAAGACTTCAAGTATAAAGGAAGGAGAGATGATAGATACAACAGAGGCAATAGAGATAGAAGAGAATACAAGTACAAAGGTAATAAATCCTGCTATATTGTTGAAGAGGATGGTTCTAACAATAATTTTGATGATCATGATGAAGAAGTGTTAGGATTAACCACAGATAGAAATAATAGTTGCATGAAAATATAACCAATATCTATAAATAATAAATTGCATAAAAGATAACATACGACACAAATATTTAATGTGGTTTACCCAATCCCTAAGCTATGTCCACCAACAACAAGTCCAATATTATTATTATCTAGTGATTATAATCGGCAATCCCTTACAACTCAATATCACCACAAGAAGCCACAATATCACCATACATTATGAAATCCCTAACCCTAAACCATTTTATAAAAAAAATTGTTGCTTACAAAATTAAGGCTAGAATAAGTCATCCAATAGAAAAATAATAGCTGATGTCTTTTTACAATAGTGAGTTATTTTTTGGCTTTGGGGACACTACCCCAAGACCTTGCAAGGGGCACTACCCCTTGACCCCATCTTGGGAGCACTACCCCCAAACCCCTACAAAAATAATTTGGGGGATTCAACCATGCCAAATAAACCTTCAAGTTTGATTAGGCTCCACATCACAACAACAAGTTTTATATGTTGCGATGAAAGATGATTATGATGAACATGACAAAATTGCATTTGTCTCACATTGAGTAAGAATGATAGATGCATAATTGATAGTGGTTTCTCACATCATATGATTGGTGATACAAGTAAGTTTAATAAGATATATCATTATAATGAAAGTAGTGTTAAGTTTTACAATGATGCATCATGTTATGTAAAAGGTAAAGGATCAATTAAACTAAATGACAAGATCAAGTGTGGCAATGCATATTGGGTTGATGATTTAAAATATAACTTATTGAGTGTGACACAATT
Source organism: Cupressus sempervirens (assembly GCA_028749045.1). Taxonomy (NCBI): domain Eukaryota; kingdom Viridiplantae; phylum Streptophyta; class Pinopsida; order Cupressales; family Cupressaceae; genus Cupressus; species Cupressus sempervirens. Next base: position 379,139,539 of record CM053788.1, on the reverse strand, counting down.
GATAAGTTTGAGCCACAAAGTTGTTTTTGAAAACAAGAAAGGAAGGATCTATAATGCTACTTGTGAACAAGTTGGAAGTGGAGAGAAAACAAAAGGTAACTTGTTCTATATATATATATAGTCTATTTTAACAATGTGAAGATATTTGGTTATGGCACAAGAGGCTATGTCATGTGAACTTTGATAACTTTGAAAGCATTAGTAAGATGAAAAGAGTTAAAGGATTACTAAGACTAAGAAAACCTGATAAAGTGATGTATAAACAATGTCAAATGGGCAAAATGAAAAAGTCTAGTTTCAAAGAAAGACCTATTATTCTGATGATATTTTGGAGTTGGTTCATACTAAATTATGTGGTCCTATTGGAGTGCAAAACTATTATGGTGATAAGTATTTCATTTTGTTTGTTGATGACTTCTAGAATGATGAATGTGATGATTCTTAAGGAAAACTATGATGCATTTCAAATCTTTAATTGGTATCTGGATAGAGTTGAGAAAGCGAGAAAGAGTCTAAAATGCTTGAGATCAAACAAAGATAGTGAATTCATTTCAGATGATCTCAACATATTTTACAATGACAAAGGAATCAAGAGACAAATGAGTGCACCAAGGACTCCACCATAGAATGGTATAGCTAAGAGAAGGAATAGATAAATTATGGATTGTGCAAGAACACTAATGTTGGAGAAGGATATTTCATAGAATTACTGGAGAGAGGGTTTGAGCACTACAGTCTACACTTTGAGTCGAGTTCAAGTGAAGAAAGGAACAAAAAAAATAACTTTTGAACTTTGGTATGGATATGCACCAAATGTAAATTATTTTAAAGTTTTTTGGAATCAAGTGTTACATATTGAAAGATGCAAGAAAAGGTAAATTTGATGCAAAAAGTGATGAAGGTATAATTATAGGTTATTCCACTTTAAAAAAATCTTATAAGTGTTTGAATTCTAACACTAACAAAATTGCAAAAAGTGTAAATATTAGAGTTGATGAATTTGCAGAGAAAAATGAAGACAAATGCAAGAAAGAACCTAAAGACTATCAAAAGTTTTTCTACATCTATGAAGGTGAGCCTAGCACCTTACCAAACTAGAAAAGGTGGTTGTTGAGCATCAACAACAAGGCACTACCAAGTTTTTGCAATAGAGTTCTATTGAGCATCAACAGATGGTCAAGCATCACACTCTAGCAATTGAGTCATAGACAAATGTTGCCAAGCAGAAGATAGTAGAAGCTAAGTTGTAGCCAAAGATAATTGAAGATTTTGAACATGAAAAATCTAGTGAATAGAGACAAGAGAACCAAAACTTGAACCTGTAATGGAGAAGTATGTGAGAATACATGATGCACCAAATCAAATTATTGGAGATAAAGATTCAAGAGTCATGACAAGAAGAAGACTAAAGAATGATATATGCTTTGAAGAATGAAGATTGGATCAAGGCAATGAATGAAGAAATTGAGAAAATTGAGAAGAATAAGACATGGATATTAGTACCTAGACCAAAGGATAAAAATGTGACTGGAACTAAGTGGGTGTTCAAAAACAAGTTGAATGAGAAAGGTGAAGTCATAAGGAACAAGGAAAGACTAGTTTGTAAGGGATATGTACAAGAGGAAGGGGTTGACTATGGTGAAACTATTTCCCCATTTGCAAGGTTGAAAGGAGTGAGAACTTTTCTTGCATATGTTTCTTACAAAGGATTCAAAGTGTACCAAATGGATGTAAAATTTACATTTCTAAATGGAATTATGGAGAAAGTAGTTTACATTGAACAACCTAAAGGTTTTGTTGATCCAAACAAAAGAAATATGGTACGTAAGTTACACAAATATTTATATTGTTCAAAGAAAGCCCCTAGAGCATGGTATGAAAGGTTACACAATTATTTGGTGAAAATTGGTTTTGCAAGAAATAATGATAATAGAAATTTGTATCTAAAAAGCAAGGCTGAAAATAAGATATCGCTAACTAAATTTTTTGTTGATGACATCATATTTGGAGGAAAAGTTTCATTGAGCAAGTCATTTGCTGATCATAAGAAAAAGGAGTTTGAAATGTCAATGTTTGGAGAGATTGTTTTTTTGTTGGATCACAAGTGTATCAGATATTAGAGGCATTTTAATTACTCAATCTTAAGTATATCAAAGAAATTTTGAAGGCTTTTGGTATGGAAGACTCAAGACCAGTTGGAACACCTATGGTGACTAGACACAAATTGTCAAAGAATGGTAATTATACTGAGGTGAATCAAACATTATATAGGTCAATGATTAGAAAATTATAATATGTTGTACATAGAAGATCTAGCATTACATTAGATATTGGTATTGTTGCTAGATTCTCTACTAATCCTAGAGAAAACCATTTGATGGCAGTAAAAAGGATACTAAGATACTTGAAAGGAACATAATACTATGGAATATGGTATAAGAGAAGTGAAAAAATTGAGTTGAAGGTTTATATAAATGTTGATTGGGTAGGAAATGTTGATGATAGAAAGAGTACAAGTAGAGGAGCTTTATTTTTAGGAAGAAGATTGATTTCTTGGACAAACAAGAAGAAGAACTATATTTCACAATCTATAATAGAGGTTGGATATGTTGTTGTAGCGGTATATTATTCAAACATTGTATGGATCAAGAAATTGTTGATAGGTATGAAGGAAGAGATCACTGAACCATTTGTGATATATTATGATAACACAAGCTCTATAAACACATCAAAGAACCTTGTGATGCATACAAAGACTAAGCATATTGAGATCAATTATCATTACTTGAGAGAGTTGGTACAAGACAAAGAAGTGAGATTGGAATATGTGAACACAAAGGAATAGTTTGTTGACATATTATAAAAATCACTATCATAGGATGCCTATGGGTATCTAAGATGAAAGTTGAGGGTCATTCCCCTACCTAAATAAAACTAAGAAGAGATGTTGTATTGCATCAAATGTTTGAATCATAATATCATATACATTGATGCATGAGGTCACACTTTAGGAGCTTCCTAAAGGAGTGAAAAGTAAGACATTGAACTATGAGTGGATGAAGCTACAAATAATTAATGTTGAGATGACATTGCAACAATGACATGAAGATATGTGTATGGTTGATGTCTTTGGAATTATTGCAAAAGAGGAAGAAATTTGCATGATGATTTGCCATATAAGTTATAAGAAAAAGAGGAAGAGAAATGCATGATTTACCATAAAAGTATACATAAAGTGGGAGAGATTAGCATGATACAAAAAGGGAAGTAACATCAGAGAAAATTTATGCAAAGAGAATGATTATTGTCAAGAGGAATACATATGTTGTTGACACAAGTTGAGGTGTTGCTACTAAGTAAGAATATGTATTAAATTGATGGAGAGAGCATCCTGAGAGGGAGAATCAGATTAAAACTAAGAAAGAGAAAATACAAACACACAGAGAGAAGATAGTATACCATATTAAAGCTTTTTGGATTGCATTGTAACTAGTGAAGTATGAGTGGTATTGTCATTAATTCTAAAGAGGGAAATTTTTGAAAATTACAATTGGAGCTATTGTTGCATTGTCATTGATGTCGAACCTATTGGTAAGATAGAGTGTAAATCCTACTAGAGGGACATTTACTAATAGTGTAGAGTGCCATATCATTTGATTGATGAAGAGGAATTGAAAAGAAGAGATCATGAGATGACCTAGTGAAAGGTTGAGTTAATATGTGATAAGTATCATGGAAATGTGATAGGCACTTGATAAGTTAGTCCTTGACAAGATAATGTGTTGTTCAACTAATACATGAAGTGAAGAAGACAAATAGATGAAGCTCAAAGATAAAATAAGTCATAAGGATAATCTTGACTAAGTATTGACATTAATTGGTCAATGAAGGAGTTGAATCAAAAGATTAAGGAACTTAAGTAGAAGTTGAACAAAATAGTTCAAGCTAAATGCTAGTTATGGCTGAGAAAATATATGAAGTGTTAATAGAGACTAAGTGTGATAATGGTCATTCAAGTTGAGTGCTAGTTATGGTTGAGAAAATATATGAAGAAGTGTTAATAGAGACTAAGTGTAATAATGGTCAAATGATCTTATTGATATCGAGTGAGATAGTATATTGTGTTTTGAGCTACACATTGATGAGCCAACTGAAGAACTCAATGATTGTTAAGTGACAACAAAAGTTACAATTTGAGAAAGATTTGAGTTTAAGGTCAACATAGTTGGAATTTTGAATTAGTCAAAGCACATGGAAGATAAGGATTAATGATCTAGTGTATTTAATATGCATAAGAAGATTTTTTATGCAATCAAAGGAAAGTATTTGATCAGAAGTTTCTAGAAGAAGAAGGAGAACAAAAGGATGGAAGGATTCAATAAATCTAACCTAACCCTAAGATCAACAGTGATTTTTAAGTAGGAAAAGATTAAAATTACCTATTTAAGGAGGCATAAGGAAGGAATTTGAAGGTTGGTTTTTGGTTGATTTAGAATCTTAAGGAGAAGCTATGAAGAGGAGAACAACATAGGTGAAGTGTGAAATTTTTGATGAAGAGTGATTGTTTGAAGAGATTGCCAAGGAGATCAGTGGCAGAGATGTGAAGGGATGCCAATAAATGAACTAGTAGATGAGTGAATGGAGATCTAAATTTTCAAAGTGATTTTTACTTTATAAATCAAACCTATTGTTACATTCTAACCATTGTATCAATCAAGATCCTTTAATCAAGGTTGACCTAACAGTCATTTTGTAAATCCTTTAATCAAGGTGACATTCTAATGGAAAATAGAAAGTCCTCTTACAAGCCCACTCCTAATAGGGTGATTAAATTCTTTCATAGGATCACATTTAATAGTGTGTTTTATAACCTTTAACAAGGTTGGCTCTTAATTGAGCTCACTTCAGAATAGTGAAAAATTAGTAGCATGTTACTTGGTGGTTTTTCCCAAATTGGGTTTCCACATTAAATCTTGGTATCAAAGTGTTATTTTCATGTGTGGATGTTATTGTTATGCATTCTATATTTTATACTAGTTTATTTACTATCATTCAACACATATAGAGATAAAGAGTTAAGATATTGCATGAAATGTTAAAGTGTTGATGGTTATATGTTGTATAGACTAAGTCATTTTTTAAGACTGTTTAAGTTATTTGAAGTTGTTAAAAGTTGAATTGGTACATTTGGACCTAAGGATAATTGATTCACCACCCACCCCACCCTGAGCCTCTTAGTTAATCTAAATAATTATAACAGTTAGACTTTTGGATTCTAGTGTTTGTTAAACTCTTATATGCCTAACACCTTTGACACCCACAGGCTATTAATTAGTGAAGTATTAAAAGAAAATATGCCATTTTTTTGGTGACCTAGACTTTCATAGTTTGTTATTTTTTAGATTATGGCAAGTTTAAAATACTAAAATAAGAACATGGGAAGTCAATGAAAATGTTTCTTTTTGGACCACCAAATGGGTTTGAGCCTTAATTTATAGGGTTTTTTTTTTGTTTCCTTGTCTCAAGTAGGTTAATTATTTGTTTTTGATAGATTAGAAGCATTTTTATTTCAATAATGATTATTGATTACATGTTTTGCATGAAGGATGCTTGAGAAAAAATGTACTCCCAATGAAGTATCACTTCAAGGAATACCAAAAATGGACAAGGATGAAAAATGCACGCTAAGAGATAACTAATATTGATATTAGTCACATAGATTGGGAGGAAATTTTGAGATACTATAACTAGCTAGAGGTAAGGTCCTTTGACTACACTACACTATGTTTGTCTGAGTGTTTGGCTATTTTTGCACACCCAGTGTTGATCTTGCTCTCTGACATGATCATGACACACACACATCATTATGTCTTAGATAACAAGGTAGTTAAGAAAAAAACCAAGACATCATGTTATATTTGAGGTCTAATGTCATAGAGGATGTTTTTCATTTACAAAAGGGTGTAGATTACTTTTTTCTAATATCTAAGGAGTTGGGACAAAGATGATTTTCTAATTATAGTGAAGATGATTATAAAAAAGTGAGTAAGCACTACCTCTAAGTTGAGATACCATAATTTTGATAAAATTGACATATACAATAATAGGAGGGTTGTTATTGAAATATTTAGAAGAGTCTCCAATTTTCTAAAATGCCCACCAATTAGAGTCATAGATGATCCACAATATAAAAACAATGAAAGGAAAGTCATCATATGTTTATTGGATTACCATTCTCAAGGAAAATCTAGATGAAAAAACTAGGAAGGTCAAGTATGGCCTGAGCTTCTTTGTGACATCATACATTGTCCACCTTCTTTCCACCATGGTTTAATAGCTAGGTTTTTATAGGAAATCTTATTTGAGGGACCTAACTAGATGGTCATATCATGTATACCCTCAACTATAGTGAAAGAATAAGTTGGATATGGAAATAAAAGAGTATAGGATAGTTAATGATGATTTTTTTTTTGTAATCATTTGTTCAATTTAGGGAGGTTTTATGAAGATATTATCTAAAGAGATCATTGAAAAGGTGAACCATTGAGGCTTACTTTATGTAGTTTTAATCCTTCACATATATCAAAATTTGTGGAAGCACTGTAAAATTTCCCAAAAATCTTCTAAGATATCCCTCAGATAGGATTGTGTTGATGGAGATGGCTAGGTAGCTAGTTAGGACCAATGAAGTAATCAATGGGAAGAAGAAGCCTTTGTTGGACTTCCTTATTTCCATTTGTGATCACCAAGTTCAAGATATAAACATTTGTAGTTCTATTGGATTATATTGGGATTATTTCCCACTGCAATTATTTAGGGTGTAATATGTTGGACCATTCAGATAATTGGCATAATGATTGGAGGATAGGTAATGCTTAACACTTTGCATCATACATTAAATGTTGTCATTTATTAGAAACTGATAGAAAAATAAAAGTGGAAGGCATGAAATCGGTAGACCAAATCAAGCCAATAGTAGAAGTCTCGCATCAGTCCAGATGAGGTTCTAGGTATAAAATTTCAAATTGACACAAAGGAACAACTTGCAATTATGGGTGGAATACAAATTTTTTGAGTCACTATTGAAGTGACATGATAGAAGGATATCTATGTAAGGTGGTGTAATAAATCCAGTGTAGAGTCTTTGTAGAAGAAAAGGTTGACAACTATGTGAGGAAGGACTCTAGGTAGATTGGTAGGCTTTCTAGTCTAGGAAAAAATGAGTAGGTAATGAAAAGGGTTATGTAACTAATCTATATAAGCAATTCAAACTTTGAATTCACTATTTGAGCATGATTCTTAAAATGAGGTTTTGGTTCCCAAAAACTATGAAGTCTAAAAAGGAAAGTTATACTCAAGATATATGTTGATGTTAATGTTATAACAATGAGCAAGTGTGGTAGAGAGGTTTTAGAGAAGATGATCCAAATAGAATAGAAAAAATTATCCAAGGAAATAAGGAATAGGTGAAGGAGAGAGATGATACAATATAGATCACAAGGCAAGCCAAAGTAGAGGAAAGAGGTCAAAGGACCTTTAAGAATTGAAGAACAATCTACAAGGCAAGTTGTGTTATTTTATAGATTATTCATTTAGTTGTTATTCCTAATCATTGTAACTATTTCTAACCCTTAATTGTCCAAGCTTATATGTAAGTATTTCTAAATCCTTTAACACAATACCTCTTGGAAGGAGTGTTGTAAATCCTCTAGCAATGTAGATTTAATAGGTTGATTATAACCTTAATGATTTAATAGTGTTCTTGAAAATATGAGTTCATAGAAGGAATAATTATAGCTCCTAATAAGACAACCTTTTATCTATAGTAAAAGGCTAGTGGGTGTATTTCTCCCATTGTGGTTTTCATCCTCTCACCAAGGGTTTCAACATACAAAAATCATTGTGTCATTGATATATACTTTCTTCTATGAGATTGCATGATTTTATTTCATCTCATTTATCATTACCTTTCTATTAAAGGAAATGGTATGCAAGTTATTTGAAGTAATTTTAATGCTAATTGGTTTTACGGTCAAAATAATTCACTACCTGTCTCAATACTAGTTTGGGAAAATAACTGGTATTAGAGATTAGGCTTTAAAAGAAACAAACTTAATAATTTGAGGGGATATCTATTGGAGGCATTCAAGGTTCAAAAAAACTCATACAAAGATCTCACTCCTATGTAGGCTTTAAAGGATAAACTAATGACTTCATTGAACAAGAGAAAGAAACTAGTGCAGAAACTTAGTGAAGGTCAACATATTATAGATAAGATTAAAGACCCAAGTGTTGGATTGTTGGCATAACTAATTTAGTTGGTTAATTTATGTTGTTATTGATTAGAACATGATTGATAACGTGATAATCAACCATTTTATTTTTCATTGATGTCAAACTACTGGGCATAATGTTTTCAATTGTTACCATATCTTTTAGAAGCATGATATTGTTAGAGTAATTATTTGTTACACTTATTAATTAGATTACTTTGGTTTAATTAATTAAGTTTTCTATTACTCTAGTTTACTTAAGCTATCTCTTAGGTGCATATAATTAATATTTTGTATTAATTATAATGTGCAACCTTATTTTTTCCCTTTTTAGCATTTCATTCACCTTTAAGGTTGAACTCTTGTAATTATTATTTTTTACATCTTGGAATACATTTTTGCTCTCACTCCACTGAGATTTCCAAGCTTCTCTTTTTCCCTCTTTGGTTTCTTTTCAGCGATAGGTTATTTTGCATGTAGGTGTTATTGGCAAACTGTGAAGTTGGTTTTCTCAACTTCTACATGGTATCAAAGCTTACCTATCACTGCCTGGTTTGGACATCTTGAAGTTGTGAGTCAAAGAGAAAAAAACTCAGCTTTTCGTGGTTGTTTTTCTTCAATCTAGAGGAGGCATCTTTTTCTAGTGCACTTTGAGCACAAACGGATGTTTCCATTGTACTCAAAAGGCCTAGTATAGTCAAAATCCTTATAAAAAATTTCATATTTGGCCACAGTAGCCTTTGGGAAAAAAATTTCCCCCTCTTAGGTTGTACGACTCAAAAATTGAGAAAAAAAAAATTTTTAATGCATTTAAAAGAATTTATGAGAGCACACCGCCCATGCCTAGCCACACCTTGCCCTTGTTGACTCGCCACTACAGCCCGACCTACACCTTGTCATCACCACCATCAGCGCAATGCCACTAGGTGACCATCGTCACTGCTACCACACCACCCGACTATCTCCTCTGCTGGCCTATCACCGCTGTCAATGCTAACATCAGCAACCTAATGGTGATGTCATGATTCTAGCGATCAATTATCTTTTTCGATAATGTCAACTTATTCTGGTGACCTGCACTTTTTCTGGCAACCAAATTTTTTTTTGAAAACCAGTTTTTTTCAGCAGACAGTCTCTTGATGGTCAAATAGTCGTCAATTTTTTTCTTGTCTCTTTATTTTTCTAGAGAGCTCTTTATTTCGAGGAGCAATTGGTTTTTTAGCCATATCTTTTGCATACAATGTCTATTTTTGAGAAACAAAATGTCGCTGGAAAGCAATTTTTGAACTGGAGATGATGATGCTAGTTCCATTTTATGACTCAACCATTTGAGCTTCTATTTTTAGAATTGAAGTAGAGGCTTTAGTTTCCTACCTCTCTACATCTGCTTTCTAGGTTTTCTTCCAAGTTTTTGTGCTTTCCTTAGTTATTTCCTTGGTTTATGAGGGGTATATTTATACATTGTGGGGGGTACATTTTCCTTTCTATAATTTAATTCAGAAACTACCCTTCTACTTTTGTCTACTTCTCTCAATGTCAGACCCCTCTATGGCCTAGCTGACACCACACAACTACCACAATTGGAAAGCACACATGACTTGACTTCTGATGTCACATGGTTTATGGTCATGTCTAGATGAAAATCAACCTATCCTACAGTGCCCCTTTGAGGTTCTTTAGCATAGAAACAAAATGGATGAAGCCATGGGCTTGATTACATTAAACATCTTCGATAGTCTCATGTTTCACCTGGATGTTTTGACCACTCCTCGAGCTATTTGGACCAAGTTTTACAACTTTTTTGGCATATTGAATGAGTTTCAGGCACTATAGCTTGATGCAGAGTTGACTACTTTAACTCCTACCAGCTTTCCCACCATTGAGGACTTCTTGGTGAAGTTCAAATCTTTGCATTCAATTTTGTAGGGATGTGAGAAAAACAAGACAAATGATGAGTGTATTTTTTTGATACTGTCAAAGTTGTGAGAACAGTATCAAATCTTTTCTTCCACTTTCTACTCCACTATGGATGCTTTGGGCAACAGACATCAAATACCTTCTTTTGAGACATTTTATGATTGGTTGACATAAGAACGGGAAAAGATCTAATAGCTAGATGCTTCTGGCTCTTCCAACCAAGTATTGGTTGCTCAGCCTTCTCATGGGAAACCAATACTGAAATCCAAACTGAAGAAAGATACATCAAAAACTAATCCCAAAGCTCCAGCTAACTCTTCCAAGGGTAAATCTTCTTCAAAGTCTATTGAGTCTTCCTCCAAGACTAAGAAGAAATTAGTTAAGACTTGCAATTTTTGTGGAAAGGATGGACATCCTATTTCTAGGTGTTGGAAACATTTGGAGGCTTTAATGGAAACCATGTAGATGCATCACATTTCTACTCCTAAGTATTCATCCCCCACACCCTATAGTGAAAGGTCATGCTCTTGCTACATGAGTACTAACTTCTGGGCCCACCTAGATTCTTGATTCTAGTGCCTCTCACCATATGACTCACACTCAACAATTGGTCATCTCACTTTCTCCTTGTGGTACTTCATAGATTGCTATTGGGAACTCATCACATCTTTAAATCTTGGGTTCTAGTTCTGTTGCACTAGCTGGGGGTTCTCTTTAGGATATTCTTTTTGTCCTTGACATCTCAATGAACCTATTGTCTATTTATTAGATTTGCCACTCTGGCTTTGGTAAGATAGTTGATTTCTCACCACATGATGTGGTTATTTGGGACATACATGATTCTGAGTTAATAGTGGCTACTAGAAGTGTTGATTCTACATCTTGCCTATCCAGATTTGATGGATTTGAGACTTCTAATGGCATAGGTTCTTGTCTTGTAACACGTGAAAATTTAGCAAGTAGACTTTTGCATTTGCATTTGGGCCATGTCAATTACAGATATCTTTAGCAAATGAGCACACATGCACTTGTTCTTGGGCTTCCCCAGATTTCTTGCACAGATGGTGTTTGTCAAGGTTGTGCTCTTGGCAAATAATATAGGGATCCTTTTCCACATGGATAAGTTACTTGTTCTTTGGCACCATTGGAGTCGATTCATAATGACCTCATGTCATTTCCCACTCCTTTTTCTAGTGCCAGATATGTGCTTACTTTGATTGATGACTTCTCCAAGTGCACATGGGTGTATTTTTTGAAGTACAAGTCTAATGTCTTTGATTCATTTCGAGTCATCAAGACATTTGTGGAGAAGCAATCTGGTATTTCTATTCAGTAGATATGCACAAACAATGGGGGGAGTATGTGAACCAAGATTTTAAGAATTTTTCTCTGAACATGTTCTTTAGCATCAGTCTTCAATGTCCTACACCCCTCAATAGAATGGTGTGGCAGAGCAAAAGAATAGAACACTTTGAGAGATGGCTAATTGTATGGTATAGTCTAGGTATGTAGATACATCTCTTTGGTTAGAGGCAGTAAATTGTGCCAACTATATTCAAAATCAAATGCCTCACAATGAAGTTTGACATATGATTCCTAAGGAGGCTTGCTCTCATGTCAAGCATGATGCATCTTCATTCTGAGTTTTTGGTAGTGAAGCATGGGCATTTATACCCAATGCTCAGAGGAGAGCAATGGAGTGGAAGAGCTAACATCTCTTTTTTTTTTGGCTACTGTGAGGATGTTAAGGCATATAGGTTGTTTGATCCTGATTCCAAACATGTCCTATTTGGGTGGGATGCCTAGTTTGATGAGCACCTTCCTACAACAGATAACCTACCTCCAAAGTCTACTTCACTTACCACTACTCCCTCATCCTTTCTAGTCTCTTTTTTGTATGATGAGGATGATGATCTTAGTGATCCCCATTTACCTCCACCACAAGATCCTCCACAAATGCCTAAATGAGCTTGTGTTACAGTCAAGGCTACTAGATCTCTAGCTGGTGACCCTTCCACTTCCTGTCACACCTATTCTCATATTGTGGGTTCTAGTCTTCTAAGTCATGCCATTTGTGATGATCCTCAAATATTTGCAACAATGACAAGACATACTAAGTGGGACAGTTTCATGGAGGAGGAGTATGCTTTGTTGATGAACAATCATACTTAGGATCTTTGTTCTCTTCCTAAGGGAAGAAAGTTAGTGCACTGCAAGTGGTTATATTGTACTAAGTTTTTTGCTGATGGTTATATTGATAAGTACAAAGCACATCTTGTTGTAAAGGTTTTTCACAAGTTAAGGGTATTGATTACACTAGGACATTTACCCCTATCACCAAGATGAACTCTATTCACCTTGTCTTATCCATCGCAGCTTCTCAAAGATGGCTCATTTTTTAGATGGACATGAAGAGTGCATTCTTGCATGGTAATCTTACTAAGGAGATTTGCATGGAGCAGCCTCATGGATTTGTGCAGGATTCCTCCTTAGTTTGTAGACTTCAACGCTCATTATATGGTCTCAAATAGGCCCCTTGGGCTTGGTATGAGAAGATGGACTCCTTTCTTCTTTCTACAAGCTTTAGCCACTACTATTCTGATCCTATAGTATAAATTCAGTGTTATGAGGATGAGGTTTTGATCCTTGTGTTATATGTTGATGACCTTCTCCTCACGGGTAGCTCATCCTCTATGCTTCAGGATGTTCAATGTGCATTGATGGAACAATTTAAGATGACTAATCTTGGTCTGTTACACTACTTTCTTGGTCTACATATTATTTAGTTCTCTATTGGGATCTTTGTTTACCAGCAGAAGTATGCTTTTGACATGCTTGGACACTTTGACATGCTTGATTGCAAGCCTGCTCCCACACCTTTTCAATTGGGTGTTACCTTGTCTACATCTTGCACTTTGCCTTCAGTGGATCCTACATTGTATCAATAGTTGGTTGGTAGTTTGTTGTACCTAACACATACTCATCCTAACCTCTCGTTTGTAGTTGGTCTTGTCTCTCAATTTTCACATGAGCCTCATGAGAGTCATTGGCAAGCTGCCAAGCATGTTTTGAGATACACTCATGGCACACTTATGTATGAAATTCATTACACATCAAGGACTCCTCACATTTTTGGCTTCACTAACTCATATTGGGCTGGTGATGTTGATGATCAGAAGTCTACTTCTAACTTTGTCTTTTTCCTTGGCTCTAGTCCTATCACCTGGTTGTGCAAGAAGCAGAATGCTCATGTGCTTTCATCTATAGAGGCTAAGTATAGAGCAATAGTGCATGCTAGTCATGAGATTTGATGTTTTCTCCAATTGATGACTAAGTTTGGTTTTCCTCCTGATCGTCTCACTGTTCTGTGGTGTGATAATTAGAGTGTTATTTCATTTCTCACAACCTAGTAGAGCATCAGTGCACTAAACACATTGAGCTTCATATGCACTCCATCCATCAATAGATTCAAGATGGCATTCTCTCTTTCGAGTATATTCCCACTGATGCATAGGTTCTTGACATCTTCACCAAACCTTTTGCATCGCCACGCTATCTTCAATTACGTTCTATGCTTCAGGTTATGAAAGTTGTCCTTCGGGGGTCTTGTTGAGGCCTTCCTTCCTTCATGTTTTTTTAGCATGTTTGTTCTATCTCTTTTTGGAGAGGATTTTCTCCCACTGAGTTTTCTCCTTTGTCTCTGGTTTACAGATATTTCCTTGTTTTGGGTACCTAATTAGGCATTGTTGCTAGGACCCATTTCCTACCTTCATAGTTGAACTAGGTTAGTTTACCTCTTGAGCTTTTCTTAAGGCGGGTTGTTAGAGTAATTTTTTTTTATACTTATTAATTAGATTGCTTTGATTTAATTATTTAAGTTTTCTATTACTCTAGTTTACTTAAGCTATCTCTTAGGTACATATAATTAATATTTTATAGTAATTATAATATGCAACCTAGTTTTTTTTCCTTTTTATGGTTTCATTCACCTTTAAGGTTAAACTCTTGTAATTATTATTTTTTACATCTTGGAATACATTTTTGCTCTCACCCCACTGAGATTTCCAAGCTTCACTTTTTTCCTCTTTGGTTTCTTTTCAACAACAAGTTATTTTGCATGCAGGTGTTCTTGGCAAACTGTGAAGTCGGTTTTCTCAACTTCTATAGATATTGTTCTTGAAATGAGATGTTAAGTGATGTAAATGATATGTTGATAAGAATCTTATTAGGTAATAGTTTAGACAACTAATGATAGATAGATGAAGCATTTGATTACTTATCAATATATACTAATAAGTTAATTGATCTAATAATGGATGTTATTCATGAAGATATTGGTTAGGTAGTGAGTAAAGGAGAAGATAATTTGGTTAGTTGGAAGATGGCAAAGAATAAGATATTTTTTGATAAATTATTGTCTTGTCAATAAATTAAAATAGAATATTATCGGTACAAAGAATGACTTAATGAAGATAATGAAGACTAATAAGTGAGAAAGGAAGAGTTGATGAAGTTCAAAAGATGTAATTATGAAATTAGAAGCTATATGAGTCAAACATGATTTAGGGAATGAGGTGATGACATAAAGGTCAAAATAAAATGTTTGATGATGATTCTTCAAGAAGTCTCTACAAGAGAAAAAAGACTTATGGAAGAAGGAATTAGAAGGACATCATGGACAAACTTATTTTGATCATTGGATCTAGGTTTAGGATTTTTGATCAAGGAAGAATAAGGAAGAAGTCTAGTATCACAAAATCATATTGTGACAAAGAAGGTGAACAAGATTATGGAAAATTTTATTATGACTGGATATTAGTGAAATAGAGAAGATTATTGGTGAAGTTTGTTTTAATCACAGAGGAAGATTTAGATCAGATTAGAGGATCAAATTGGAATGTTATTAAATTAACAAGATTTTTTAGATCCATCTTAGAAAGTTTAGTTCAATCTACATATCATTTGTTAGTTGTTACTTTTTAACAACTATGACATAAAATCCCTTAATCAGGTAACCTAATAGGTCTATTGTAAGTCCTTTAATAGGTTGGAATTCTCAAAAGATCTTTTGAAATCCTCTAACCAAGTTAATCCTAATGGGGTATAAGACTTTACTAGGTCTTTAGGGAAACGCTTTAACTAGGTCACATTTAATAGTGCTTTTGTGACACTTAACTGGGAAGACTCCTAACTAGGTGTATTCTAGAAAAGTACAAATATTTGTGGGCACCAATATCACACCATGGTTTTTTCCTTAATGAGCTTTTCACAAGATAAATACTAGCGTTATAGTTGTTTGGATATTTTCTATGTATTTCATGGGTGTTTAATGTTTCCATAATTGATGATGTTGTTATAGGTTAAATAAGTTTTAACTAGTAAAATTGCATGAAGATTTTTTGGGACTGTGCATTTGTTTAGGATGTGATTAGTTTTCAGAAGGCTTAATAGATAAGGGAAATGATCTCAATATGTATAGGAAGGATACACCTAAGTTCAACAAGAATGTGGATAACTTTGATACATGGGTGGTCAAGATGGAGTTGCACCTATTAGGATTGTCATACAATTTAATGGAATATTTTACCAATGAATACATGATTGAAAACAATTAATCCATTGTGTATTGTCTTTGATATTACAAAAAATATCATATCTTTACCAATTAGTGTATGTCAAGCTCACTTGAACAATGAAGATAGTTTCTTATGTCTATCAAGCATTCTAGTGTTTGCCAAGTTCAAAAGACAGTGTCTATTGAGTTCACTTGAGTTTCAAAGTGAAGTTAGAAAAAGTTGAGTGTTAACCAAACTCACTTGGTTAATGAAGGAAATTTGGATGGAATCAGTGTTGAACAAGCTCTCTCAGTTACCAAAGAAATTTTGCGAAGATGTGGTGTTAACCAAGTTCTTTCTAGTTAACATAGGAAAATCAGTTTTGAGTTAGTGTCTACCGAATTGGGTTGGCTAACAAAGAATTTTCTCATTTTGGCATATTGAGTGCAATGGATTTTTTTGTTGGTTCTAGCCAACTGGGAAGATGAATATTAATTATTATAAGGTGTATTCAAGTTAACTTGACAATAGATATGATATAAGTATAAGTCAAGTTGAGGATTGAATGTGTGTGTGTATGGAAGAATAGAAGATTCTTAGAGGAAGCCAATTGGAAGGATAAGAAGAATATCTTTAAGCAGCTACAAAGATACATTTTATTAGGAAGGATCAAGTATTCGAGCTAGAATTGAGATCTAAAACCAGCAATACAATTGCATCAAAAATTGAGTCATATCATTGCTACTCTCTAACCATTGTAGCAATGAATTAAATCTCCTAATAGAGTTGGCTTAATAGTTATCTATAAATCATCTATCAAGGTGGAATTTTAGATTGAAGTGTCTAAAGACCTCTAACAAGGCCACTCCTAATAGGGTGATTAAATCCTCTAACAAGGTCATACCTAATAGTGTGTTTTGTAACCTTTAATAGGGTTGGATCCTAATAGGATTCACTTTAGAAGAGTTAAAATCAGTAACTAGTTGCAATTGGTGATTTTTCCCAAATTGCATTTCTATGCTAAATCTTGGTGCCATTTGTGTTCATGATATTTCTTTTATCTGTATTCAACTAAGTTAATTAAGGTTAATCACAGATAATATCTTAAGTTTTGTATGTTCAGTATTTATCAAGTAACATTTATTATTTTAGTGGTTATAGAGTAATAGCATATTGTTAGTGTTAACCGAGTACCTGTGTGTTAACCAAGTAACAATAGTTTTAGCAGTGTTTATGTTTTATAGTGATATCTAAGGGATCTAGGATTTATTTTTGTGGTAACTAATTCACCCCTCCCCTCTTAGTTACTCCTCTTATATTTCCAAAAATTGGTATCAGAACTTTTGGTGCTTGCAAAGAAGGTTTCAAGGACCTAAGCTAAAGATCAAGATATCTTATAGAAGAGAGATCCCCAAGTTAAATAGAAATAACTTCAATGCATAACAAGAACTTATGAAGTTAGATTTTGAAACCATGATTGTTGAAGAAATTGTAGAGAAGAAGAATCATAACATTATGATGATTGACGTTGCTTCAACTCTCAACTATGTCAAATTTGATGAAGTCAAAAATTGTGGTACTACTTATGAGATGTGGATCAAGTTGAAAGCCATCTATGGAGGAGATTATAATGTAAGAAGAGCCAAAGATAAAAGTCTTAGAGGAAAATTTAATCAAATAAGAATGAGAAAAGATGAGAACACTACAAAGTAGAGTGATAGCATCAAAGCCAGTGTTTGTGCAATCAAAGCCTCAAGAGGAAAGATTGAAGATGAGATAGTGGTAAGTAAGTTTCTCACAACACTTCTTCCTATATATACAATTAGAGTTTTAGAAATCCAAGAGATGAGATGCAATCCAAAGAATGATATGACATTGGATGCATTAGTTGGAAGATTGATAGCATTTGAGCTAGATAACTATGATAATTATATTCCTAGTTCTATCAATCTTGAGTCTTCATTTGAAGCCAAGTTGACACTCAAGAAGAAAGCTACAAAGTCTAAAGGAAAACAATCTAAAAGTAAAGAGGAAGATATTTCTAAAAGTGATCTTGAAGCCATTGAATCATTACTTGCAAGAAGGTATAACAAAGTCAAAGGAAAGTACAAAGGTAAAATTCCTTTAATTTGTTTTTCTTGTGAAGAAGTTGGTCACATTGCTGCAAGCTATCCAAATAGAGAAGACAAGAAGGATTTAAAAAGCTACAAGGACTACAAGGATAAAGGTAAGAAATATTGTTTTATGGCTAAAGATTTAGATAGTAGTGATGAGGATGAAATAGTCTATATTGCTATAAAAGATGAATTTGATGATGAAGAAGATAAAATGGCACTTATTTCTTATGTCAACAAAATGATACATGAATTATTGATAGTGGTTGTTCACATCATATTACTAGTGACAAAAAAAAGTTTAAACATATAGAACACTATGATGGTGGAAGTGTAAGATTTGGAAATAATGAACAATGTTGCATAAAGGCAAAAGGTTGTATCTCACTAACCAATGAGCTTAGATGTGATAATGCTTATTGGGTTGAAAGACTAAAGCATAATCTACTGAGTGTGGCATATTTGAATAACATTAAATTCAAGGTAGAATTCATGAATGGGAAGGGAAAGCTACTAGATGGAAAAAGAAATCTAGTTGGGTCTAGTAACCAAAAGGTAACTTATTCTACCTAGATCTTAGTGAAAGTTCATGTTTCATACTCAAGTGAAGAAATTTGGTTATGGCATAAGAGATTATGTCATTTGATAACCTAATCAATATAAGAAAACAAAAGAGTGAGAGGTATTCTAGTTCAAGGAAACTTGATATGGGCCTATGCAAAAATTGTCAAATTTGTAAGATGGGAAAGAAAAGTTTCAAGAGTAAGAACTACCATTCTAAAGAAGTCTTGGAGTTGGTTCATACAGACCTTTGTGGACCTACTGGAATTGAAAGCTATAGTAGAGATAAGGACTTTATTTTATTTGTTGATGATTATTCTAGAATGATGACTGTAATGTATCTAAAAGATAATCCTGAAGCTTTTCAAAAGTTTAAGTGGTATTTGGCAAGAGTAGAGAAAGAAACAAGAAAGAAGCTTAAATGTTTCAGATTAGATAGAGGAGGTGAATTCATTTCTAATGAACTCAATGAATTCTACATTGAAATAGGAATCAAAAGGCAAGTATCAACCCCTGGTACACATCAACAGAATGGTATAGTAGAAAGAAGGAATATATCAATCATGGATTGTGCAAGAACCTTGATGATAGAAAAGAGTATTGTAATCAAATACTAGAAGGGAAAAATCAATACAATAGTGCATACCTTGAATAGAGTATAGCTAAAGAAAGACTCAAATCAAACTCCTTATTGAATTATGGTATGGCTACAAACCTAATGTAAGTTACTTGAAAGTATTTGGTAGCAAATATCATATTATGAAGGAGACTAAGAAAGGTAAATTTGATGTCAAAGGTGATGAAGGCATATTCCTAGGATATTCCAATAGAAGTAAAGCATATAAATGTTTGAACTCTAACTACTCATAAGATTATAGAAAGTGCACATGTGAGAATTGATGAGTTTGTAGAAAAGAGTGACGAAGAGAGCAGTAAAGAACTTGAAGATTATAGAAAGTTACTTTGAACCTGATTCATTTCCTAATCCAATTGGAAGTCAAAAAACTTTGTCTCCCAAATCCCCAAAATCTCCAAAATCTACTGAGTTGTAGCAAGTGCAACCTGATTCATAGTCTAAAAGACCCAAGTCATAATTAGAGGCTACCAAGTTCTAGTCAGTGTAACCTGAGTCATAATCTAAAGGACCGAGTCACAGATAATGGGAACCAAGCATGATGCAAAAGATTATGGTGAGGCAAGTGGAACAAGTTCTAAATTCAAGGTACATGTGTTAGCAAGATATGTCAGAAAGCATCATGCACCTAAGAAGGTCATTGGAGACAAGTCAGATTAAATAATGACAAGGAACAAATTAAAAGGTACATGTTTGCTTACTGAATTTGAACCTATTTCAGTTAAATATGCATTGGATAATAAAATTTGGACTGAAGAAATGAATGAAGAAATAGAAAAAATAGAAAGGAATAAGACCTAGACTCTTGTTCCTAGAACCAAAGATAAGAATGTAATTGGCACAAAGTGGGTTTTCAAAATTAAGTTGAATGACGATGGAGAAGTTTTGACAAATAAAGAAAGATTAGTATGCAAAGGTTATTCTCAAGAGGAAGGTATTGATTATGGTGAAACTTTTTCTATTGTTGCAATATTAGAAGGTGTTAGGACCTTACTTTCTTATGTTACACATAAAGGATTTAAAGTTTATCAGATCGATGTAAAATTTGCATTCTTGAATGGAATTTTTGAAGAGGAAGTCTACATAGAGCAACCTAAAGGTTTTGTAGATTCCAGCAAAAAGGATATGATTTACAAGTTTCATAAATAATTGTATGGTCTCAAGCAAGCTCTTAGAGCTTGGTATAAATTACTTCATAATTATCTTATGAAGATTGGTTTTCAAAGGACAATTGATAACAACAACCTATACATCAAAGAAAGACCAGACAAGAAGATTGTGTTGGTAGAAATATTTGTGGCTAACACATTGTTCACTAGAAAGGTTGATTCGTGCAAAGTTTTTTTAGAGGAAATGAGCAAGGAATTTGAGATGTCCATGTTTGGAGAGATAAAATTCTTTATTGGATTACAAATTCAATAGAAGAAAGATGGTATCTATATTGCTCAATCTAAGTATATCAAGTAGATACTGAAGAAATTTGGAATGAAGGATTCGAGACTAGTTGGAACACCTATATCTACCAAACATAAGCTTTCCAAAAATAATGATTCCAAGGAGGTAGATCAAACCACATACAAATCAATGATTGGATATCTACAGTATGTAGTGCATACAAGCCTTGATATTGCTCTTGTAGTTGGTATGGTGGAAAAATTTTAGGTAATCCTAAAGAAAATAATATAATGTCAATCAAAAGAATCATGAGGTATCTGAAGAGCATTGAAGACTATGGATTATGGTACAAGAAAGGACAAAACTTAGATTTGAAAGCCTTCATAGATGTTGATTGGGTAGGAAGTGTTGATGACAGGAAGAGCACTAGTGGTGGAGCATTCTTTCTTGGTAAAAGACTAGTGTCTTGGACAAGTAAGAAGAAAATTTTCATTTCTCGGTTCATAGCAAATACAAAGTATGTTGCAACAATAGTTAATTGTTCCAATGTTGTTTGGTTCAAACAACTGTTGGCAAGTATGAAGGTAGAGCTCAAGGATCTAGTGGTTATCTTTTGTGATAACACGAATGCAATTAATATATAAAATAATCCTATGATGCATACCAAGGCCAAGAACATTGCAATAAAATATCATTTTCTAAGAGAATAGGTCAAGACAAATAGGTGAGATTAGAATATGTGAATACTAAAGAAAAAATTGTAGACATATTCACTAAGCCATTACCTAAAGATATATTTCTATATCTAAGAGGTAAGTTAGGGGTCATTCCTCTATCTGAATCTCACTAAATGAAGTTTAGTGATGTATCAACTAGAGCATGTTGAAGATGAGTCAAGATGATCCAGTATTGGAAGGGAAAATTGCATATGAATCAGTACATGAGGTACATTGATATTCACTAAATATAGTCTTTGGCATAAGATATCAAAAAGGGAGAATTTTTTCATACATCATAAAAATTTTATTAGAGATTTCAAAGAGGGAGAATGAACTTGTTTGATATCAAAAGGATAGATTTTGAGTGAAACTAAAGTCATAGAGAGTTCACGCTGATAGAGGGAGTTCTCATATATGAGAATCAGAATGAAACTAAGGATATTTTCCTTACTTTTATTTTGCTCTAAAATTTCATTGTATTATGACATGTTGTGTTGCCATCAATGCTAAAGAGGGATATTGTTGAAAATAATTGATCAATTGTGTATTGTCTTTGATGTTACACAAAATGTCATATATTTACCAATCAGTGTATGTTGATCTCACTTGAGAAATGAAGATAGTTTTCTATGTCTATTGAGCATTCCAGTGTTTTCCAAGTTTAGAATATAGTGTCTACCAAGTTCACTCAAGTGTCGAAGTGAAGTTAGTGGAAGTTGAGTGTTTACCTAGCTCACTCGATTAACAAAGGAAATTTGGATGGAACCAGTGCTAACTGAGCTCACTTGGTTACCAAAGAAATTTTGTGAAGATATAGTGTTAACCAACTTCTTGGTTAACAAAAGTTAATCAGTTATGACTTAGTGTCTACCAAGCTAGGTCGACTAACAAAGTATTTTCTTGTTTTGGCACATTGAGTGTAATGGATTTCTTTGTTGGTTCTAGCTAACTGAGAAGATCAATATTAATTATTCTAATGTATTTTCAAACTACCTTGACAATAGATATGATATAATTATAAGGTCAAGTTGAGGATTGAATGTGTGTGAGTGTATGGAAGAATAGAAGATTCTTAGAGGAAGCAAATTGGAAGGATAAGAAAAATAACCTTGAGGAGCTACAATGATACATTTGATTAGGAAGGATCAAGTATTTGAGCCAGAATTGCGATCTAAAATTAGCAATACAATTGCATTAGAAATCAGGTCATATTATTGTTACTCTTTAACCATTGTATTAGTGAACTAAATCTCTTAAAATAGTTGGCTTAATAGTTATTTTTAAATCCTCTAACAAGGTGGCATTTTTTTTTGATGGAGATAATAACAATGAGGAAATAGTTTTTGTTGTTGTAAAGGAAAATCTCTCTACCTACAAAATTAAAACTAGAGAAGAAGAAAAAACCTTGATATCAAGCATGAATTATAATATTAATTAGACCATCGATAGTGATTGTACACATCACATGAATGGAGATAAGGACAAATTTGTAACCATGAAACAATGTGATGGAGGTTTAGTTAGATTTAGAAATGGTTCTCCCTGCATAATTAGAGGTAAAGTTTCTATTTCTTTAACTAATGATATCACTTTTGAAGATGTTTACTAGGATGATGGATTAAATTATAATTTGTTAAGTGTGTATTAGTTGAATAACAAAGGATTCAAATTTGAGTTTAGTAATGGAAAATGTAAGATATCTAGAAAGGTTGGTGAACTGATTGCTACCAGTGAACATACAAGAGGTAACCTTTTCAAGTTGAATACTACATTTTGTAATTTTTTAATTGAAAAAAGTATAAGAAAGTTGGTTATGAGAAAAAATGCTTTGTGATCTAAACTTAAAGTTACAAAGAAGAAAAGTTAGGAGAATATTGATGTTGAAAAAACCAGATAATGTAGTATCTAAGGAATGTCAATTAGGGAAGATGACTACTTCAAGTTTCTCAAGTAAGGTCTACTCTATAGAACACATTTTAGATTTAGTAAACACAAATTTATTCAATTTTATTAGTACATAAAGCTATCACGGAGATAAATACTTTATACTATTTATTGATGACTACTCAAGAATGATGTCAGTAGTGTTCTTAAAGGTTAAATTGGATGCTTTTCATATGTTCAAAATGTACAAAGTAAGAGTTGAGAAAGAAATTGGAAGAAATTTAAAATGTCACAAATCAGATAAAGGATATTTTACTTTAGATGAATTCAATAAGTATTATGATAAGCATTGGAATCAAAAGATAATTGTCTACATCGAGAGCACCTCAGCATAATGGAATTGAACAAAAAAAAAATTGATTTATTGTAGAATGTGCCAAAAAATTGTTAAATTAGAAAGAAATTATTTAGAAATTCTAAAGAGAAGATATCAATACTATTGTATACACACTAAATCAGGTACAACTCCATAAAGGAAAAAAAAAGGCACCATATGATATTTGGTATGGACACACACCTAATGTTGGTTATTTTAAAATATTTGGAAGTAAATGTTATATTAAGAAGGATGATATAAATATATGTTGGAATAATAGGAAAGGTGGGATGTTGAGGAGGGGGTGGAGATAATCAGTATCCTCTAAAACTTGTATTTTAAAAAAATTCAGTGGTGGCCTTATCTATTTTCACAACTTGTTTATCACATAATAAAAATAATACTTGTAAATTAAAGTAACTTTAAATAATATAATTTTTATTAACCATTCAATCATAAACATAAACTCATTACACATAACACAATTATTTGGTCACACATAAACCCTTAGTTAGAGGGAATAGTGTGGTGGGGATGGTACTATTGGAAACTTGCAATTGCCACAATTGTTGTTTTGTCATTGATGTAAAATCTATGGATGAGACATATTGATACCTAATCTAAATGCCATATCTATTTGATTGATGAAGAGGATTTTAGAAGTTACTCATAACTATAGCACCTAGAGGAAAGGTTGAAGTTATCAAAAGGAAGTTACAATGGACATTTGATTAGATAGACTTTGATAAAGCAAAGTAATTGTTTATGTCAAGAAAGCTAAGCTAAGCTAAGCCAAGCAAAAGAGTAAACTACTAAGGAGTGTCGAGTAATGCTAGTGTCAACCAAGTTAAAGTTAGTGCCAAGAAAATCTAGTGTTGATTTAACATTAGCATTGACCAATAAAATTAGTTGATGCCAAGCCAGAAAGCTTTACAGTAACTAAGCAATTTAGCATTGACCAAGTATCCAAATTTAGATATTGTCAAGTAAAACTAAGAGAACAAATTCAAAGAAATCATAAGATCAATCCAATTGAGTTGATTTCTTGGGAGATGTTAAATGTGTTGAAGATAAGATTGATGAGTTGGGTCATTAAATTTAAGAAATGTTAAATGTGTTGAAGATAATATTGATGAGTTGGGTCATTAAATTTAAGGAGTTGATTAGGTAAAGACCTAACAGATAGATTCTAGAGAAGTTTCTGAAAGATGGACAAGTACATTGAATCAAGTTGAATTTGATCGTAAACCCTAAGATCTATGGTGGATGTAGAAAATGGTAAAGCAAGAATTTCTTATTTAATGAGATACAAAACTGAACAATTAGTGCCTTGTCATGTCCAGTTAAGCGTAGTCGAGCCCAACTAGTGTGTATGAGCAAGTTTTTATATGACCCAAATGGGTATCCAAAAATGTAAAGACATGAAACAGAAACTAAGTCTAAGTACATTTTTTTTTTGGGTGACACAAGATTGCCCTTATACCGCTAGATGCTCCTGCATCAGACACCCAGGGTAGATTGAAAAGTGACCCTGTCACTTTATAGATGGTAGAGGAAATCCCAAATGGGAAACATCAGCTGCTAAAATCCAAGTTGAGTCCTCAATTGGCCGTCCTTTCCATTTGACCAAATACTCTTCATACTGCCTATTTCTGGTACTCCTACCCACACAATGATCTAGAATTTCTTCTATCTCCTCCTTCTTAGAAGTAGGAGTTGGACATGGCTCTAACACCGGCTCCTCATCTGCACCATCAACATGATACTCTGTTAAATCTACAATGTTGAAAATTGGAGAAATCTGAATACCATCTGGCAGCTCCACTTCATATGCATTTCCTAAGTCATGTTTCTTCAAAACTTTGCAGGGGCCAAATTTCTTCATTTTCAGCTTGTTGTAAGTACCAACTGGAAATCTTTCTTTTCGTAACTGCACCATGACTAGATCCCCTACTTGGAATTTCTTATGTCTTCTCCTTTGATCAGCCCTAGCTTTATACTCTTGATTCGTCTTGATAATGTGTGCTTGAACCTCCTCATGTAGACGCTTGATGTGTTCAGCAAATTCCTCAGCTTCAGCATTTCTTCTCTCCCCTTGTTCTATCTTCCTCAATTCTGGTGCAGTCCTTGGGCTATTCCCATATACAATTTGAAATGGTGATTTTCCAGTACTCCTATTTACAGAGTTATTATAAGCAAACTCTGCCTGTGGTAGAATCAAAGCCCATCCCTTGGGCTTATCTCCAACTAAACATCTCAGCAAATTGCCCAAACTTATATTTACCACTTTTGTTTGGCCATCAGTCTGTGGGTGATGCGTGGAACTGAATTTCAAGTCTGTTCTCAACTTCTTCCACAATGTCCTCCAGAAATACCCCACAAATTTAGTATCTCTGTCAGAAACTATACTCCTTGGAAGACCATGTAGTCTTACCACCTCTTAGAAAAACAAGTCTGCAATCTGGACAACATCATGAGTTTTGTGGCATGGAATGAAATGTGCCATTTTGGAGAACCTATCAACCACCACGAATACTGAGTCATTACCCCTTTGTGTCCTTGGCAATCCAAGAACAAAATCCATACTTATGTCCTCACATGGCCTTGATGGAACAGGCAATGGCTGATATAGGCCAGTATTTTGACTAAACCCCTTGGCAACTTGACAAACCTAGCAACTCTGTACAAACTTCTTCACATCCTGTGTAATTTGAGGCCAAAAATAATGTTCTCTAAGAATGGCAATGGTCTTATCCCGACCAAAATGTCCTGCCATCCCTCCATTGTGTTTCTCCTTAATCAGATTTTCCCTCATGGAACTCCTTGGAATGCACAACTGACTACCTTTGAACAACATGCAATCTTGAATCAAATAGTCTAACCACTTGGTTCTATCTATAGCAACAGGTTCTTTACAAGCTTTCCATGCCTCAGCAAAATCAAGATCCTCGAGGTACAAATTCTTGAGTTCATCAAACCCAACTACTTCAACCTGCATTGTTGTAAGCAACAACTATCTCCTACTTAGTGCATCTACAACCCTGTTAGATTTTCCACTTCTATGCTTCAACACAAATGTATAACTCTGCAAGAATTCTACCCACTTCATATGCCTCTGATTCAATTTACCTTGGCTATTTAGGTACTGTAATGCCTGATGATTAGTATACAAAACAAATTCCTTTGGCAATAAATAATGCCTCCATTTCTTTAA
The DNA here is from genome assembly GCA_028749045.1 of Cupressus sempervirens. Taxonomy (NCBI): domain Eukaryota; kingdom Viridiplantae; phylum Streptophyta; class Pinopsida; order Cupressales; family Cupressaceae; genus Cupressus; species Cupressus sempervirens. The sequence goes on along the minus strand of CM053788.1, from coordinate 379,112,897 downwards.
GGCCTGAACTATTGCATAGAACTCTTGATCATAAATAGAATACTTCTTCTTTGCATCATTCAATTTTTCACTAAAATATGCAATAGGCTTACCTTCTTGGCTTAATACAGCCCCAATAACGCTACCACTAGCATCACAATCTACCTAGAATACGTTTCTAAAATCTTGAAGTGCCAACACAGGTTGTTCAATCACCTTCTTCTTCAACAATTCAAAACTTCTCGCAGCTGCTGCAGTCCATTTGAACTCTTTTCTATCCCCTCTTATTGTATCAGTTAGGGGTGCACATATGCCACTGAAATTCTTAATAAACTTCCTGTAAAAACTAACTAGACCATGAAATGATCTTACCTCAGTAGCAGACCTTGGAGTAGGCCATTCCAAGATGGCTTTTACCTTCTTTGGATCCATTTTGAGACCTTCAGGTGATATAACAAATCCCAAATAGACTAACTCCCTTTTTGCAAAGACACACTTCTTTAGATTAATTAACAGTTTCTCTTCCCTTAGCCTTTCAAGGACACTACGAATATGCAGTAAATGTTCTTCCAAAGTCTTGCTGAAAATTAAAATATCATCCAAATAGACAATAACAAATTTTCCCAAGAACTTCTTAAGTACCTCATTCATGAGCTGCATGAAGGTGCTTGGGGCGTTCGTCAATCCAAAGGGCATGACTAACCACTCATAAAGACCCTCCTTGGTCTTGAAGGTTGTTTTCCACTCATCTCCTTCTCGAATCTGTATCTGATGATAGCCACTCTTCAGATCTATCTTTGTGAAGTACTGAGCTCCACTCAAGCAGTCCATAAGATCATCCATCCTTGGCAAAGGAAACCAGTACTTGATGGTTATCCTATTTATAGCTCGAGAATCTGTACACATCCTCCACTCTCCATCCTTCTTTGGTGCAAGTACTATAGGTACTGCACATGGACTCAGGCTCTCTCGAATCAAGCCCTTCCTCAATAGCTCCTGAACCTATCTATTTAGCTCCTCTATTTCAGTAGGAGTCATCCTGTGAGCAGCCTTGTTAGGAAAACTAGCTCCTGGAATCAGATCTATCTGATGACTAATTTTCCTTACTGGTGGCAATCCATCTGGAACATTATCAAAGATAATATCTCCAAACTCCCCTAGTAAATCTAAAACTTCAAATGGTATTTAACTACTACCTTCTTAATCTTTCCTAGGAATCAAAGCATAGCACATATGTTGATGGTTCATGCCATCTAAAAACTTCCTTCCATCAACAAGATAGATCCTAGCACTGCTACATACCTTTTCACCTTCCTTTTTCATGGGCTTCAATTTGTGGCGAACTCCATCCTTTGTCAGAGAGTATGTGTTTGCATGTCCATCATGTATTGCATGTCTATCAAACTGCCATGGTCTACCCAACAATAGATGGCAAACATCCATCGAAATAACATCACAGAGAACTTCATCATGGTAACTCCCAATTTTGAATTTTACTAAGCATTGTTCACTTACCAAGACCTTATGATCATCTTTTACCCAAGAAATCCGATAGGGCTGGGGATGTTTCTCCCTCTTGAGCTTCAGCTTAGAGACCATCTCTTCTAATACCAAGTTATTAGTGCTACCACCATCAATGATAACATCACAACATTTATCCTCACACTTGCATCTAGTACGGAACAAACTCCTTCGTTGTCCTGGTTCATTCTCACCACTTAGTAGGGCTCTTTCATTTACCAAGGTCTCTCCTCTTTTTGCATCCTCTGAATGTGATGATTGTGCATCCTCATCCACATGAGCAACCCTAGCTTGGCCCTCTGCTCTCCTATCTGTCCTTCCTTGCCATTGAGGGCATTCAAAGGCACGATGACCTTCTTCATTGCAATGGAAATAGGTACCACAGAAGCGTCCTCTTCCTTATCCATGTCCTCTACCTCTTCCTCTTTGATTTCCAAAGTCCTGATCATGGGGGCGGTTGAAACCCTCATTCCTCTGGTTTCTGCTAGTACCCACATCTTCATTTTTCTTTTGGGGTTTCATTGTGGCCTCTAGATGATCTACCACTTCCCCTTCCTCCTTGACCACGCCCACTTTTTCTTCCTTCAAACCTTTTATTCAGCTTCTCTTCAACTCGTAGGGAAAACTGGTATGCCTCTTCAATGCTGGTCATTCTTACCAGACTTAATTCCTCCTGGATGCTAGGTTGCAACCCACTGATATAACAAGCAACCTTCTCCTTATTTGCTTCTGCATGCCCTGCTCTAATCAAGAGTCGGTAAAACTCCTTTGTATATTCTTGGACTGATCTTCCTGCTTGCTTTAACCCATGCATCTTCTTAAATAGATCAAGCTCATAGTCCACAGGAATGAACTGCTTCTTCAATTTGTCCACCATGCGATCCCATCTTGTGATCTTCTCCTTTCCTCTTCTAAGTCTTTCCAGTTGAACCTCTTGCCACCAGATTTTGGCATGGCCTTTCAGTTTGGCCTTTGCAAACTTAACCCTATCTGGGTCCCTTATATCCTCATACTCAAAGTATTCTTCCAGTTCATTGATCCAATCGATCAACTCATCTGGTTTCAAATTTCCTGAAAATATACCCACTTCAATTGTAGGTCTTTTCCCAAACTTAGTAATGGCCCTAAAAAGCCTTTCCTCTACAGGATTCAAAACTTCCCTGTCAACTTCCTCTTATGGTCCCATTACTTCCTCTTCATTGTCATCCTCACTATTGTCACCTGTGGCAACGTGCGCTCCTCTACGAAGCTCCTCTTGCAATGCTTGTACCTGTCTCTAGAGGGCTCTAACCTCCTCAGGATCAATAGCTCTGGCCCTTCCACCACGCTCTCTTCATGGAGGCATCTTCTAACTCGAACCCACAACCACACATTCCTGGTGCAAATTGCCTCATAGTTCGTGCTCTGTCTGCACACTTAGGAAAACCCGCTCTGATACCACTTGATGGGGACACAACCCAAGAACAAATTGGAAACAACAGAAAAGGGAAATTATATTAACTGAGAAAATAAGCTAGTACAACTAGTACAAGAAAATAAACTTCAAAACATGCCCTAAGGGCTTACAATAGCATAAATCTGGAGATAATTTCTCCTTATGGTACCTCCTCTCAAACTCCACTCCGAACTGCCTTTTACAATGCCAGAAATATCCTTAAATAGACATCGGAGGATTAAGGACTAGGAGTACATTCTAGAAAGTGCTAGTAGGCATCCACCGACGAAATAGAAGGTTTCAGAAGCTGCGTTAGAAGTCGGTGCAAATCTAGAAGAATCCAGCAACGGTAACCGAACTTCCGAGAGGCATAACTTTTGAACCGTAGCTCCGATTGACGAACCGTTTACATTTTTGAAAAGCTCTCGAAGCGCTCTATAGCCCTATGGACCAACTTTTCTTTTCTCCCATTTTTTGGCCCTTTTTGAGGTCATTTAATGCCCCTAACCTAACTTTGAAGCATTCTTAGGGGGTCTCCAAAACCTGAAAAACTGCAATAACTTTCAAACCATGGGGCCTTTTGACCTGATTCTTTTTCTGGAATGCTCTAAATAACAATTACATTCATCTGGTCAATTCACACCTTCTAGGTCACCAAAATGATGGCCAAATTGCATGCTCCTATTTTTTTGAGATTTTTAAACGCACTGATAGTGGAACTGTGAGAGTTGGAACCTTTATTTGACCCAAATGGGTATCCAAAAATGTAAAGACATGAAACAGAAACTAAGTCTAAGTATTTTTTTTTTTGGGTGACACAGGATTGCCCTTATACCTCTGGACGCTCCTGCATCAGACACCCAGGGTAGATTGAAAAGTGACCCTATCACTTTATGTATGGCAAAGGAAATCCCAAATGGGAAACCTCAGCTACTAAAATCCAAGTTGAGTCCTCGATTGGTCGTCCTTTCCATTTGACCAAATACTCTTCATACTGCCTATTTCTGGTACTCCTACCCACATGATGATCTAGAATGTCTTCTATCTCCTCCTTCTTAGAAGTAGGAATTGGACATGGCTCTAACACCAGCTCCTCATCTGCACCATCATCATGATACTCTGTTAAATCTGTAATGTTGAAAATTGGAGAAATCTGAATACCATCTGGCAGCTCCACTTCATATGCATTTCCTGAGTCATGTTTCTTCAAAACTTTGCAGGGGCCGAATTTCTTCATTTTCAGCTTGTTGTAAGTACCAACTGGAAATCTTTCTTTTCGTAACTGCACCATGACTAGATCCCCTACTTGGAATTCCTTATGTCTTCTCCTTTGATCAGCCCTAGCTTTATACTCTTGATTCATCTTGATAATGTGTGCTTGAACCTCCTCATGTAGACGCTTGATGTGTTCAGCAAATTCCTCAGCTTCAGCACTTGTTCTCTCCCCTTGTTCCATCTTCCTCAATTCTGGTGCAGTCCTTGGGCTATTCCCATATACAATTTGAAATGGTGATTTTCTAGTACTCCTATTTACAGAGTTATTATAAGCAAACTCTGCCTGTGGTAGAATCAAATCCCGTCCCTTGGGCTTATCTCCAACTAAACATCTCAGCAAATTGCCCAGACTTCTATTTAGCACTTTTGTTTGGCCATCAGTCTGTGGGTGATGCGTGGAACTAAATTTCAAGTCTGTTCTCAACTTCTTCCACAATGTCCTCCAGAAATACCCCACAAATTTATTATCTCTGTCAGAAACTATACTCCTTGGAAGACCATGTAGTCTTACCACCTCTTTGAAAAACTAGTCTTACCACCTCTTTGAAAAACAAGTCTGCAATATGGACAGCATCATGAGTTTTGTGGCATGGAATGAAATGTGCCATTTTGAAGAACCTATCAACCACCATGAATACTGAGTCATTACCCCTTTGTGTCCTTGGCAATCCAAGAACAAAATCCATACTTATGTCCTCCCATGGCCTTGATGGAATAGGCAATGGCTGATATAGGCCAGTATTTTGACTAAACCCCTATTTCAACTTGACAAACCTAGCAACTCTGTACAAACTTCTTCACATCCTGTGTAATTTGAGGCCAAAAATAATGTTCTCTAAGAATGGCAATGGTCTTATCCCGACCAAAATGTCATGCCATCCCTCCACTGTGTTTCTCCTTAATCAGATTTTCCCTCATGGAACTCCTTGGAATGCACAATTGACTACCTTTGAACAACATGCAATCTTGAATCAAATAGTCTAACCACTTGGTTCTATCTACAGCAACAGGTTCTTTACAAGCTTTCCATGGTTCAGCAAAATCAGGATCCTCGGGGTACAAATTCTTGAGTTCATCAAACCCAACTACTTCAACCTGCATTGTTGTAAGCAACAACTGTCTCCTACTTAGTGCATCTACAAACCTATTAGATTTTCCACTTCTATGCTTCAACACAAATGTATAACTTTGCAAGAATTCTACCCACTTCATATGCCTCTGATTCAATTTACCTTGGCTATTTAGGTACTGTAATGCCTGATGATCAGTATACAAAACAAATTCCTTTGGCAATAAATAATGCCTCGATTTCTTTAAGGCCTGAACTATTGCATAGAACTCTTGATCATAAACAGAATACTTCTTCTTTGCATCATTCAATTTTTCACTAAAATATGCAATAGGCTTACCTTCTTGGCTTAATACAGCCCCAATAGCGCTACCACTAGCATCACAATCTACCTGGAATACGTTTCTAAAATCTTGAAGTGCCAACACAGGTTGTTCAGTCACCTTCTTCTTTAGCAATTCAAAACTTCTCGCAGCTGCTGCAGTCCATTTGAACTCTTTTCAATCCCCTCTTATTGTATCAGTTAGGGGTGCACATATGCCACTGAAATTCTTAATAAACTTCGTGTAAAAACTAACCAGACCATGAAATGATCTTACCTTAGTAGCAGACCTTGGAGTAGGCCATTCCAAGATGGCTTTTACCTTCTCTGGATCCATTTTGAGACCTTCAGGTGATATAACAAATCCCAAATAGACTAACTCCCTTTTTGCAAAGACACACTTCTTTAGATTAATTAATAGTTTCTCTTCCCTTAGCCTTTCAAGGACACTATGAATATGCAGTAAATGTTCTTCCAAAGTCTTGCTGAAAATTAAAATATCATCCAAATAGACAATAACAAATTTTCCCAAGAACTTCTTAAGTACCTCATTCATGAGCCGCATGAAGGTGCTTGGGGCGTTCGTCAATCCAAAGGGCATGACTAACCACTCATAAAGACCCTCCTTGGTCTTGAAGGTTTTTTTCCACTCATCTCCTTCTCAAATCCATATCTGATGATAGCCACTCTTCAGATCTATCTTTGTGAAGTACTGAGCTCCACTCAAGCAGTCCATAAGATCATCCATCCTTGGCAAAGGAAACCGGTACTTGATGGTTATCCTATTTATAGCTCAAGAATCTGTACACATCCTCCACTCTCCATCCTTCTTGCACCACAGGTACTACACATGGACTCAGGCTCTCTCGAATCAAGCCCTTCCTCAATAGCTCCTGAACCTGTCTATTTAGCTCCTTTGTTTCAGTAGGAGTCATCCTGTGAGCAGCCTTGTTAGGAAAACTAGCTCCTGGAATCAGATCTATCTGATGACTGATTTTCCTTACTGGTGGAAATCCATCTAGAACATTATCAGAGATAATATCTCCAAACTCCCCTAGTAAATCTGAAACTTCAAATGATAAATCACTACTACCTTCTTTATCTTTCCTAGGAATCAAAGCATAGCACATATGCTGATGTTTCATGCCATCTAAAAACTTCCTTCCATCAACAAGACAAATCCTAGCACTGCTACATACCTTTTCACCTTCCTTTTTCATGGGCTTCAATTTGTGGCGAACTCCATCCTTTGTCAGAGAGTATGTGTTTGCATGTCCATCATGTATTGCATGTCTATCAAACTGCCATGGTCTACCCAACAATAGATGGCAAACATCCATCGAAATAACATCGCAAAGAACTTCATCATGGTAACTCCAAATTTTGAATTTTACTAAGCATTATTCACTTACCAAGACCTTATGATCATCTTTTACCCAAGAAATCTGATATGGTTGGGGATGTTTCTCCCTCTTGAGCTTCATCTTAGAGACCATCTCTTCTGATACCAAGTTCTCAGTGCTACCACCATCAATGATCACATCACAACATTTATCCTCACACTTGCATCTGGTACGAAACAAACTCCTCCGTTGTCCTGGTTCATGCTCACCACTTAGTAGGGATCTTTCATTTACCAAGGTCTCTCCTCTTTTTGCATCCTCTGAATGTGATGATTGTGCATCCTCATCCACATGAGCAACCCTAGCTTGGCCCTCAGCTCTCCTATCTGTCCTTCCTTGTCGTTGAGGGCATTCAAAGGCATGATGACCTTCTTCATTGCAATGGAAATAGGTACCATGGAAGCCTCCTCTTCCTTTTCCATGTCCTCTACCTCTTCCTCTTTGATTTCCAAAGTCTTGATCATGGGGGCGGTTGAAACCCTCATTCCTCTGGTTTCTGCTAGTACCCACATCTTCATTTTTCTTTTGGGGTTTCATTGCGGCCTCTAGATGATCTACCACTTCCCCTTCCTCCTTGACCACACCCTCTTTGTCTTCCTTCAAACCTTTTATTCAGCTTCTCTTCAACTCGTAGGGAAAACTGGTATGCCTCTTCAACGCTGGTCATTCTTACCAGACTTAATTCCTCCTGGATGCTAGGTCGCAACCCACTGATATAACAAGCAACCTTCTCCTTATTTGCTTCTGCATGCCCTGCTCTAATCAAGAGTCGGTAAAACTCCTCTATATATTCTTGGACTGATCTTCCTGCTTGCTTTAACCCATGCATCTTCCTAAACAGATCAAGCTCGTAGTCCACAGGAATGAACTGCTTCTTCAATTTTTCCACCATGCGATCCCATCTTGTGATCTTCTCCTTTCCTCTTCTAAGTCTTTCCAGTTGAACCTCTTGCCACCAGATTTTGGCATGGCCTTTCAGTTTGGCCTTTGCAAACTTAACCCTATCTGGGTCCCTTATATCCTCATACTCAAAGTATTCTTCCAGTTCATTGATCCAATCGATCAACTCATCTGGTTTCAGATTTCCTGAAAATATACCCACTTCAATTGTAGGTCTTTTCCCAAAATTAGTAATGGCCCTAAAAAGCCTTTCCTCTACAGGATTAAGAACTTCCCCGTCAACTTCCTCTTCTGGTCCCATTACTTCCTCTTCATTGTCATCCTCACTATTGTCACCTGCGGCAACATTCGCTCCTCTACGAAGCTCCTCTTGCAATGCTTGTACCTGTCTCTTGAGGGCTCAAACCTCCTCAGGATCAATAGCTCTGGCCCTTCCACCATGCTCTCTTTGTGGAGGCATCTTCTAACTCGAACCCACAACCACACAGTCCTAGTGCAAACTGCCTCACAGTCGGCGCTCTGTCTACACACTCAGGAAAACCCGCTCTGATACCACTTGATGGGGACACAACCCAAGAATAGAATGGAAACAACAGAAAAGGGAAATTATATTAACTGAGAAAATAAGCTAGTACAACCAGTACAAGAAAATAAACTTCAAAACATGCCCTAAGGGCTTACAATAGCATAAATCTAGAGATAATTTCTCCTTATGATACCTCCTCTCAAACTCCACTCCGAACTGCCTTTTACATTGCTAGAAATCTCCTTAAATAGACCCCGGAGGGTTAAGGACTAGGAGTACATTCTAGAAAGTGCTAGTAGGCATCCACCGATGAAATAGAAGGTTCCGGAAGCTGCGTTAGAAGTCGGTGCAAATCTAGAAGAATCAAGAAACGGTAACCGAACTTCTAAGAGGCATAACTTTTGAACCGTAGCTCCAATTGGTGAACCATTTACATTTTTGAAAAGCACTCGAAGTGATCTATAGCCCTATGGACCAGCTTTGCTCATCCCCCATTTTTTGGCCCTTTTCGAGGTCATTTAATGCCCCTAACCTGACTTCAAAGCATTCTTAGGGGGTTTCAAAAACCCAAAAAATTACAATAACTTTCAAACCATGGGGCCTTTTGACCTAATTCTTTTTCTGGAATGCTCTAAATAACAATTACATTCATCTGGTCAATTCACACCTTCTAGGTCACCAAAATGATGGCCAAATTGCATGCTCCTATTTTTTTGGGATTTTCAAACGCACTGATAGTGGAACTGTGAGAGTTGGAACCTTTATTTGACCCAAATGGGTATCCAAAAATGTAAAGACATGAAACAGAAACTAAGTCTAAGTACTTTTTTTTTTGGGTGACACAGGATTGCCCTTATACCTCTAGATGCTCCTGCATCAAACACCCAAGGTAGATTGAAAAGTGACCCTATCACTTTATGGATGGTAGAGGAAATCCCAAATGGGAAACTGCAGCTACTGAAATCCATGTTGAGTCTTCAATTGGTCGTCCTTTCCATTTGACCAAATACTCTTCATACTGCTTGTTTCTGGTACTCCTACCCACACGATGATCTAGAATGTCTTCTATCTCCTCCTTCTTAGAAGTAGGAATTGGACATGGCTCTAACACCAGCTCCTCATCTGCACCATCATCATGATACTTTGTTAAATCTGCATTGTTGAAAATTGGAGAAATCTGAATACCATCTGGCAGCTCCACTTCATATGCATTTCCTGAGTCATGTTTCTTCAAAACTTTGCAGGGGCCAAATTTCTTCATTTTCATCTTGTTGTAAGTACCAACTAGAAATCTTTCTTTTCATAAGTGCACCATGACTAGATCCCCTACTTGGAATTCCTTATGTCTTCTCCTTTGATCAGCCCTAGCTTTATACTCTTGATTCATCTTGATAATGTGTGCCTGAACCTCCTCATGTAGACGCTTGATGTGTTCAGCAAATTCCTCAGCTTCAGCACTTGTTCTCTCCCCTTGTTCTATCTTCCTCAATTCTAGTGCAGTCCTTGGGCTATTCCCATATACAATTTGAAATGGTGATTTTCCAATACTCCTATTTACAGAGTTATTATAAGCAAACTCTACCTGTGGTAGAATCAAATCCCATCCCTTGGGCTTATCTCCAACTAAGCATCTCAGCAAATTGCCCAGACTTCTATTTAGCACTTTTGTTTGGCCATCAGTCTGTGGGTGATGCGTGGAACTGAATTTCAAGTCTATTGTCAACTTCTTCCACAATGTCCTCCAGAAATACCCCACAAATTTAGTATCTTTGTCAGAAACTATACTCCTTGGAAGACCATGTAGTTTTACCACCTCTTTGAAAAACAAGTCTGCAATATGGACAACATCATGAGTTTTGTGGCATGGAATGAAATGTGTCATTTTGGAGAACCTATCAACCACCACGAATACTGAGTCATTACCCCTTTGTGTCCTTGGCAATCCAAGAACGAAATCCATACTTATGTCCTCCCATGGCCTTGATGGAATAGGCAATGGCTGATATAGGCCAGTATTTTGACTAAACCCCTTGGCAACTTGACAAACCTAGCAACTCTGTACAAACTTCTTCACATCCTGTGTAATTTGAGGCAAAAAATAATGTTCTCTAAGAATGGCAATGGTCTTATCTTGATCAAAATATCCTGCCATCCCTCCATTGTGTTTCTCCTTAATCAAATTTTCCCTCATGGAACTCCTTGGAATGCACAATTGACTACCTTTGAACAACATGCAATCCTAAATCAAATAGTCTAACCACTTGGTTCTATCTACAGCAATAGGTTCTTTACAAGCGTTCCATGCTTCAGCAAAATCAAGATCCTCGGGGTACAAATTCTTGAGTTCATCAAACCCAAATACTTCAACCTGCATTGTTGTAAGCAACATTTGTCTCCTACTTAGTGCATCTACAACCCTGTTAGATTTTCCACTTCTATGCTTCAACACAAATGTATAACTCTGCAAGAATTCTACCCACTTCATATGCCTCTGATTCAATTTACCTTGGCTATTTAGGTACTGTAATGCCTGATGATCAGTATACAAAACAAATTCCTTTGGCAATAAATAATGCCTCCATTTCTTTAAGTCCTGAACTATTGCATAGAACTCTTGATCATAAACAGAATACTTCTTCTTTGCATCATTCAATTTTTCACTAAAATATGCAATAGGCTTACCTTCTTGGCTTAATACAGCCCCAATAGTGCTACCACTAGCATCACAATCTACCTGGAATACGTTTCTAAAATCTTGAAGTGCCAACACAAGTTGTTCAGTCACTTTCTTCTTTAGCAATTCAAAACTTCTCGCAGCTGCTGCAGTCCATGTGAACTCTTTTCTATCCCCTCTTATTGTATCAGTTAGGGGTGCACATATGCCACTGAAATTCTTAATAAACTTCCTGTAAAAACTAACCAGACCATGAAATGATCTTACCTCAGTAGAAAACCTTGGAGTAGGCCATCCCAAGATGGCTTTTACCTTCTTTGGATCCATTTTGAGACCTTCAGGTGATATAACAAATCCCAAATAGACTAACTCCCTTTTTGCAAAGACACACTTCTTTAGATTAATTAACAGTTTCTCTTCCCTTAGCCTTTCAAGGACACTATGAATATGCAGTAAATGTTCTTCCAAAGTCTTGCTGAAAATTAAAATATCATCCAAATAGACAATAACAAATTTTCCCAAGAACTTCTTAAGTACCTCATTCATGAGCCGCATGAAGGTGCTTGGGGTGTTCGTCAATCCAAAGGGCATGACAAACCACTCATAAAGACCCTCCTTGGTCTTGAAGGTTGTTTTCCAATCATCTCCTTCTCAAATCCGTATCTGATGATAGCCACTCTTCAGATCTATCTTTGTGAAGTACTGAGCTCCACTCAAGCAGTCCATAAGATCATCCATCCTTGGCAAAGGAAACCGGTACTTGATGGTTATCCTATTTATAGCTCGAGAATCTGTACACATCCTCCACTCTACATCCTTCTTCAGTGCAAGTACTATAGGTACTGCACATGGACTCAGGCTCTCTCGAATCAAGCCCTTCCTCAATAGCTCCTGAACTTGTCTATTTAGCTCCTCTGTTTCAGTAGGAGTCATCCTGTGAGTAGCCTTGTTAGGAAAACTAGCTCCTAGAATCAGATCTATCTGATGACTGATTTTCCTTACTGGTGGAAATCCATCTAGAACATTATCAGAGATAATATCTCCAAACTGCCCTAGTAAATCTGAAACTTCAAATGGTATTTCACTACTACCTTCTTTATCTTTCCTAGGAATCAAAGCATAGCACATATGCTGATGTTTCATGCCTTCTAAAAACTTCCTTCCATCAACAAGACAAATCCTAGCACTGTTACATACCTTTTCACCTTCCTTTTTCATGGGCTTCAATTTGTGGCGATCTCCATCCTTTGTCAGAGAGTATGTGTTTGCATGTCCATCATGTATTGTATGTCTATCAAACTGCCATGGTCTACCCAACAATAGATGGCAAACATCCATCGAAATAACATCACAGAGAACTTCATCATGGTAACTTCCAATTTTGAATTTTACTAAGCATTGTTCACTTACCAAGACCTTATGATCATCTTTTACCCAAGAAATCCGATAGGGTTGGGGATGTTTCTCCCTCTTGAGCTTCAGCTTAGAGACCATCTCTTCTGATACCAAGTTATCAGTGCTACCACCATCAATGATCACATCACAACATTTATCCTCACACTTGCATCTGGTACGGAACAAACTCCTCCGTTGTCCTGGTTCATTCTCACCACTTAGTAGGGCTCTTTCATTTACCAAGGTCTCTCCTCTTTCTGCATCCTCTGAATGTGATGAGTGTGCATCCTCATCCACATGAGCAACCCTAGCTTGGCCCTCAGCTCTCCTATCTGTCCTTCCTTGTCGTTGAGGGCATTCAAAGGCACGATGACCTTCTTCATTGCAATGGGAATAGGTACCACAGAAGCCTCCTCTTCCTTATCCACGTTCTCTACCTCTTCCTCTTTGATTTCCAATGTCTTGATCATGGGGGCGGTTGAAACCCTCATTCCTCTGGTTTCTGCTAGTACCCACATCTTCATTTTTCTTTTGGGGTTTCATTGCGGCCTCTAGATGATCTACCACTTCCCCTTCCTCCTTGACCACGCCCTCGTTGTCTTCCTTCAAACCTTTTATTCAGCTTCTCTTCAACTCGTAGGGCAAACTGGTATGCCTCTTCAACGCTGGTCATTCTTACCAGACTTAATTCCTCCTAGATGCTAGGTCGCAACCCACTGATATAACAAGCAACCTTCTCCTTATTTGGTTCTACATGCCTCGCTCTAATCAAGAGTCGGTAAAACTCCTCTGTATATTCTTTGACTAATCTTCCTGCTTGCTTTAACCCATGCATCTTCTTAAATAGATCAAGCTCGTAGTCCATAGGAATGAACTGCTTCTTCAATTTGTCCACCATGCGATCCCATCTTGTGATCTTCTCCTTTCCTCTTCTAAGCCTTTCCAGTTGAACCTCTTGCCACCAGATTTATGCATGTCCTTTCAGTTTGGCCTTTGCAAACTTAACCCTATCTGGGTCCCTTATATCCTCATACTCAAAGTATTCTTCCAGTTCATTGATCCAATCAATCAACTCATCTGGTTTCAGATTTCCTAAAAATATACCCACTTCAATTGTAGGTCTTTTCCCAAACTTAGTAATGGCCCTAAAAAGCCTTTCCTCTACAAGATTTAGAACTTCCCCGTCAACTTCCTCTTCATTTTCATCCTCACTATTGTCACCTGCGGCAACATTCGCTCCTCTACGAAGCTCCTCTTGCAATGCTTGTACCTATCTCTGGAGGGCTCTAACCTCCTTAGGATCAATAGCTCTAGCCCTTCTGCCACGCTCTCTTCGTGGAGGTATCTTCTAACTCGAACCCACAACCACACAGTCCTGGTGCAAACTGCCTCACAGTCGACGCTCTGTCTACACACTCAGGAAAACCCGCTTTGATACCACTTGATGGGGACACAACCCAAGAACAGAATGGAAACAACAAAAAAGGGAAATTATATTAACTGAGAAAATAAGCTAGTACAACTAGTACAAGAAAATAAACTTCAAAACATGCCCTAAGGGCTTACAATAGCATAAATCTAGAGATGATTTCTCCTTATGGTACCTCCTCTCAAACTCCACTCCGAACTGCCTTTTACAATGCCAAAAATATCCTTAAATAGACCCCAGAGGGTTAAGGACTAGGAGTACATTCTAAAAAGTGCTAGTAGGCATCCACCAACAAAATAGAAGGTTCTGAAAGCTGTGTTAGAAGTCGGTGCAAATCTAGAAGAATCTAGAAACGGTAACCGAACTTCCGAGAGGCATAACTTTTGAACCGTAGCTCCGATTGATGAACTGTTTACATTTTTGAAAAGCTCTCAAAGCGCTCTATAGCCCTATGGACCAGCTTTGCTTGTCCCCCATTTTTTGGCCCTTTTTGAGGTCATTTAATGCCCCTAACCTGACTTCAAAGCATTCTTAGGGGGTCTCCAAAACCCGAAAAATTGCAATAACTTTCAAACCATGGGGCCTTTTGACCTGATTCTTTTTCTGGAATGCTCTAAATCACAATTACATTCATCTGGTCAATTCACACCTTCTAGGTCACCAAAATGATGGCCAAGTTGCATGCTCCTATTTTTTGGGGATTTTCAATTGCATGGATAGTGAAACTGTGAGAGTTGGAACCTTTATTTGACCCAAATGGGTATCCAAAAATGTAAAGACATGAAATAGAAACTAAGTCTAAGTACATTTTTTTTTTGGGTGACACAGGATTGCCCTTATAACTCTGGATGCTCCTGGATCAATTATAGAAGAAGGCTTAGGTGTTGATAAGAAGAGTGGATTGATTGCTTGAAGGGTGACCAAGTAGATTAAGATCAAATATGACAATGGAAGGCTTATGAGTGAACCAACATAAGGAGCAAACAAAGATTTGTACCCACAAAATTAATTTTTAATCATATAGATCAAATCTATTATTTTCTTTCTTATCATTGTAAATAATTTGTATTGAAATACTTTTAACATAGGTTGACCTAATAGTCATTTTAAGACTTAATAGTCTATGCAAATCCTTTAACCAGGTGACATTCTAAATGGAATGATCAAAGTCCTCTTACAAGGCCACTCCTAATAGGGTGATTAAATCCTCTAACTCGGTCACATTTAACAATGTGTATTGTAACCTTTAACAAGCTTGGCTCCTAACAAACCTCACTTCAAAAGAGTGAAAAAGAGTGACATGTTGTTGGTGGTTTTTCCCAAATTTGATTTCCATGTAAAACCCTAGTGTCAAATT
Organism: Cupressus sempervirens; assembly: GCA_028749045.1. Classification (NCBI taxonomy): domain Eukaryota; kingdom Viridiplantae; phylum Streptophyta; class Pinopsida; order Cupressales; family Cupressaceae; genus Cupressus; species Cupressus sempervirens. The sequence goes on along the minus strand of CM053788.1, from coordinate 379,097,612 downwards.
GTGATGAATGTTTTATGAATGTTTTAATTTGGTAATGTTTTCATTATGCAAAGAAAGTTAATTTTATGATAGTTTTGCAATAGAGATCGAGCAATAGAAGGACAAGCAGAACAATGAAAGTGTTTAATGTTTAATTGTTCAAATGGTACATATAGACCTTGAGTAACAGATTCACCCCCTCCCCTCTCTTAGTTATTCTAAATATTTCTAACAATTGGTATCAAAGCATCGGTGTTTAGAAAGAAAATTTTGAAGGTACTTAAAGCTAAAGATCATGAAAAACAACAGAAATGTTCCTAAGTTGAACCAAGAGAACTTTCCTACATGGTATACCCTAATGAAGTTGCACATATCCAATATCAATGATGCTCTTGTCAAGTTTATGGACATTGAATATATAGAAGTAATAACTTATCCTCTGACTACTAAAGAAATAAGATAAAAGTTAGATCATAACCAAGAAATTTTAGAGATTTCCTCATCCCTAAGCTATGTCGAGTTTTATGACCTAAAAATTCCAATACGGCAAAGAAGATGTGGGACAAATTGAAGACCATGTATGGAGGTGATGACAATTTTCTAAGAGCTAAATCAAAAAGCCTAAGAGGTAAATTTTATGACATGAGAATGATGGAAGGTGAGAACATAGTACAATACTACAGAAGAGTTAAAAAGGTTGTTAATTCTATTCAAGGTGCAAATGGAGAAAAAAGATGAAATAGTGATAAGTAAGCTATTGAGGACTCTATTCCCTATCTATGTCATTAGATTCTATGTAATTCAAGAACTGAGATGCATAGTAGGTAATAAATTGACCTTAGAAGGTATAATTGATAGACTTACTACTTTTAAGATGTCTAAATTTGATAACTACACAACTGCTACCATTGAATCTTCTTTCAAGTCACAACTGGTTCTTAGTAAGAAAAAAGGAAAACATGTGAAGAGTGAAAGTGATAGGTCTAATGATGAGATTGATGAAATGGAAGCCCTCATCGCAAAAAAAATTGGAAGAGGAAGAGGTAAATACAAAGGTAAACTACTTATCATTTGTTTTTCATACAAAAAAGTTGGTTATATTGTTGCTAGATGCCCTAACAAAGAAGATAAGGATGAAAGGAAGAAAAAAAAGTAAAAAGGAAGAAAATATGACAAAGACTACATTAGAAGAAAGGATGAAAAAGGTAAGATATCTTGGTATATTGCTGAAGAAAATATTGATAATGAATCTGAGAGTAATGATGATGAAGTTGTCTTTGTTTCTATGAAAGAAGATTTTGATGAAGATGAGAAAATTGCATTAATTTCTTATGTGAACAAAAGTAATAGATGGATAATTGATAGTGGATGTTCTATTCATATGACTGATGATAAAGAAAATTTTGAAGATATTGGTCTATACAATGGTGGATGTGTTAAATTTGGTAATGATATCCCATGTGTTATAAAAGGTAAAGGCATTATTCAATTGATTGACAATGTTTACTGGGTTGAAGGACTTAACTACAATTTGATGAGTGTTTCAAAGCTGAACAAATTAGGTTACTGAGTTGAATTTCACAATAGAAAGGCCAAGATACATGATGATGGTGGTAAGAAAATTGAAACTAATAAGCAAACAAAAGGTAACTTATTCTATCTAGACCTATCAAGTGAGACATGTATGTTTGCACAACAACAAGATGTTTGGTTATGGAACAAAAGATTATGTCATGTAAACTTTGACAATTTGGTGAATACCAAAAAAATGAAAAAAGTAAGAGGATTTCCTAAACTAAAGAAGCATGAAAATGTTATGTGTAAACAGTGTCAATTAGGAAAGATGACAAAGTCTAGTTTCAAGAGAAAAACATATACTACTAGTGATATTTTGGAATTGGTTTATACTAACCTATGTGGACCCATTGGTGTTAAAAGTTACTGTGGAGATCAATATTTCATTATATTTTTAGATGACTATTCTAGAATGATGACTATGATGTTTCTTAAAGCTAAATCTGATGCTTTTTAGTTATTCAAGTAGTATTTAGCTAGAGTTGAAAAAAAATAGGGAAGAGTCTGAAGTGTTTGAGATCTGATAGAGATGGTGAGTTCATCTCACATGAGTTCAATATATTCTACAATGATAGAGGAATCAAAAGACAAATGTCAACATCATAGACCCCTCCTCAGAATGGGATAGCTAAAAGGAGAAACAGATTAATAATGGATTGTGCAAGACCACTAATGATGGAGAAGAATGTGTGATAGAAATATTGGAGAGAAGTGGTTAGTAATGTTGTCAATACTTTGAATAGAGTTCAAGTCAAGAAAGGTACAAATGCTACACCTTTTGAACTATGGTATGGCTATGTTCCCAATGTTAAATATTTAAAAATCTTTTTAGTAGATGCTATATACTAAAAGATAATAGGAATGAAAAGCTTGATGCAAAAAGTGATGAAGGTATATTCTTAGTTTATTCCACTAAAAGAAAAGAGTATAAGTGTTTAAGTTCTAACACTAACTAAGTTGTGGAAAGTACAAATGCGAGAGTTGATGAGTTTGCAAAAAGAGGTGATACTTCATTTAATGAAGAACCTAAATACTATAGTGCATTCGACTATATGGATAATGATGCTCCCAGCACTCAAAGTGAAGAGACAAGTCAAGTTGCAATTTCACATCAGATAGGAAATGATGGAGTGTAAATGCAAATTATTGAACAAAAAAGAGTGGGTGTCGAGCAATGGACTAGAGATGTCGAGTCACAAAAACACAATGTTGACCATTAGATAGTGAATGTCAAGCATTCATAACCTAAACCTAAACTAGAATAAGGAAGAGGGAATCAGCCTAAGATTATTTTTCCAGATGAACCTGAAGAAGAACTAAGAAGCAAACTACCTATGTTAGCAAAATATGTGAGAAGACATCATAAACCTAATCAAATAATTGGTGATGTTGAATCAATTGTAATGATAAGAAGAAGACTCAAAGGTGACACATGCTTATTATGTAGGTTTGAGCCCAAGGCAATAAAAGATGTTTTAGATAATGACTATTGGATACAAGTAATGAACAAAGAAATTGACCAAATTGAGAAGAACAATAATTGGAATTTAGTACCAAGACCTAAAGACAAAAATGTCATTCAGACAAAATATATTTTTAGGAACTAGCTCAATGAAAATGGTGAAGTAAAAAAAAACAATGCAAGATTGGTATGCAAGGGTTATGCACAAGAAGAAGGAGTTGACTATGCAAAAAAAATTGCTCCTGTGGCTAGACTTGAAGGAGTCAGAACTCTACTTGCATACTCATCTTACAAGAATTTCAAGGTATATCAAATTGATGTCAAATCTACATTTTTAAATGGTATACTAGAGAAAGAAGTATACATTGAATGACTTAAGGGATTTGTGGATCTAGACAAAAGGAACATGGTATGTAAACTAAGCAAAGCTCTTTATGGATTGAAGCAAGCCCAATGAGCATGGTATGAAATACTACATAACTACTTGGTGAAAATTGGTTTTGAAAGGACAAATGATAACAAAAACTTATATTTGAAGAATGGTAATAAAAATGAAGTACTATTATCTGAGATATTTGTTGATGATATCATACTTAGAGGAAGAGAAGCATTATGTAAATCATTTGCTAATGAAATGAAAAGGAATTTGAAATGTCTATGTTTGGAGAAATCAAATTCTTTGTTGGATTACAAGTATGTCAAATGAAATTTGGTATTTTCATTTCACAATCCAAATACATCAAGCAAATATTAAAGAAAATGTTTGGAGAAATCAAATTCTTTGTTGGATTACAAGTATGTCAAATGAAATTTGGTATTTTCATTTCACAATCTAAATACATCAAGGAAATATTAAAGACTTTTGGTATGGAAGATTCAAGGCTAGTGAATACACCTATGTCTATAGGAAATAAGTTATCTAAAACTAATGATTCTACTGATGTGAACTAGACCATATACAAATCCATGATATGAAAATTGCAATATGTTGTTCACAATAGGCCAAATATTGCTTTGGTAGTTGGGATAGTTGCTATATTTTTAGCAAATCCAAAAGAGAGTCACATGATGATTGTGAAAAGGATATTGAGATATTTGAAAGGTACATAAGACTATGGATTGTACTATAAGAGAAGTGGTATATTTAAACTAAAGGTTTTCACTAACTCAGATTGGGCTAGAAATATTGATGATAGAAAAATCACTAGTGGAGGTGCATTCTTTGTAGGAAAGAGATTGGTGTCATGAACAAGCAAGAAGCAAGATTTGTATTTCCCAATAAATAGTTGAAGCTAAGTATGTGGTAGTTGTAGTGAATTATTCAAACATAATGTGGATCAAATAGTTACTGAAAGGTATGAAAGAAGAGATAACAAATCTAGTAGTTATCTATTGTGATAACACAAGTGCTATTAACACATCAAAGAAACCAATGATGCACACTAAGACAAAGCACATTGCTATCAAGTATCACTACTTGAGAGAACTAGTTAAAGACAAAGAAGTGAAGCTAGAATATGTGAATACAAAGGAAAAAATTGCTGACATATCCAAAAAACCATTAGCCAAAGACGCTCATGAATATCTTAGAGGTAAACTAGGGGTGATTCCCATACTAAAGATACTTAAGAAGACAAGGTGCATTGCATCAAATGTTCTAATCAGAACATTCTACATAGTGGTGCAATACAACTCTACTTTGGAACATGTCTAAGGTAGAATACTTCAATACAACATAAATAGATCAGTCATAGATAGATGACAAGTATCAGCCAGACATGAAAATTATAAATAACTTAGATGTATGATGAATTTGAAGCTGAGATAGCTACACGTCTTTGGTATTGTTATCAAAGAGGCAAAAAATATTGAGAAACAAAGATCCAAAGAGGGAGAGTATTAAGGAAGAGATTACTAAGAAAAGAAAGAAGGATAAACCTTAAAGGGAGAGAATCATGAAAGTGAAGAAAACTAATAGAGGGAGTTTGTATGGATAATAATCAGAATAAAACTAAGGATATTGGTCACTCGTGGAAGTGAAATATTTTGGATTGTATGATAACCTAGCTACTACTACTATTTAGATGCTTGAGATGATTTTTGAGATGTTATCATCAATGCCAAAAAGGAAGAGTGTTAGAAACTTACAATTGAAACAATTGTTGTTTTGTTGTTGATGTCAAATCTATGGATGAGACATATTGCTACCTAATCTAAATGTCATATCTATTTGATTGATGAAGAGTATTTGAGAAGTTATTCATAACTATATCACCTAGAGGAAAGGTTGAAGTTATGAAAAGGAACTTACAATGGACATTGATTGGATAGACTTTGATAAAGAAAAGTAATTGTTTATGTCAAGAAAGCTAAGCTAAGCTGAGAAAAAGAGTAAAATACTAAGGAGTGTCGAATAATGCTAGTGTCAACTGAGATACAATTAGTGTTGAGAAAATCTAGTGGAGACCGAGCATTAACATCGACTAAGCAAGTTAATTGATGTTGAGCCAAAAAGCTTTACAATGATTGAGTATTTTAGTATTGACCAAGTATCAAAATTTAGAGATTGTTGAGTGACAGTAAGAGAATGAATTCAAATAAATTCTAAGATCAAGCCAACTCAATTATTTTCTTGGAAGATGTAAAATGTGTTGAAGATAAGATTGATGAGTTGGATCATTAAATTAAAGGAGGTGATTAGGTAAATACCTAATAGAAGAATTCTAGAGAAGTCTTTAGAGGATGATCAAGAAGATGGACAGATACATTGAATTGAGTTAAATCTTATCATAAACCCTAAGATCTATGGTGGATGTAGAAAATGGTAAAGAAAACATTTCCTATTTAAAGAGATATAGAACTGAACATTTGGTACCTTGTCATGTCCAGTCAAGCCCAGTTGAGCCTAGCCAATATGTATGAGTAAGTTTGTATACAAAGAAAGGTTGATTAGAAACACACAAGAGTGTGAATGTGAAGCTAAAGGAGAAAGCTTGTAGATATGAAGATTTTGTTGATAAGTAAATTAGAGAAAAAGGCTTAAGTGTTGATAAGAAGAGTGGACTAATTGCTTGAAGGGTGACCAAGCAGATCAAGATCAAAGATGACAATGAAAGGCTTATCATTGAATGAAAATAAGGAATGAACATAGATATGAACCTTAAAAAGTGAGTTGTAATCACATAGACCAAACCTATTATTTTATTTCTTATCATTGTAAACAATTTGTATTGAAATCCTTTTAATAGAGGTTGACCTGATAGTCATTTGAAGACTTAATAGTCTGCCTAAATCCTTTAACTAGGTGAAAATATAAATGGAATGATCAAAGTCCTCTTACAAGGCCACTCCTAATAGGTTTATTAAATCCTCTAACTAGGTCACATTTAACAGTGTGTATTATAACCTTTAACAGGGTTGGCTCCTAACAAAGCTCACATTGAAAGAGTGAAAAAGAGTGACATGTTGTTAGTGGTTTTTACCAAATTGGGTTTCCATGTAAAATCCTAGTGTCAAACTATAATGAATGTTTTATGAATATTTTAATTATGCAATGCAATTTAAGTTTATGATAGTTTTACAGTAAAGACCGAGCAATAGCAGGATAAGAAAAATAGTGAAAGTGTTTAATATTTAATTGTTCAAGTGGTACATATAGACCTTGAGTAACTAATTCAACCTCCCCCCCCCCCCCCCCCCCCCCCCCCCCACAAGTTATTCTAAACATTTCTAATGGGTACCCACAACTCCATCACTGCTACAATAAGAGGGTATCTTGTTAGGGATACAATGTCTTTACTACACCTAGTGTGTACTTGGTTAAGAGATTTTACATAAGACTATTAAGTTTACCTTGTGAAATGATTTACTCTTCTACAATGATTATAAAATAGTAGTGAAATAATCTCTAGAATGCAACTTACTTTACTAATCAGATATATCTTTTACACAACTATTTATCACCTTTATTTGACTAATCTTCAATACCTCTTAAATTTGCTTGAATCTCTAATCTCTAATATACTCAATGCTTCACTCTTCTCTAATATACTCAACACTTCACTCTTCTAACATAAGAACTCTTCTCAGTAGCAACAACAATACCCCTTTTTCTTACTTCAACAAGAACTTTGAAATGTTTTCTTATAGTTCCTTTTATAGTTTTGTTTTCCCTCTTCAATATTTGACCTAATTAATGTTTTCAAATTCTCAAGAATGTATCATTGGTCAAAATCAATGATCTAGAGTAATTCATGTTCCATACTTTTCCTTTCTTCATTTTTGTTGGTCTTCTCTACCTTGAAATAATACAACAATTTATTGCTCTCTTACCAATAAATATTTTCAAATATTTTCCTCGACCAATGAGAACATTTTTCTGTGCTTGGTAAGATCGCTACACATAGTTTTGAGTACCAATTCAAACATTTAAGTGACTTATGTTCCTATCAGTAAGTATATTGTCTCTTTTTGGTAGAAATGTTTTAACTTAGTGATAACTCTAGTTAGGTATATTTGACTTTCTTAGTTATGTCTATGCTTAATGAATATAGAATTTACTCAGTAAGTACTAATCTCGATATGATTGTAAACTCATACATCTCCTCCTTCATTTCTCAGTTAATATAGTAATACTCAGTGACACTGTTCATCGACTAACTCATTCTCTTCTCCTTCACTTATCTTTTTTACACTAGTTGACAATAGTAGCTATGGGAATAATAGTCTCCCACTTTGACATTATTTGCAAAAATATTGTGCACATAAATCTTGAAATTCATATAGCTCCCCCTATACATACACTTCACTAGTAAAAACTATTTTTTTAAAAATATTTTTCAAAAGTCTTTTGTTTGCAGTATTATATCATATCCTTATAACTTCTTACATAAATCTAATACACACAAACATATGTGACAACACATATAATTCCCCCTTTTTTGATGTTGATGTCAAAAAACTTCACAAATGAACATGCTTACTTTGGATGCAATCAAAAGTAATCAAGAAACTATTGATGATTCTTCAACATAATTGTCATTATGTTGTCCCAATTGATCTTAATCTATTCAATTGTCTTCTTCTCTATCATCAATTTTTCCATAGATCTATCATGTGGTCTACAATATATAGGATTGAGACGACTATGAGATTTTGATAATCTTTACATGGTCTTTAATAACCTCAAGATGAGGTGACAACAACACTTGCATTTCATTGATCTTGGCTCTAAGTTTTCTTTCTCTTTAAATAATTTGTGTTGAAATCTTGTTAAGAATCTCACTCAAGAATAGTGTAGGGATGATGTACTTGGATCAACTTTCAATTCATCTACATTGGATTTCATGTCATCACTTACCTTCTATAGTTTATTCTTGACTTCACTTGTAAGAAGTGTAATATCACACAATTTATGAAATAATACTAGAACATTTTTCACTACAGTCTCTAGCTTAGTAACATGTGTAAATAATGCTACTTGTTTTATGGAAAAAATTTTGGAAATCTTCTCTAGAACCTTGTTTTGAAATTAATTTTCTACTCTCCCCATAAGCTTATATTGAGTATCAATCATTGGTGCATTAATCTTTTCAACAATATGTACTATATGGTCTAAAATAGGTGTCTTCTCATTCAAAAAAATATCTAGCATGGCATCTAAAATATGTCTTTCACATAATACACCACTTACTTCTCCTTATGCTCCTTTCTATATCATTCTTGCTATCTTTTTTGTTTTGTGTGTGTGTGTGTATATATATATATATATGTCCATAGCATCAACATCTAAGGTATTTGGATTCTAGTCATGTAGGATTACAACTTTATCTAAAGTTACTGGATTGGACTTAGTATCTATTATTTTCCACTTCTTCTTTTCAATTTCCTTACATTGGAATCAATAACATTGTGCTCGGTCATGATTTATGTAGCACATGAGCTTTAATTTCTAGATTTTTATGTTTAGGATTTTCTTCTTTCTTGGTTTCATCTTTCCTGTCATCCTAATCAACAATAATAACTATTGTAGGTTGTATAAATGGCACAAGAGCCATATTATCTAATTTATTTAGTTGGCCACTAATCACTTCATCTTTCTTGGGTTCTCCATTCTTTTTCACTGATTTCTTGTGGTCCTATAGTGGTCGGATATAACAACATATGATTATATACGAATTCAAGTGTACATGTCGAAAGTGACAAATCATCTTTCTTTTTCTCATTTGTAATTTTTGGTTCTCCTTGCCCAGTATATCCCTCACTCTGATGTCTATAGGTTGGTTCTTCCTCACCTATAGTAGAATTATCTAGTCTATGCTCAATGAAGTCTCCTCCAATTTGAGCATTTTCACTCATTTGCTCAGTTCCTACATTGTCTTCCCCTTGTGTATTTTGAGCCTATTGCTCAGTATTTGTGTCTTTTTTTGTTGTTCATCAATATTCATAGGAATATTCTTGACTAAGATATGTAATGAACTAATAGGTATATCCTTTCCATTTCGTGGTTCCATTATTGTCTCAAGCTTGGCATACTCTTTGATCTAAACAATAATTGGTGCAAAGCCTAGTATGTGATCATGAGTTGTCTTAGTAGCTTTAATTATTGAATGTTTAGTTTGATATCTACCATAACATCTTCACCCTTCTTCAACTCTTTGGTTGGATCTTCTCTTGTTAGATCTTCAATAGTAACATTGTTATTTCTTCCGACTATGTCTTCCACTATTTGATGCACAAAATCAGCAATATATTGTGGGGAAATACCTTCATATTCATCCTATTTGTTATCTAGCTTAATATTCTTCTCGGGCTTGTATTGTTAACTTGAATTACTTCTTCTAGATCTTTGATATTTAATATCAATTTCCAGATCATTTGTGAATCTTCATCAATATATTATAAGTGTCCAAACAAAACATAGAGATATCTTCTCTTTTGTATAAATTTTTTTTGTATTTTTCCAATGCTTCATTTATTTCTAACTTTCTTAAGTCAGACATTATTCTAGCAAGTGAGATTCCTCTGATTTTATTTTCCATTTTCAAAAAATATTTCCATATGATGTCAATTCTTTGATAAAGATATTTTTTAATTGAGTCTCCTATCTCTATAGGTGTGTATTTGATTCTAGTCATCATGACTATTAAAGCATCTCCTATCCTTTTCTTGTCTTCATCATTCATTGTATCATAAGTAGAAATATTAGAAAGTAGACAAAACATTACTTTCTCTAATAGATTTAAATATTTCATCAATTTTATTGGCTCTCTTATGTACAACAATTCTAAAATAACTTCCTTCATTAGATTCAATTATTTCATTGTTAGTGACCTCTTCATCATCTTTAAGAATTAACTTTCTTCGCCTTTTGGTTGTTTTGCTAGAAGATGTAGGCACACCTTTCCTCTTGTAATAATTTTTGAATTGAGGTTGTGTAGGTCTAATGATTCTTCCAATTCCTTTCTTAATAGGTGGTGTAATCTCCTAAGTTTCTGAAATCCTTGACCTAGTATTCTTAGGACTTATGGGAGTAACCAATGATTTCTTCTTGCCTTTGTTCTACTCAAATTTTGCACCTACAATTATTTTCCTTTACCTTCTTCTTCAAAAATATCTTTACCTTTTCCTTCAGTTATCATCAAAGGTTGATTCTCTCCTTTTTCAACAAGTGCACTCTCCAATGTGTCAATCATCTTTTTTGTTTTCTTCTACACTTTGCATGTGACAATACATTTTGATCATTTTTTTGACTTGTTCAAATGTGCCAACTAGTTTGATAGTCTTGTTCACTAGTTCGTTAAGTACTTCTTTTATATCCTTGGTAGCCTAATCAATATTTATCTCATATCTTAGGGGTTCAAGCCATGTAACCCTTAGATTCACTGCTTTCAAAAGTGTGGTGTTAGTATCAATCAAAAAATAAATATCATCATCATTCTTCTCAACTAGCTGGGATGAAATTATGTACCTTTGATTCATTATTTCCTCAAAATTATCAAAGTATCCAGTAAACACTTTCAATATTGTTGCTTGAAATTTGAATAAACTCATTGATCTAATAAATAATAGGGGTGTATGTTCTCCAATTCACTTGACCAATTGAGAAATAGTTTTCCATGTAAAAGAAAATACATACCAATAATGAGCCAAATTTTCATGTGTTTGATCAAACAACCCTTATTATTCTCATATTCTCAGCACATTGCCTCAACTTTATCTCAGCTAAGTCAAATTTATGTTCTTTCTTCACAATTTGATAACCCAGATCAACTACAACACATAATACACTATTGGGCCTGCTTGATTGAAATATTTTGCATGCAACAACATATACTCCAAAAATTTTCCAAGTCTTCTATTGGGGAAATTTTTTAACCACATGAGCTTTAGTGTTAGTTTCAATCTCATTCTTTGAAGCTATTCGAATAGATTTTACCTTCTTAGTAATAGGGTGACCTATGACCATGTAGATTACATCCTTTGTAACTTTAATCAATTCATCTAGCTAAATTTGTATGTTGTGGATGTTGCTTAACACCATACAAATATAGTATGCCTTAAACACTATCAATAAATGAAGGGAATGTGTGAGACTTTTCGTCTCCAAATGTTTGTGTTCTTCTTTCAATTTCTTGTCAACACATAATTTTTCATAAACCTCATGTAATGATTCCCAACTTAAACAAATTTTCAATGATAAAATGAACGTATATAATTTATTAGTAAAACCTTAGATGGACTAGATGATAGTACACCCATCTTATCTATTTGTGTAGCTACTTCAAGATATAGCTTGTATTTTGGCTCTTCACAAACTTCATTTCAAACCAATTTTATAGTGTTCACCTTGGTCTTTCTCTTTGTTGATGCAGAACTTGACACCATTGTTGTAGGCTAGGGTTTTGATAAATAAAATTTTACACTTCACTTAGTTTACTTCAAATTCACCTTCACACTAATATTCTCAAACAATTCCACACTCACAAGATTTTGAATTTAGTTGCACACATAGATTGCTCAAATTTTATCTTTCACTCTTGAGAATGTGGGGTAAAAAAATGAATACAACTTTCCCTATTTAATATGAAAAAGTGTCTTTTAATGCTCATTAGGGTATATTAAATGCTTTTTACTACATACTTGATTAACATAGATAACTTGGTCATACTCATTTCCATTACCTTCTTAGTTGTCTTTGTAGTATCATTTTAGAATCGGTTAACATATAAACTCTACCAATAACTTCACTTACTTAGTTAACATTATGCCTTTAGTTACCAACCAACTCAATGTGACTTATAAACTTGGTTAACTTTCAAACTCCATAAGTTATCCTTATGCATCATTCATTATGTACATATGGACTTCCTTCCAATATGTATTAGGAACTTATGAAAGATATATCAATAATAGCGTAGTTCCATACCTTCTTGTAACATTTAATTGGAAGTAGAGGTTTTACCTAATACATTAAATAAGTTGTCACCATCAATTGAATTTGATGTTTCATTCTCTTCAATCTTCCTTATCCACTTTTGGTTCATCCAATCATGAATTTCACCCACATTGATTGTCCCTTTACCTTTTGGATCTTCCTCTTTAGGTGTTGATATTCGATAACTACAGTTCTTACTTAAGTGAATGACACTATGACAATGATAACATGTCATTCTAGGATTTCTCCAATTTCTAGTTCTTCATCCAAAATGTAATCTCATGCAATTAGTAGCAATGTGACCATATTTTCCACATTCAGTACAAGAATAACATGTATTATAGTCCCAATTGATTCTAGTGCCTTTCTTTCTTGGTAACCAGTTAAAATTCCTCTGTGATATGCAGTCTTGGGACTTATGTCCAAAATTATTACAATTATATTAGTAACCATTGATTTCATACTTCTTGGGGGACTCACTAAAATTGGATCTACATTCATATGCTTTGTGTCCATACTTACTGTAATTGAAACAATAACCATCAAACTTTGGAGTAACATTGGACTTACCATCTTTGCTCCTACACACATCTATTGCATCTCCAATATTTCCACAATGATAACATGTAAGCTTCTTTGGATTTGAATTTGTATAGACATTCCTTTGTTATTCTTTCTTGGATTATTCTCCTTCCTTGGTAGCAGAATGCTTAGTGTAGCCAAGTCTAAATGTGTCTCTTAGTTGCCTCTATCCTCTAAGTTGTTCATCTAAACCTTTTATGCTTTCCTTTAATCTCTTCAATATTTCATTAGTTTTCTTCTTTGATGTCATTTCACTCTTCATCTTTTTATTCTCTATTCTTAGTTTCATATTTCTACCAATCTCATGATTTACACCGAAAAACTAATTTACCGTATCATAATTATTCTGAGTCAACCTTGTGAATTCTTTATCCTTGGCATCTAGTGATTTGTCTCTTATCTTATTCAATAATTATTTTCTAATCTTCAACTTTCCTCTTTTTTTCTAAAACTTCACACATCACTTAGATTGCAACTCTTGTACTCTTTTCAATGATTTCATTTTCTCGATAAGACTATGATTTTTCTCCATCAGATTAGCTATGGGAGCATTAGATTCATAAGACATGTTTCTATTAGATAATTCTTCAATTACCTCTTCCTTATATGTAGTTTCATTCATTTTTTTGGAAATTTCCTTTCTTCTATTCAATGATTTCATTAGTTTATCTTTCATTGATTTGATTTGATTCATGGCGATCCTCAACTCCAATTTTTGATTGTTAATGGTTTTTTCAAGCTTGTACCTCTCCATGATTTGAATCTCTTCTCTTAGTTGGTAAAATCATTAACAAGAGAACTAATCTCTAATACCAATTTTTGGAATAATAGGAAAGGTAGGATGTTGAGAGGGGGGGTGAATCACTATCCCCTAAAACTTTTATCTTGGCCTTATCCTTTTTCACAACTCAATAATCACATAATAACCATAATACTTATAAATGAAAATAATTTTGACTAATCTACCTTTCATTGACCATTCAACCATAAATATAAACTCATAACACATAACACAAGTATTTGGTCATGTAGAAACCCTTGGTTAGTGGGAAAGTTATGGTGGGAATGGTACCCACAACTCTATCAATACTACAATAAGAGGGTGCCTTGCTAGGGCTATAATGTCTATGTCATTTATGGTGATTTACTCTATTAAGATTATACAATCAGATCTACTAAGATCTACCTTCTTCAAGGATTTTACAACACTATGCTAAGTGTGTACTCAGTTAATATATTTTACATAAGACCATTAGGTCTACCTTGTGAAAGGATTTAGTCTACTGTAATGATTAGACAATAGCAGTGAAATAGAATTCAAATTACTTTTCCAATCACATCGCTCTTCTACACAATAGTTTCTCACCTTTCTTTGACTAATCTTCAATACCTCTTATTTCTACTTGAATATTTGATCTCTAATATACGCAACACTTTACTCTTCTATCATAAAAACTCTTCTCAATAGAAGCAATAATACACCTCCTTCTCACTTTAAAAGAAACTTTGAAATGTTGCCTTGTAGGTCCTTTATAGTTTTCTTTTCCCTCTTCAATCTCTAACCTAATTAGGATTTTTGAACTCTCCAAAATATATCACTGATCAAAATCAATGATCCAAAGTAACCTGCATTCCATACTTTATCTTTCTTCATTTTCATTGGCCTTTTCTACCTTGAAATAATAAAACAATTAATTATCTCTTACTAATAAATCTTTTCAAATATTTTCTTCAATTAGTGAGAATATTTTGTCCCACTCAATAAGATCATTACACATAGTTTTGAGTGCCAATTCAAACATTTAAGTCGCCTATATTCCTCTCGGTAAGTATATTATTTCTGCTAGGTAGAAATTTTATTGCTTGGTGATAACTCTACTCAAGTATATATAACTTACTTGATTATGTCTCTTCTTAGTGAATATAGAAGTCATTTGGTAAGTATTGAGCTTGAGTACACATATAAACTCATACATCTCTTCCTTCATTTCTTAGTTAATATAGTAACACTTGGTGTCAATGTTCACCAACTAACTCATTCTCTTCTCCTTCACTTATCTTTTTTACACTAATTGGAAATATGGGTATTTAAGGGAATAAAAATAGAAAGTTCTATAGTAAATATTATAAATAAATATTTCTAGGATGTTCTACCAAAAGAAAATCTTACAAGTGTTTGAACAAAAGGAAAAATAAGATAATATAAAGTGTCAATGTAAGAATATATGAATTTTCATAATAGAATGAGGAAGACAATGTAAATCAATCAGAAGGATATAGTGAATTAATCTACTTTGAACCTAAAATAGAACAAAAAATTAAAATAATAGGTAATTCTTAGTTGATAATAGAACAACAATCGATAATGGTACAACAAGGTGAAACAATTGAAAGAAATGAACTATCTAAGAATGTGGAACCCGTGACATCAAGAAACATAAGGATAAACCATAGCTGGTTAGATATAATTGGAGGCAGGAGTGATGGAGTATTAACCAAGAGTTAATTAAAAGCTAAGGATACTATCAAAGGTGAAACAAAATTTGATAAAGGATACACTAAATGATGATGACTAGATACATGCAATGAAAGAAGAAATTGAATAGATTGAGAAGAACAAAATATAGTTATTAGTACCTAGGACAAAAGATAAAAATGTTATAGGTACTAAAAGGCTTTGTAGGAACAAAATGAGAATGGTGAAGTGA
The DNA here is from genome assembly GCA_028749045.1 of Cupressus sempervirens. Classification (NCBI taxonomy): domain Eukaryota; kingdom Viridiplantae; phylum Streptophyta; class Pinopsida; order Cupressales; family Cupressaceae; genus Cupressus; species Cupressus sempervirens. The sequence continues at coordinate 379,081,870 of CM053788.1, read as the reverse complement.
TAAGGAATAAATCTATACTAGTTCACAAATTTTATGCACAAGAAGAAGGTCTAGACTTTGGGGAGACTTTTGCACCTATTGTTATCACTAGTAGAATTGGCCTCTTTTTTGACAAAAAGTGGTCAAATTTTCTACTCATATTGGTCAAATCATCTACAAATTATTGTTTCACTATTTTCCTCATCAAGACTTTGACCAATCCTTGTCAACATCAAAATTTTGACATATAATTTGGTTGAAAATGGCCTCCCTTGTTTGTGAGAATGTCTATCAAACTTTTGACCAAAGTATCAACTAGGATGCCAAACCCATGATGGGATCCTGGTTGACGCTTTGGTCAAAATTTTGACCAATGTTGACCCTTGATTGACTAGAACTTTTGACCAAAGCATCCACCAAGATGCCAAACCCATGATGAGTTCCTGGTGGATGCTTTGGTCAAAAGTTTGACCAGTGGTGATCCCTCAATTGACTAGGATGTCAAACCCATGACAACATCTTGGTCAATGCTTTGGTCAAAAGTTTGACCAAACTTGGTTAAAATTTTTGCCAGGTTTGGTTGAAATTTCAACCAACAAAGTTTGTTTTAAAAAATTACCTAAAGATAAATATCCAAAGTAATCACCGACGACAACCTAGTCAATGATTAGTATGGATATTTATCTTCATGTCTTTGGTAGGTCTACACCACCTTGAGATGAGATTTCATAGACCTATATTAATGGAACTTATAGAGAGGTGAGATTCTAGTATGACATTGTTCTATCTCCTAATTGGGAGATGTTGGGATTTGGCTATTAAATTAGTAAACATCTATCAGATCCTATATATTCTCATATGTGGGGAACAAGTTATGATGGATAAACCATTAATAGTTGACATCTATGAGTCATGCATCTATAAGTTTATGGTATGTTAGTGGATGATAAAGGACATCTCTACTTGTGGTTGCTTGAGTAAGGATGGCACCAAATTCTATTGATGTGGTAAATTTTGATGACCATAGTGGTACTACAAGTGGTTACAAATGGATGAGGTTCCCATATATTAGGGTGTCTCATTCCCTACATCTAGACCATGGAGAGGGAGAAAATATATGTTGGGGTCATAGCATGTTGGCCACCTATACCACAATCTCAATTTCTACATACACCATGAGTATCGCAAATCAAAACTTACCAAATATATTAAGCATGGATGTTGGTGCACAACATGTGCATTATGCATGTGAGTTAACCTTATCCTATTGATGCTTAGCTCCCTCACAGCCACATATGTTCATAAAAATAAAGATAAAAGGAACGAGGAACTAGTTTTGCTTTAGGTGAGATTGAGATAACACCTACTCCAAAACTAGTTTGACACCTTCATCCATTGAAATACATATTCTAAATAGGGTCATGATTTATTGTGAGCAATTTATCAATAAAAAATAAATCTAATGTGGGAGATTTTATAGGTGAGGGAGCTTCTTTACTTAATCAATAATCCCTTGAATGACTTCTATGTTGCAAACTTGAGGTTGAATCCAAAAAGACACATCACCCACTTTGTTAATCTCCCTCAAATATTAGCTCTGGAAAATAAATCATAAGTAAATTGTTCTTAGTGAGGACTCAAGTATTTGTATGTTGAAGGTGGTGCCTCAACTTTTGTGTCGTGAAAACTATAGCAAGACATTATTTTTCCATGGCAGAGTTACGAGAGTTATACTCAAAAAGAACATGAGAAATATAATAATAAACTTTATTTTCCCTTGTCATCATACTAAGCTAATAAAGTTGCTAATGCATTATGCAATGCTAAAAACATAAAGGGCCTATCTTACATAGTGTGCATCAACATGGAAGGATTAGAATTTTTTTCTTGATGGAATAGCATTCACCTCCCCATTTCAAGTGCACATCCTTCTTTGACAATCATGTGAATGGAATATTTAGCTCAACCAAATTATTAACCCTTGGATTCATGAAGTTTGTTAAGAATGTATAAGTTAGCATAACATTAATAAGTAGATTAATTGCTACAAATTTTTGGACAACAAGGAAAATTGGACTATATTTGTTCCTAACAATCAAATTGAATGTGATGACATACATTATATACCAAAAATATTGTCCCAATATTGTTACGTCAATTGGATTTTGAAAACATTATAACTACACTCATAATGTTGACTATCTAGGTAAGCTATTGAACCACAAACTTGACTCCCCATATCATTACATAAATATGCTTAATACATGTGATTTGAGCCTAATACCAACTAGTAAGGTTTGCTAAGTTCTATATAAATCATTCACTTTAACAATATTATCATATGAGAAAGGTAAAGGTTTGAAAGGAGGATTTGGAACATTTTGGAATATGAATGAATCAATAAAAATGAGTATCTTTTTTGAAGATGGCTAATGAACCTAAAATGGTAGATTCCTCTCATTCTTCTTCTTTATCAGTAGATGTGACATCAACATTTACAAATCACAAATTCAATGTGAACATGCAACAAGACCAAGATAGCCCTTCTGTGTCACCACCAATTCTATCACTTCCTCCTCATCGTCAATGCCAATCATTGATAAAATTAGCAAGTGAAATATTTCAAATTAATCATTACAAGAAAACCTAGAAGTGGGATTGCTTAACTTTAGTAAGAAGAATAAAACTGCGACTACCTCTTTTTGAGGAATCAAAAGACATGCACCATGGAATAGGATCTCTAACTTGGGATTCACTTCCCTATATGTATTCCTTAGAAAATGCCCAGAAATCTTCTAAAGCTTCACTTCAACTCTTTCCTAATGGCAAAAAACTCTATCTTGTCTTCGAGAGCGACGTAATCACAAGAACATTTTAGAAATTAATTGAGTGGTATAGAAGCATCTAGGATAGATGGTTAGCAAGAAAATAAGAATCTTGGAAAGACTTAGAAGTAATGAGGTCACTATTTTTGGGGTCCTTATGCATGTAAAGAAACAATGTAATGTATTATAGGAAACTTGGTGTCAAAATGTTGCATTGGCAAAATGTTGTAAATTAGGTCCAAAAGTGCTCAAAGTTATCTTGGAGGGCTAGTTAAGTGTAGGTGGATCATTAGGAATGGAAATGGTTTAAACATGGTCTAAATAACTTCCATGATTTATTTGGAGTCATGATGTTTAGCCTCATAAATTATAAAGTGTAAAAATGCAAAAATTGTCAATTTTATACTTTTCTTGTACAATTTTGCAATTTTATACTTTTCTTGTCCAAGAAGTTGCAAAAGTGGTTAGAAGGAACAAGGAGGTTATCAGCAAGAATGATTTGGTTTATTTAGTTGGATAATGAGTTTTTAAATCCCTCCAAGTAACCATTGTAGAGGTTGGAAGTTTTTGGGAGTACGGATGCAAATGAATTCATGAAAAGTGCTTATAGTTTTGAGTAAATGGAATGGATTTGATAGAAATGTGATACATCTTATCTTTTGATGTTTAGAATTGGTTTCTAAATATTTATTACTTTATTTTTTCTTTGGTTTGAAGGTCCTATAAATCTATTTAAGATTGCAATAGATGAATTTTTAATATGTTTGTTTGTGGCTAGTACTAGGGAAAACATTACAAAATGGTGTCTACTAGCATTCCTCATATCAAAATTCTCTAAAACCTTGAGAAATTATAGTAGACACATTTTACTTTGTATGATAGGAAGGATGGAGTAGGAAGCACATGGCTAAACCTTTTCCTTGGAAGCCCTAGGTGAGATTGGGTTGTTCTCGGCTAGAAATTGAAACAAGGCAATTTTTTGCAAGGGTGAATCATTTTGAATGGAATGGGTGTCATGGATGGAGAAATAATATTTTTTAAAACACTATGGGTGCAAGGAGAAGTGTTTAAGGTCTCTAGTGAGCTAGAAAGAGCATATTTTCTTTTGACTAGTCTAGATTGTTGCCAAACCCTAGCAAACCCTCAAAATTTAGGTTAAGACATCTAGTATACCTTAGGAACCTCAAACCTCATGAATCTTGAAGTTATTTTAATGTGTTTTTTGAGAAAGTGATCTCATCAAGTTTGATGTGCTCATAATGTTTTGGTGTATGCTTCTTTATCCTAAGTGAAAGTTTTACTCCTTAGTGTGGATTTATTGCCAACATCAATTTCAAATGTGAAGCTTCCAAGCTCATTGTTGGGCATCCTTAGAAAGATGAAAATTGATTAAGGAAATCAATGTCTTCTCTTATAAGATACCTGAAACCTTCAAACTCAATGTTGACCATGTCCTTTCAAATCATAAAGTTGAAGATTGATTAAGAAAATCTTTGTCCCCGCTCACTAGATGTAAGGTTTCATGCTACTTTCTGTGCATTTCAAATTTTATTAATGGTCATGAGGGAGGACATTAAAGTTGGTAAATTATGTGGACAAGTGCTAGGAAGGAAATCAAGTAGAAATAGGAATGTGGGAATCATTGAAGTCTCTATTTTATGCTAGACCTTGTTGCTAATGGTGTACCAAGATAGAAAGATGTCATTAACTCTATACATGATTGGATATATTCCTTGCCTTTCTTCTTTCTTGGGAACAACACCTTTCTTCTAGCAAGCATCAATAGTTGTTAAATTTCTTGGACACAATCTTGATCCCTTAAATTGGTGTGTGCAAATCCATTGGGTGTGAGGATCCTTTGCCTAAGGCATTGGTTTTACTAAAGATTCAAACTGAAGGATATTAATCATAGATCCCTTTAGTTATGGAAAGATTCATTGAGGTCAAAAGGAAACTATTCCATTTATGTATTCTCAAAAAAAGCAGTTTGCTAAACATCTGGTACTATTGAACATCTTTGATCTCTATGTTTCAAAAACTCAATTATTGGTTTTAATTGTTATGATGTTCCTTCCCATGAATACCAAAGGAGAATTTTCATGCAATACCATTCAAACTCAGTCCTACCATAAACAAATCACAAAAGTCCTATAATCATAAAATTGTTTGAAAAGAAAAATCCTCAGAGTGCATAAGAGCTAAAAAAATTTGGATAGGAAAATAGAAAAATTTCTCAAAGCATAAAAGAGTTGAAAATTGTGGGTAGTGAAATATGATAGCCTATTACAAAGGTACCAGAGCTTGTAAACCCAACATTGTGTGAATTTGTTTCATTGTTAGTCCATTATTCTTTAGATGATGACCAACAAGGAAAAGATTCCTTTGGGAGACAATTTAAAAAGTCATTTAGAAGTATTGATTCTAAGCCTTCATTGAAAGTTGTAAGATTTTGTGGCATGATTTATGCTTTGGGGTAGTAACTTCAGTTTCCAAAATCAATCTGATGATGTCCTTATTAGCAAGTTGGAGGAAATGGAAATGTGTTGGAAAAAAAATTGGACCAATTAGATTTTGAGTTATTGAAGTGTGTAATAAAGGAAATCTTTGGTTGCATAGCCCAATTCTAGATAATATGTCATGTCAATGGAGATGTGATACTTGTAGTCACCACTTGCGTCAATGAAAGTATGAGGATCCTGACTCTTCAAGTACCCTACAAAGATGACATAAAGGGAGACTCTCCAACTGATCACTAGCACTTTTAATGGTTTAGGTTATCCTAGAACCCCTTCTTATGATAAGAGGATGAAGATTTTAAAGTTGATGTCTAGGGAAAGAACATGTATTCTAGCGATTGATTTGGACTGTGATCTCATTCCTCAAACTTTCGAAAGTCTCATAGCTACTAAAATAAGGATCATTAAGAAATTATATCTTCTTGTGTGGAAATCATTATGGTCCTAATCATTTTTATTAAAATGATTTTATTTCCCAACACCTTTTATCTATGTTGTTAGTTGTTGTAAAGAAAGAACGGTGTATTTCTATAGCTGATTATGAAATGGTCAATAGTGTAATCAAACAATGTGATGAGCTGAAGACTTTCCTGCATATAGAGGAGATTAATGTGGAAAGATTAGAGAGATTGTCTTGGAGAACAAGGAATATTTTATAGAGCTTCTAGATGATTCTATGATTATGAATGCAGCTACCAAAGATAAGAATGTGTGCAACAAAAGTGAAAAAACAACATTGGTGCAAAAGCACTAAGGTCAAAGGCAGAAGCCATGGAGTGCACTAGGGTCACTGATGGATCCTTGCAAGGAGTTGAAGGAAAATGGAATTAAAAGGTCATTAAAACTTGTAATAATACCAAGATTGGACAATGAATGTTATTTGAATCATGTATCGATCTTATTGTAATCCAATCTTGATTGTAAGCCTTAAAGGCATTATTAAGCCTACAAGGTACCTAGGGGTTACTAGGAATGGATTAAGGAATGGTCCTAGGTTATGGGATTGGGAATATGACCTGTAAGGGCATATAATGATGAAATAAGGCCTTTAAAACCTTTAAATAATGTTAAAAGCACTAAGAGTGCAATAATTTGCAAATTGCCTATATTGGCAATATAATCCAAATAAAGGTTTAGATGGAGTTAGCAGTAAGGGTTATACGAGTAGTTTGGTTTTAAAGGTTTTCATTAAACCTTTTAGAAGTCTTTATATTGTGTTTGTATGTTGTGTTATTGAGTTGACAACTTTTGTTGTGAACTGGACAACAAATTAATTATTTATGTTATTAACAGTCAGTTAAGATTGTTTATGGGCAACTAGAGAAGTTTGTTGAAGGTTGGTATCGGGTTATTGAGAAAAGAAGGGTTGTTTAGGAGAGATTCACAAGAAAAGAAAGGGGGAGAGTATTGTGGAGATGAAAGGGGTCAATTTTTTAATAGTTTTGATGAATAAAATCTAATTTCTCTGTAATTCTAGAATATATTGTCTATGGGTACAATTGAAAAAACTAGTAATTTCAAATTATTGAACAAATGTGATTGTGATTGAGTAATGATATTAAAAAAAAGTTCCTTGTTTTTTGTTTACAAGTTTATCTAAGTATTTCATTGTTTAGAGTTTTATTAGGATATTGGAACTAGACTGGTATTCGGGGATAGTGACTAGCATTGTAGGCAAATCAATGGTTAAAGGTTGAAACCCCTTAATATGTAAGGGCACTCCCACCTTTGTGTTAGCTATGGTTTGGTGGAATACTTCTTAGATGCATTGTATTTATTATGTGTGGTTTTGAATGTAGGGGAAGGTGTTATAACCTGTAGTGTGGTTGTGAGTTACAAGGAAGACTGATTTCTCTAAAACCCTTGGTTTCTAGCCCAAAAGGTGAGGGGTTATTCAATAGGAGCATAGAAGGATGAGTATGGAAAAACTAAGTTAAAATTTTGTTCCCTATGATCCTTTACAAATACTTTTTAGGGTTGTGGATTCCTAGAGACAAGTGGATATAGGGGTTGTTTTGTTAGGAGAGGGCTAATTAGGCCTAAGAGAAGAAGTGGAGGGTGATGGAAGTCTTCACCAGTAAAATTATGAAGGTTTGGGATTGAGATGAATTTAGTAACTTTGAAAAGGTAATAGAAAATCTAAAAACCTTGCTAGCTTGTTTGGAGATTTTGTGAGAGATTTGTTGATTTCAAGGTGTGAAGGGCTACTGAATAGGCCTAGAGCCTAAAGAAGAGTAATGGTGAAACTTGAGTGTGTTGGAGTGAATACAAAGTTGGAACATGATAAATAGACCATTTTGATATGATCTATGGTGTTGGAGTCAAAGCATGAAGTCTAGTAGGAGTTTTGGCATGGTGGAGGCACTAGGTGCACTAGGTGACCTAACATGGAGTTGGTGCTAGAAAGCATTGAAACAGGGAAACAAGGAAATGAACTTGAGTAGTATGGTTATGTGAGTGACTTGAAAAATTAGGGAACTCTACTAGATTCTTGTGTCATGCCCAAAATACAAGGCAAAAACACACCAACAATTTTTTTATTTTTTTAAAGTGATAATAGGATTAAATGTAATACATAAGTATTCGAATAGAATTACTTAGCTTCCTCATACTCAAGTATAATTATAAAATTTAAGTACAAATCAAATGAAAATTTTCTTAACATATTTTAAACTTAAATTACATAACTTAATGTATATTACCATATTATCTAATTAACCTCAATCAAATGAATATGATTTTGAAACATAAGAATACCATAAGAAGGTGAAACATTATTTTATCCATTTTTTAATACACACATACATATAACTAAATTACAAGAAGAAAATCATATGGAAGAATACTACTCTCTTTTTTTTATCGAACCACCTAACTTAAAGGCTTTATTGGGAAAGAACCAGGAAGAAAACCTGACATCATAGCCATTTCCATAATTAGTTTAAAAATCACATTTTTACATAGGATTACTATCCCGAGGAGAAATCTTTCAACATATTTGAATTTCAATAACATTTCTGAATTGTCTTCTTGGCTTCACAACAAGAAAACCATTATGAAGTCTGCAACACATCAAGATGATCATGGAGAGAATGAAAACTGAATAGGAGACAACCAATCTTAACATGAAGACAATTTAAAACATTCACTCCCATCCATGTTTGCACAATAGGTTCATCCTTGAACTAGACTAGGGAGAAGGTGGATTTTTCTAATAGGAGATGTCAGCCACAACACCATAGCAAGTGCCCTTTTGGAGCTATAAACTCAAGAATTTTCGTTCTTTCATTTCTTAAATTCCAAAACTCAAAACATGATTTGTGCTAACGAGTAGGGGGCCATAACACCCTACTCTCTCCCTCTCCTCATCCTGAGGAGAGACTCTGCACTATTGGAGTCCAACTAAAGACCTCCTCTCATACATGGCCACTTCTACCCTATCTGAGGGTGAGTAATGTCGATACAACCCACACAACCCCTTCAAAAATAAAAGCAAAAATACTATGGAAAAACATTAAGAAAAACCCATTTCAATCCCTCCCAAACATATTCAACAATCACACAAACATACATATGCAAAAAAAACTACTTAAGCATGAAACACAACATGAACAACATGAGCTGAGGGATTCCTACCTTCACAATAAGGTTATGGAAATTGAAGAATTTGAGATGAGCTTCCCTTCCTTCTCCTTCTCCTTCAATCCTGAATTGCTCTCTAAAACTAAAGGTTGGGTGAACACTCATTCTCTCTCAAATTTGCCTCTAAATAAGATATTAACTCTACCACCTCCAAAATGCAATAACTTCCCCACTTGCCTAAAGGTTCTAAAGTCTTCTAACTCAAATTTTCATAAGGCTAACCTCAAGGTGGAGTTTAACTTATCCAACTCATGGTGAAACATTCAATTTTCGTAATAAAGCAAAAATAGGATATTTGGGGGACCATAAAAGTCAACAAAAGGGACTAGAGGGGTGGAAAATGCCCCCAACCCATACTCATACCCCTTAGGTACTTAGTTTTCATGATTTTTGGCCTCTAAGACTAATTAGGGACCTATCAAAAAGCTTGAAAATTTTGGACTTTCTAACAACCCTCAAAAATGAAAATTAATCACTAATCCTTATTAGGGTAATTAATTCAATTACTAACTAATTAGTAAAAATTTCACTAACCTAGTGCAACTTAGATCTTTAGGTTACTTGTTTAACCCTAACTATCAAGCTAAAACACATATATTAGTCATGAGTGTCAAGCGACACTGTAAAATCACTATTACAAAACATTAACACTTAATGCTTATACAATGATACATTCATTCGATTCACGATACAAATAAAATACGAACAATGGGGTCTGCATCTTTTATTAGACTCAACCTTGGTTTCCACAAATGGTACATAAGGTTCAATTACATTTCTTTGTTAGATTTCCTAGCTAATAAATCATGCACACTCATTTTACACATCAGTAGCTCTAGAAAATTACATGCATATATTTAAAACTTATTTGGATAGTCGCATAAATCAAAACATAAATCTTTCATTTAAATAACCCTTTCTAAATTCAACACATAGAGTTAATCATCGGTAATTACATAATCAATATAACATAACTTTATTCATTAATTCATATTAAAATACTAGAATAATCATTGTTAGGCATGCATATACCTAAACATCATAACATCACCAATAGGGTATACTAAACCATCTAAATGCATACAACCTAATCATCATGGTACCAAAATCAAAATCCTCATCATCAAGTGAAAACACCTCGTATCATTGTTAGTGAAATTTTAATGTTTAAATAGTCAAGATAATGTAGTAGTTCTCGAATCATTGAGTATTAAAACATGGATGTATCAACTACTCTCAATTTCATTAGGACATTCACAACATAAAACATTACTTCATATCTGATTCAATCTCCTATAACGGTTTTAACAAAGGATTCATATTTGATAAGTACCTACAAGGAGGGTCCTTACATATTGAGTGAGGTTAACTCCTTGAGTGGATTCCAAGTTGCTTGTTGATTCCTCAAGTTGAGTTGGTCTCCTTAAGAAGATAGTGGAGGGCTCTGCATCAAGCATCTTTGCTTACACATTTAGAGCTTTCTAATGAAGATAAAGCTAATAGAAATATCACCACATATTTATTGCCTATGGGTAAAGGTAATAAATTCATACTATATATAGAGAATTATAACATATACAAGTGAGTACAATGTAACATTAGAGAACTATCATATCTCTCATTAATGTCAAACAAAGTTTACATCCAAGTGATAAGCATAATAACAGTGATACCAATGATAAAGTATATTGATTTGTAAATGTTTCAAACTAATACTCAATAAGAAAATCTATTGAAATATTTAAGCTTTAAACCCAATACAATTTTACTATTTAGACTATTTACCATTGTGAGCTTACCAACAAGAATGAAAATTAAAAATCCCAGTGCTTGTCAAAATGTTAGGTTCCAATTACATCAAACTCATCTATAAAGATGGCACAAGAAGCTTTGTCTTTTGCAAGCTGAAATGCATCTCGAACAAGTTTTACACCTAGATTAGGAGCATCTTCCTGTTTGCACATTACCCAAGGGACACAAGTATTTTGTCCAATAGCCATAGATGTTGCCCATTTGACATAATTTTCTAGATTCTCCATAATAGAATTCATCAATTTGATACTCATTCAATCTGAAATTAATATAGTAAGCATGTGGACTTAACATGATCAAAGCACTCTTCTTCTCAAAAAAATTTTATCTAGAGATTAGAAGATAACTTGTATCTTGCAAAGGATTATGATGAATGGGTATGTTATTGCAAAATTTTAATGTATGTAAGGTAAATAAATACAAATATGAGACAAGAATAATATTGTGCAAACCTTATGTTCCATAATTAAAGAGGCTAGAAAATCCTCTTTTAAGTTGAGCATGAAAAACATTTTTGGCACTACAACATTTGGGGTCAAATTGCGATGACAATTTGCAACAATGATCTAATTTGTGGTAGTTTTCATTTATTTTTATTTTTATTTTTTGCAATTTTCCCTGACATCATTGCAATACCAACATGAGCATCGTAATTGTGATGTCTGTGTAAGTATAAACAAAAATAAATAAAACACAACATAAATCATTCCCCATTTGTTTTGATTATGTAGAGTTGTGGACGAAAGATGGTGGAGAGCTCTAAATGAGGGTGGAGAGATCTGAACATCATCATGCCCTTTTCTTGGTGCATTTTTTTCTTGTGATATATCTCTACATTTTTTTGTCGTGCCCTTGCTCTACAATTTCATTGTTGTGATCTATGCATTTCAATTCCATGCCTTTTCTCTGCAATTTGGTTGTCTTGCCCTTATGGTTTTTGTGTTTCATTCTTGTTCCCTTACTCTACAATTTGGTTTTCATGCCCTTGTCATCTCTGTGTTTCATTGTCATGCCCTTGCTCTATGATTTTATGCCGTGCCCTTTCTCTACAATTTTGTTTCCATGTCGTGCCCTTGCTCTACAATTTTGTTATCATCTTGTGCCCTTGCTCTGCAATTTCATTGTCATGCCCTAGCTTTATGATTTTCTTCAAGGGTATGTAAATGTTGGTTTATTTTCCTTCTAAACAGGTATCTCTTTATATCTCCTTCTAAACATGTATATTTAGAGATCTTTTTTAAGGTGCTTATTACATCTTAGCTACACAACAACAAAATTGATCCAGCTACATACATATTCAATCTGATTAGTTTTCCACAATCCATTAGACTTTTTTATCTTCCAAAATGCAAAATCCAAATAATAATAAAATAAAACTCATTCAACCCATGCTAAGTGACTTACCTCAAGATCCTCTACAAAAATAATGCAAACCGAGAAAAATGGGCAAAGTTTGCATGAAATTTTACAAAAACATATCATAGAATATTTTTTTGAAAGAAACAAGACATAACTAGTTAAATGGGTCTATTTGTTGATTAGTTACGTTGATATATATGTATATTTAATTGGGTTATGGCTTCTGAAGGGAATGAGCCCGATGATTATGCATATGTGCTTGGTGCATTTCATTACTATGATATATCTTTGCATTTTGTTGTCATGCCCTTGTCATCTTTGCATTTTTTTGTCATGCCCTTCCCCTACGATTTCAGTGTTGTGCCCTTGCTATGTGATTTTGGTGCTATGTCGTGCCCTTTCTCTATGATTTCATTGTCCTATTGTGCCCTTGCTCTGCAATTTTGTTTCCGTGCCCTAGCTCTATGATTTTCTTCAAGGGTATGTAAATGTTGGTTGCTTTTCCTTCTCAACTGGTATCTCTTTATATCTCCTTCTGAACATATATATTTAGATATCTTTTTTAAGTTGCTTATTACATCTTAGCTACACAATAGAAAAATTGATCCAATTGCATACATATTCTAGAATCCAAATAAATAAATAACTCACTCAACTCATGCTAAGTGACTTACCTCAAAATCCTCCACAAAAATAATGCAGACTAGGAAAAATGGGTAGAGTTCACAAGAAATTTTACAAAAATGTATCACAACAGATATTTTTAGAAGGAAACTAGTCATAACCAGTTAAATGGGTCTAGTTGTTGATTAGCTAGGTTGATTACAAATTTCTATAGAACTATCATCGAATTAGGTACAATAAAATGAACAATCAATTGTGCCTAGCTAGCAGGATCAAATATAGTTTTCCAAGGTGATAAAATTGCATATGCATGGAATTAAAGAATAACCTCAGTGAAGAGTTGAGTGTAAGGAGTTGAAGAAGCAAGTTTTTCTTATGTGTAAATGCCATAATCATTAGGCCCATCCCCTTGCAGAAGCCTCTACCACAATGACATTACCTCTAGACCATGCAAAGGATGTTGAAATAGTTCCCAACCTTGAAACACTCTTATAACCATTTGATACTTGGGATCATTGTAGGGAAACTATGCTAATACTTGAAACACTCATAAGAATTTGATATTTGGATTGTAGATTCTCAAAGACACTTGAGAGTGATTCCAATGTCATAGTACCTACCACAACACTTTCTTGGATTCTATCTAGTGGCTCCCATAATATCCTCTATGTTGTCTGGTTTTTGTTTCTATTGTATAGTCTCTTTCTAAAATTTCTCCTTCTTGTTCTCTTTCTAAAGCCACTCCTTCTCCTTCACTCTCATTCCTTAAATTTTGATTATCAAACTTTTGATTATTTGCCTATCCAAAATCAACTTCACAATGTGTCATAACTCTAGAATAGGTGTTTGATCATCAATAGCTTTTATTTCAGCATTTAAGTTTTCAAGATTGGTCAACACACTCACTTGCAGACCTCTCATGTCAAGCACCTTTTGTACTATTTCAACACCATGTTCTTTCTTTTGAGCTAATAGTTCTTCAAATGCATTTTCTTGTAAAACATTAATTTTGTTGAACAATTCTAAACTCTTAGGAAGTGCATTGTTGTTTTCATGTATGTATGCATATATGTATGTATGTTTCATGTCCAAAATTTCAGGGCAAAACAAAACAATTTTTTTTTTTTATAATAAAAGGTAATTAGATTGCCTTACACAAGACAAGTTGCAATTAAAGACTAACTAGCTCCATCTACCCAAGGTTTTTTATTAGGAAAATAGGTTTTACAGGGATCCTGAAACCCAAAGTTTTACAACATAAAACAACTAAAATATAACAAACAGAAAAAAAGCTGCCTCAAAAGGCCAGAAACAAAAAGGCCCAAAGCCTGAGAAACAAAGGCCAGGAACAGAGCCTGGCGGGCAGACTAGTGTCGCTTCTTTTCCATTTCTTTTCCATCTACCCAAGGTTATTCTAGTCTACCCTTTCAATTTAACTTGGTACACTTAAACATTATTCAAAAGTGGGGATGGTGCCTTACTAGTTACCTTATGGTGGTCTATTGGCAAGGAAACCTTCCATCCAAAAAGATGACTTAAAAGTGGTTCTAGGACCTAATGACAATTCATGATAGGTGTCTAACTACTGAGGGAAACATTATCAAGTTCTATAAAATTTCTTCTTTTTAATGACACAAGTCTATATATAGGTTCATATTACAAATTCTGTAATGAAAGATAAGATGTATATGTAAAAGCCCTCATTAGCATCTAAGCAGATATACCATACAATACAAATTACATCATAGTTACATTGGTTTTATATTTTTTGGTGGATTGATTTTAGGTCATGATATATATAAATTGTCATATAATAAATCCATCTTGTAAATTTCAATACTTACTATAAATTAAACACATTAAAGATGTTAAAGGAATCTAATTATAACATATAATGTATATATAGGTACATAACATAATTCTAAATCCTCGACTGGTAAACTAAGTATTTACTAACCACTAATTAATAACCTAAATCTTAATCGCGTCATCTATACTTTCCACTAATCAATCATCAATTCCATAACTAATAGCTAATTCCACTTACTTGTTTACAAATTGGATAATCCTTCTTGCACTTTGAATTTTGTAAAACCAATCTTTCTTTCATTACCTATAACACACTAATAACTTTAAATACACTACTTCCCACTTTTTACAACCACAACTTCATACTAATTAATAAAGTTCTACCCTTGTTACTATTAACTATATTACTAATTATATAATACTATGCAATTTACTATGATACAATACCATTCACTAAAAAAGATTACTATTACTATACCAATCTTTGATCTCACACATTCTGCTAACATCTCCCTTTAAACTCTACCTTACATGTTAACTCTAAGGGATTCATAACAACTTAATATCCTAACATGCTTATTTATTTTAATAACTTCTACTGAACGCTAATTTTACACTTCATAATATAACACTAGCTAAACTTAACTACTAACATAAACACCCTTACTTGCTCACTATTAATCTTGCCTTACTCTATGATCCTTAATCTATAACTAATTTACTAACACTCTAACCCATTACTAAAACATTTTCTAACTCCCCACTAGTTCTTCCTAAGTCCATCTGCATGAACCCATCCCCAACCTCTACATGGCACATGGCCCTGAAACAAACTCACACCCTCTTACTTTTTCCTATGCGCTTTTCCCTGTGCCACTTCCTTCCCCTCCATTATTTCTCTTGCCACATTATGTTCCATCACCTAGGTCCACGTGTTGCACCATTCCTCCAAAGTGGCCATGTCCAAGCGCCCACTTCCATGCATGATTTAGGGTCTAGTTACAAGTCAACCACGGCTGAGTCACATTTTTTTCCAACTTATCCAATCTTCCATCTTACCTTGTTGTATGTGAGCATAGTCTCCTTGGGCTTGGATAGATGGTGGCCTATCTTAGAAATTAGGTATGTACCTTCTTAAGGACATACATTAGTGGGGTTACGTGATTAGCAAGGAGGGAGGACTTAGCACGTGCCCCTCTTCTATTTTTGGTTTTGAGTGTGGGATGGGATAGGAGTGGGATCAAATTCCTAGGGAGGTGGTAAGTAGCCAATGCATTCAATTTTGTTCTACTAATCTTAGTTTATGATTTATTTTATTTTTGATGTGAGTGCAATGCTCAATCCAAGTCACGGGACTCTCATGATTTAGGCCCGTGGCTATACAGCCACGAAAATGCACTTCCTTTACATTGCTTTTTCTAACTTTTTTAAAAATTAACTAAGTCCTCCCCTTCATATGGAAGTGCATTTTCGTGGTTGTATAGACGTTGCCATGATTTAGCCTCTTAGTAGTTTTATAGATAATTTTAAATATTAGTCTTTAACTATTTATTTTATTTCCTTTCCTTTCTATGCATAAGATTCTATGAATATTATTTGATTAAATACTAATCTGTATTTGGGGGGGGATTTATTTCCCACCTCACATACAATATCTAGAGAGCTAATATGCATGTATAGGCCTATTTTCTTATGTAAGTTTATCAATTTTGATTCATCCTCTTATTTCAAGAGTGATGCTTAACATATTGGTTTTGTAGTAATATGATTTTATTTTCACATTTCCATATAGATACTTAGATTAAGGATGTATTTGGGAATCACTTGAACAATCTTTTGAAATATGAAATGAATTGAAACATTATCAAGCATGGGATTAATAAACTTCTATTTTCTATGAATAATTGGAACTTGAATGAAATTTGTGGATTTATTTATATGAGCATTCTAATTGAAATCCATTCTCTTTGGTTACTTTGTGATTCAATTGATAATGATATTAACAATGTCTATTCAATACATAATTAGCAAGACATTGACTATCCTTTGAAATGGGTCTACTTTACATGCAACCATAACTATCTTCCATTTACCACATTAAATCTTACAACACAAAAACATATGGTAATGTCTTAAAAATTTCTTACTTTCTCATGAAACTATCCCTTCTACAAATATACATTAGAGGGAGATCTTTTTACAACACAATAAAACAAAAAAACAATAAACATTTGTCTTTACAAATACATTACATCAACACAGGAAGGGAGATTTCATCCTCTCAAACAAATTACACAAAGACATATCCTTTTTGCTTCAACAATACAAGTGGTTAACCCTAGTTTCTTCTTGGATCCAAGAGCACAAAACCTACAAAAGAACAAACCAAGAACCATGGAGGCTCACCTCCTATCCTGGGCTTCTAAGAAACCACCCACTAAACTAGGGAAACAAGGCTCAAATAGGTTACACTCAAGCATTTCACAATGCATGAAGATACCATATCACAATAAATTTACAATCCCTCCAAGGTTTAACACAATTATTCCCCATTGGAATCATGAAACAATGGGTGAAGATAGGCTCCCCAAAGAGGAGAATGTCATATCCATATACACATATACATTTGCAATTGCATAATGCCTCTTCAAGGCCATCAAAATATATCCTTGTCATCACATCAACACACTTATACTTCTCATGATACAAATGTCTCTTCAAGGCTATCAAACATAGCTTCATCATCACATCAATACACTTATACCTCCCATAATAACAAACAAGGCATATGGGTTCAATGGAACCCATACTCCATGAATAACAATACCCTCTCCAAGAGGAAAATCTCTCAACTTCAATGTTGAGCCCAACTAACCCCTTCACCCAAGGCATCTCTTCCCTCCCAAGGGTGAGTGAAGCCTTCACACCCATTAACAATCAATAATCACTTCAACACTACACAAAACCTAATTTTATCAACAACCATTTAATAAGACTATGACTTCATTATGCAAGTGCAAAATAAGGTCATGGCATGGGCACCAACCTTGGTCCAAACTAAAGGCAATGATAGTTGATGAAGAACTCCCTTCTCCTTAGTCTTCCTTCCAAAACCCTAATTGTATGTAAACTTAGAGAGTGGGTGAACACCCACTAGATTTTGCCACCAATCCTCTAAAAAGACTCTCTACTATCCCCTTTTTGGTAGAAATATCAAGCCCAAAATTTCTTACATTTGCCCCTTCTAAAAAGGAAACTTTGATCAAGTGGGAGTGTGAGGGTACACTCATGGGAAAACCCAAAATTTTGAATTGGTGGAAGAATGCATTGGTTAATGGGTCCCAGGCTAGCTAAACACTAAGATGGTCAAATTTAGGCCCCTAACATGTTATACTAACATCTGGGTAGCTTATTTTCACAAAAATGTCATTTTGGGACCAACTATTGACCCTCTAAAATCCATGCCAACTTTGAATTCGAAATTACCCTTGATGTTGACCCATCCAATCCTTTCTCCAAGTGGATTTGTTTGAATCTTTTGAAAGGCAATTAGTTTAAGGTTAAGCGTTGACATGACCAAAACCCTAGGTGACATGTCATCAACACATAAACAATCACAAGTGAAAGTGACACATTAAAACACATTGCACATCACCCTGACATGTCCCTAATGTATTTACGAGATTAAATTTACCACGCACATGCAAAATTATATTTATGAAATAAACACATCACAACGAGGGTTTTCAATCTTCCAAATATTTGCCTTGGCTATATTGTATCCACATAAGTTTGGACATTGTTTCCCCAAATAAATTCTATGGTTCAATTGCCTACACACTAAACTCAAATATTAGTAGCCCAATGAAAAAAATCATATAAAATGCATGTATATAGGTGCATGACATTTTCATATTAAATAATTCACCTTAACATCATAATCAATTTTTATTTTCTAATCATTTTCATATAAAGCATGTAAAATAGTAAAATATCAGAATCTACATGTTGGCATTAATATCTAATCAAATGATTCAGCTAACATTTTGAACCACATCATAATCCATTTCCTACCATAATGATGAAATATTGAATCTATACCGTTAAACCATCCAACATAAAAGATTAGTTTTGAATACATATTTTAGGTTAAAATCATCAAAATATGAGCATCACAACTAATATCCTTTGATTTAGTTAAATATAGTTTGATTGCTAACCGTATCTCATTATCATTGTGAGATAATACATTATAAGGTGTACCAATTATGTCAGGTAAACAAGATGTTTGCATAGTCATGTCATGTAGTTTCAAAATCAATCATAGAATAAATCCATTACATTTTATTGGGTCATAAAATCTATTCCTATGAATATCAGATATCCACCTAATTGACTTATTACATTACATCGTATTGAGTTCTACTGTGTATACCCTTATCCAATTTTGATAACAACTTCCATCTATGACTATTAGAGATTTCATAAGGGTGGTGTTGATTCATCTTTCCATAATAACCATCTAATCCAATTAACCTAATATATCATAAAATATTACAAACACATCAACATAGTTCCTAAGTTATGACACCTCGAGCCTTTATTCCATAGGGTCTTATCTTATCAACCTAATGTGATCTCAAATAGGATACTTAGTATAATAATAACTAAAATATGTATACCAATCTCAATAAGATCTTAGGTCCATTATTGATAAGGAAAATGCCAATCATGACATACTTAGATTCCAAACCTTCCTACCACCATTCTATCATACAGTGTAAGGTAACAGTCTATAATTAACATTCTATGACATCTCAACTCCTTATGCTTCTAGCTCTGACCATATTCATGTTATTAAGATTTATGATATGGCACTAGGGAAAGGGCCTTACAGTATGTATATAAGTGTGTGTGTGTGTGTGTGTGTGTGTGTGTGTGTGTGTGTGTGTACAGAGATCTTGTGGATTGTGGATTATGGATTATTAAAAAAAATGTGAGATTAATCATTCCTCATTTATTTTGATTGATTTTGGAGAGATGAGTGTAAAAGAGGGTGGACATCTCTGAACAAGGGTGGAGAGCTTTGAATGTTGGTGGAGATCAGTGGAGATCTAGGATTTTGTTGTCATTTCCTTGTGACTCTGTTCCCTTGCTCTGCGATTTTCTTCAAGGGGAGAAGAGGTGCCTATGTAAATGCTCTTTTATTTTCCTTATAAACATGTATCTCTTGTTTGTATATAATAGCTTTGGTTAGATTCAAGGATAATTGATTATGATGAGTGTATGCATATGTGCATGTATGTATGTAAATCAGTTCACTCTATGAACTACTTTACATGCATACTTACACACTTGCATAGTACTTGTATTAAATTAAATTAATCATTGGTGCCTTGAATTCACACAAACAATTATCCTTGCATTTAATTGAATTTATTCATACCAAACTAAGTATGCAAAAATTTGTACTTACCGATTACATTATCTCTTGGTGATTGAGTAAAGATCTCATGCATAATATCATCTAAGTAATGATTGGATGCATTTGTATTAAGTCATAATAGGATCAAATTGATGATCCATTTATGTTACTTCATAATTATTTTATTGAACATTTTGTTTAACATAATCAGTAATACTAGAATTATACAACTACAATAGTACTCTTGTTTATTTTCTTTAATCATATACATTTAAGACTATTATTTTTCTTAAAATTAGACTATTTTTTTTTTTATCACTAAAACACAAATATAGATCTCTGATGGTTATTTTTTTTAATCTCAAGATTTTCATATTTAACGTGAAGAGTCTCCACTACTGGATAGTGGAATAGCCACAATGTGGAGCCACATAGCTCATGGCTTTTTCTACCAAATTATATTTTTATTATATTTTTGTCCTTCAAAAATATTATAGGTGAATGTTCTTCTGATTTTCCATATATTTGATAATTTTTCACTTAACATTTGAGGTAATTTTCTATTATGAGATAGAGACATCTATCATAAGGATGGGCATGCCAATTTTGATCATCCCGCTTTCAAATTTGATTCCCTTATCAAATTAATGAAACTACTTGCAACTGACACCCTAATTTTTTCCAACTTGCCCGATCAGCCATTCATACAACCATCTTCCTTCTACCCCACCATAGCACACAATCTTTGTTTGAGGTTTATATCTTAGTCTCACTATTTCAAAAGACCAAGTCCAATGATTTGTATCTAGCAAATTGATGATATAGAAATTCAATATGGAGGAAAAATTATTGGCATCACAAATGAATCATCCCATATCTATGAACAACATATAATCTTCTGTAAGTCTTTCTCCTCTAGAGACCCAATACATGGAGCCATTATCATCATGAGTAGACTCACTCTCCTTAGACGAATTCAATCAAAACTATTCATACCAAACTAAGTATGCAAAAATTTGTACTTACAATTTATATTATCTCTTGGTGATTGAGTAAAGATTAAACATAATTTTTCAAGCTAATAAAATTGCATATGCAAATGCATGTATGTATTTATGTATATATGTATATGTCTATATATGTGTATATGTATGTATGTATATATATGTGTGTATGTGTGTGTATATGTATATATGTATCTATGCATCTCGTTGTCGTGCCCTTGTGATCTCCATATATGTATGTATATACATACATATATATACATACACATGTGTGTGTGTGTGTGTGTGTGTGTGTGTGATGGAAAAGAGTTGTATTAGATGAGTAAAGCTCACCAATGATTATAATAGAGCTACATCAAAACAATTTGAACCCAGAACTACATATTTGTTAGAGTGAATAGTTCAAGGGTCTTGATCCCATGGATATAGGTATGTAGGCAACCTGGTAGGTGGATTACGCCTCTAGTGTGCAAACACCTTGGACATAGTTAGGCAACACTTAACTATTTTAACACATTATATGTTAACTCACAAGACTTATATTTTAAGACATTATATGTACCTAGTGTACCTAGCTTTTGAAAATAGAAGGCTAAACTCTATATTTTAGCATTAACTTGATTGGTCTATTTAGTCCCATTGATTATTGTCCCAAGATTTTAAACATGACTATATAAGGAGTGAGTTAGGACATATATATATTAACCTTACATTATTTGCAAACTACAACACAAAGGTTGCACTAGGGTATTATAGTATTGCAATTATAGAAAACTGCCTAATTTGCCCAGGAGGGTGTGTGATGGCAAAGAATTGTATTAGGTGAGTAAAGCTCACTTGCGGTTATAGGAATACAACTACATCAAAACAATTAGAAACTAGAATTACATATATTCATTAGAGTGAGTAGTTCAAGGGTCTTGATCCCATGGATACGAGTATGTAGGCATCCTGGTAGGTGGAGTATGCCTCTAGTGTACCTACATGTTGGACATAGTTAGGTAGCACTTAACCATGTATGTATGTATATATGTATAGATGTAGTTATTCTCTAACTCCTTGCATTTAAGGGGTCCCATCATTCCTCGGCCCATGCACCAAACACATGACTATAGAATTGAGCACTAAAGGTACATTGAAGTGGGTGCCTAGCTTGTAAGAAATTAAAGGGAACTTTCAAGAAAAGACCAAGTTAAAGAATTTCATTTGACAAAGGAATTGGGGAGGGAAGGTGGTTCCCACCTCTTCCATCCATCTTCATGCCTCCCACCTTGCATGCACTTTCCAAGCACTAACATGTCAACCATGGGTCAGACCATGTTCTTGAATGCCTCCCCCCACACATCATGTCATATGCTGCTAACTTAGGGAGAGGACAATGGGTCAACTTGGAGAGAAGGGACAAGTAGAAGAAGAAAAAAAAAGAGTAAGTCAAACTTGGGTTAGGATGGGGCCATGTGCCATTAGGAGTAAAGGATTTTAGTAATGAGGTGAATCTTTTAATAAGGTTGTGAGTGTAGGGAGAAGTCACATGGGATAAAGTTAAGAAATTAGTGGAAGTCCAAGGTTATTAGTAGTTAGTGATTATAGTGAAGCAGATGCAGTGAGGGGCCACGTGGAAGTGGATGTGGAGAGGAAAGTGGATAGTGTAATAGGATGGGCTAGGGTAGCAATCAACTAGTGAGTAGTTAAATTGCTAATATTATTATTAATATGTAGTTTCATGAATTAAGTAGGGATAGTTAACAAGTTAATATAACTGGAACTAGTGAGTGAATTGGATAATCCATTTGAATAGAGTAAATGAAATGGCATGTAATCATTGTTGGTTGGTAAAATTAAAATGGAAATTAGTAAGAGGAGGTTAGTGAGAATTAATATTAAGTAAGATAGGGTTATATGTTAGGAAATAATATAGGATCTATTAATATCTTGATTTTTTAGTATTGAATAAAAATAATGTTTTAAGTAATTAAAGGTTGCTTAGTATATGGCTATAAATCATATCAATAGGAGGGGGATCAAGTGATTAGTGACTATTCTTGAGATGTCATTTAGGGTGATATGTTGTAGATACTCTAAGTGAAATATATTTATATGATTCTCTAGGTAATCATATTGTCCCATATAAGTTAGTTATCGCACTTAATACTTGGAATGTATCGATATTGCTATAGGTTAATATATGAACCTTGAATTCTTATTATATGTTATCCTTAACTAAGGATATAGGTTAGACCTTAAATTATGAACAAAAATAAAATAAAATATCTAATGATGTAGGTTATTGAGGTTAGAGTGGGATTTATTTTAGCATGTAGACTACTGTTGGATACAACTGTTAATTTTGTATTGTTTTTGATGTTACACAAATGTCATATCAGCCATCAGACAGAGTCTACCGAGCTCAGATGGTTAGCAAAGCAATTTATAGTGACTACCGAGCATTCCTGAACATTACACAATAAGTTAGCTCTTACCGAGCTCACTTGAGCATCAAAGGATTTTGTATCAGAAAGTTAATGTTAACCGAGCTCCCAAGGTCAACAAAGGGAAAGTCAATGTCTACCAAGTTCACTCGGTCATCGAAGAGAAAGTTAGCTTTTACTGAGCTCACTCAGTAAGTGAAGGAAGGTCAGTGTTTACCGAGTTAACTCGGTCTTCGAAGGAAGTTGCAAGGTTTGCAGTGTTTATCGAGCTTCACTTGGTTAACACTGGGGAAACCATTCTGGAGTAGTGGTCACTGAGCTGGGTCGAGTAGTGAAGAATTTTATTGTTCTAAAGAATTAAGTTTAATTATTTTGTGCAATGTTTGCAGCCGACTGATTTAATGTTTTTCAGTTGTTGTAACTTGTAATTGAGCCGACTTGACAATCTGTAAGGTATATATGAAAGGTCAAGTTGTGAATCCATGAATATGAAGAGTGTGGATGCATAAAAGTGTGAATGTATAGATGTAAATGGAATGAGAGAATATTGAATATATGAGCAAATGTTGTGGAAGGATTAAATATCCTTATGGAGCTGCAAAGTTGTATTCAATCAATGAGGATCTAGTGAAGCAGAACAGAGATCTGTATTCAGCAAAGATAAGTTGCATATATTTTAGATCACTTCATTGTTGCTTTTTAATCATTGTAACAGTGATTCAAAATCTCTTAACAGAGTTGGTTTAACAGCCATTTTGTAAATCCTCTAACAAGGTGACAATTCAGTTGAATTGTTCTTAAGACCTCCAACTAGGCCACTCCTTACAAGGTGATTAAATGCTCTAACAGGGTCACACCTAATAGTGTGTTTTGTAACCTTGAACAGGGTTGGCTCCTAACAGGGCTCACTTCAGAAGAGTGAAAATTGGTGCCTATTTACTTGGTGGTTTTTCCCATATTGGGTTTCCACATTAAATTTGGTGTCTCTTGTGTTCATGTTATTTCCTTTATACATACATGTTAATCACTTTAAATGCTTAATAAGTTAACAGAACATCTACCAAGTTTCAGCATTTATTTGTGTGGTTACCGAGTGTCAGTAGCAACTATATTTTAAGACATCTAAGGATCTGTGGATTTATTTTTGTGGTAACTGATGCACCCCTCCCCTCTCAGTTACTCCATCTCTATTTCCAACAATTGGTATCAAAGCTTTTGGTGCTTGAAGGATAAGATTTCAAGGATCTAAGCCAAAGATCAAGATGTCTTATAAAAGGGAAATTCCAAGACTTAATAGGAACAACTTCTCAGCATGGCAAGGGTTGATGAGACTTCATCTAGCTTCTATTGGAGACACAGGACTAAAATACCTCGATGAAAAATATGCAGAACTAGCTGGTACACTATCTGTCAATGATATTGCTAAAAAGAAGACCCACAACATTATGATCAAAGCAAAAAGTCTGAGAGGACAATTTGATCAAATGAGAATGAGAGAGGATGAAAACATTGCAAAATATGTTGAAAGAGTCAAAACATATGTCAATGCAATCAAAGCATCTAGAGGAGATATCAAGGAAGAGACAGTTATAAGTAAAGTTCTTAGAACTCTACTTCTCATTTATGCAATCAGAGTTTCTGCAATTCAAGAAAGAAGATGTGAAGCAAATCATAAGATAAACCTAGAGGCCATAGTTGGAAGATTAACTGCATTTGAACTAGACAACTTTGACAACTATGTTCCAGCTTCGAAGAACATTGAGTCAGCATTTGAAGCCAAGCTTTCACTCAAGGAGAATAGTAAAAAGAAAAAGGAATCTTAGTCAGAAAGTGAAGATGAATTAGACCAAAGTTCAGACAATGATCTTGAAGTAATTGAAGCTCTACTAGCGAGGAAATATTCTAAAGGTAGAGGAAAATATAAAGGTAAAGTTCCTTTAATATGTTTTTCATGTAAAGAAATTGGTCATATTGCTGCTAGATGCCCAAAAAAGTAGAACAAAGATGAGAAGAAAGGATACAAGTTCAATGGTAAGAAAGACTTCTGATCATTCAAGGATAAAGGTAAGAAAACATGTTTTATGGCTAAAGATTCTAGTGATTGTAATGATGAAGAAGATGAAATTGTCTACATTGCTATGAAAGATGAGTCTGATAATGATGAGGAAATGGCACTCATTTCTCATATAATAAAAAATGATACATGGATCATAAATAGTGGTTGTTCTCATCACATGACTGGCGAAAAAACTAAGTTTGAATACTTTGAAGACTACGATGGTGGCAGTGTAAGATTTGGTAACAATAAACCTTGTTGTATAAAAGGAAGAGGGAGAATCTCTCTAACCAAAGAACTTATATGTGATAATGCCTATTGGGTAGAAGGACTAAAGCATAATTTGTTAAGTGTGGCACAGCTACTCAATAATGGATTCAAAGTAGAATTCATGCATGGTAAAGCAAGACTGTTGGATGGCAAAGGAAAGCTGATTGGATTAGGTACTCAAACTAAAGGTAACTTGTTCTATCTTGAACTAGGTGAATGTTCATGTTTCATTGCTCAAGTTGAAGAAAGTTGGTTATGGCGTAAAAGGTTGTGTCATGTAAATTTTGATAATTTGGTAAAGATAAGCAAATTCAAGAAAGTAAGAGGCATTCCTAACATAAAGAAACCTGAGGTCGGTCTATGCAAAAATTGTCAGATTGGTAAAATGGGAAATACTAGTTTTAAAAGTAAAAACTATCAGTCTGAAGATATATTAGAAATTGTGCATAGTGATTTATGTGGACCCATTGGAATTGAAAGCTATACTGGAGAAAAGTTCTTCATTCTTTTTTTTGATGATTACTTAAGAATGATGATAGTCATGTATCTAAGAAACAAATTAGAAGCATTTGAAAAGTTCAAATGGTATTTGGCCAGAGTAGAAAAGGAAACAGGGAAAAGATTAAAATGCTTGAGGTCAGACAGAGGTGGAGAATTCATTTCACATGAGTTTAATAACTTTTAAATTGAAAGAGGAATCAAAAGATAGGTATCAACCCCTAGAACACCCCAACAAAATGGAATAGTTGAAAGAAGGAACAGATCCATCATGGATTGTGCAAGAACTTTAATAATTGAAAAGAGCATTGTTATCAAATACTAGAAGGAAGCTATCAGCACTGCAGTTCATACCCTGAACTGAGTATAGCTGAAGAAAGACTCATTCAAAACCCCCTATGAGTTATGGTATGGCTATAAACCTAATGTAAGTTACCTTAAAGTATTTGGAAGTAAATGTTACATTTTGAAAGAATCTAGAAAAGGAAAATTTGATGTGAAAGGTGATGAAAGTATATTCTTTGGATACTCATGCAAAAGTAAGGCATATAGATGTTTGAACTTGTCTACTCACAAAGTCATAGAAAGTGCACATGTGAAAGTTGATGAGTTTGCAGAAAGGACTGAAGAAGAAAGCAAAAGGGAACCAAAAGATTATAAAAGGTTTGTTTTCATTGAACCTGATACAGTACCAGTTACATTAGAGAATCAAAAATTTTCTACTCCCGATTCATCTGTAGCCGAGTTACAGGAAGTTCAAACCGAGCCATAGCAAACTGAGTTAAATTCAGTGACTACAGAGCAAGTGTCTACCGAGTCTGAAGGACCCGAGCCAACATCTATCGAGCAAATATCTACCGAGCCAGAATAGATAGAACTTGAAGTTGAAATGCAAGAGGACAATAATGAAATTCATTCAAAAGGCAAGGAACCTCTATTAACTAAGTATGTCAGGAGACATCATTCAGCAGATCAGATCATTGGAGATAAATCTGAAGGAACCATGACAAGAAATAAGTTGAAAGGTACTTGTTTACTTGCTGATTTTGAACCTAGAAATATCAAAGATGCATTGGGAAATGATAGTTGGACTAAAGCTATGAATGAAAAAATAGAACAGATAGAAAAAAAACAAGACATGGACTCTTGTACCTAGACCTAAAGACAAAAATGTGATTGGAACTAAGTGGGTATTCAAAAACAAGTTGGATGAAGATGGTAAGGTATCAAGAAGCAAAGCTAGACTAGTATGCAAAGGATATGCTCAAGAAGAAGGAATAGACTATGGAGAAACTTTTAATCCTATTGCAAGATTGGAAGGAGTCAGAACCTTACTAGCATATGCTGCTCACAAAGGATTCAGAGTTTATCAGATGGATGTCAAGTAAACATTCCTCAATGGTATACTAGATGAAGAGGTTTACATTAAACAAACTGAAGGTTTTGTTGATCTAGATAAGAAGAACATGGTCTGCAAATTACACAAGGCATTGTACAGTCTGAAACAAGCCCCTAGAGCATGGTATGAAAGGTTGCATAACTATCTTATTCAAATTAGTTTTCAAAGAACTAATGATAACAGTAGCTTGTATATAAAGGAAGGATCAAATGACAAGATTGTTTTACCAGAGATATTTGTAGATGACACTATGTTCACAGGAAATGATGATCTTTGCAAAGAATTCTCAGAACAAATGAACAAGGAATTTGAAATGTCTATGTTTGGTAAAATCAAATTCTTTGTTGGTCTTCAAATTCAACAGAATAAAAATGGTATCTACATCACTCAATCAAAATACATCAAAGAGATATTGAAATTTTTTGGAATGGAAGATTGTAAACCAGTTGGGACTCCTATGTGTACTGGATTAAAACTTACCAAGGAAGATGAATCAAAAGAAGTAGATCAAACATTGTATAGATCTATGATTAGAAAGTTGCAGCATGTAGTTCATACTAGGCCAGATATTACCCTTGCAGTTGGTATTGTAGCAAGATTCTCAGCAAAACTAAGAGAAAATCACATAATGACAATCAAAAGAATAATGAGATATTTGAAAGGAACTGAGGATTATGGTTTATGGTACAAATTTGGAGATAATATGGATTTGAAAGTGTTTACTAATGCTGATTGGGTAGGAAACCTTGATGACAGAAAAAGTATAAGTGGAGGTGCATTCTTTCTTGGAAAGAGGTTGGTTTCTTGGACAAGCAAAAAGCAAAATTATACATCCCAATCTACAGCAGAGGCAGAGTATGTTGCTGTAGCAGTAAACTATTCTAATATTGTTTGGTTTAAATAGTTGTTGGAAGGCATGAAGGTGGAAATTAAAGAGCCAGTTGTTATGTTCTGTGATAATACAAGTGCAATCAACATATCCAAGAATCCAGTGATGCATTCCAAAACCAAGCACATTACAATAAAATATCATTTTGTCAGAGAATTGGTGCAAGATAAGGAGATCAAATTGGAATATGTTCATACAAAGGAACAAATTGCTAACATATTCACAAAACCATTACCTAAGGATGCATTCTTGTATCTAAGAGGTAAGTTAGGGATCACTCCCCTATCTGAAGTTCACTAAAATGAAGTTTTAGTGATGCAGCAACTCATACCAAGTTGAAGATCTATTAGTTGATGCAGCATAATCAGGAAATATTGCATATGAATCAGTACTAAAGGTAAACTGAAATTCATTTGAGTTGAGTTGTCTTTGGCATGTGTTGTCAAAGAGAGAGAGTTTTACTATCATATCTATCTGAAATTTGTTTAAGATAAAGAGTTTGCTATGTAATTCCTTCACAGAGGGAGATTACTGTAAGAGGGAGAGTTTTCTATCTTAGAGGGAGAATTGTTATGTTGATAGGTTGTGTTGCCATATAAGAGAAAATACTTGTTTTCAAATTTCATTCTGCTATGACATGTTGTGTTGCCATCAATGCCAAAGAGGGAGATTGTTGGATACAATTGTTAATTGTGTATTGTCTTTGATGTTACACAAATGTCATATCAGCCATCAGACAGAGTCTACCAAGCTCAGATGGTTAGCAAAGCAATTTATAGTGACTACCAAGGATTCCTGAATATTACATAGTAAGTTAGCTTTTACCAAGCTCACTCGGGCATCAAAGGATTTTGTAGCAGAAATTTAATGTTAACCGAGCTCCCAAGGTTAACAAAGGGAAGTCAATGTATACCAAGTTCACTCAATCATCAAAGAGAAAGTTAGCTTTTACCGAGCTCACTCGGTAAGTGAAGGAAGGTTAGTGTTTACCGAGTTAACTTGGTCTTCGAAAGAAGTTGCAAGGTTTGCAGTGTTTATCGAGCTTCACTTGGTTAACACTAGGGAAACCATTCTGGAGCAGTGGTCACCAAGCTGGGTCGGGCAGGGAAGAATTTTATTGTTCTAAAGAATTAAGTTTAATTTTTGTGCAATGTTTGCAACTGATTGATTTAATGTTTTTCAGTTGTTGTAACTTGTAATTGAGCTGACTTGATAATCTGTAAGGTATATATGAAAGGTCAAGTTGTGAATTCATGAATATGAAGAGTGTGGATGCATAAGAGTGTGAATGTATGGATGTAAATAGAATGAGAAAATATTGAATATATGAGCGAATGTTGTGTAAGGATTAGATATCCTTATGGAGCTACAAAGTTGTATTCGATTAGTGAGGATCTAGTGAAGTAGAACAGAGATCTATATTCAGCAAAGATAACTTGCATATATTTCAGATCACTTTATTGTTTCTTTCTAATCATTGTAATAGTGATTCAAAATCTCTTAACAGAGTTGGTTTAACAACCATTTTGTAAATCCTCTAACAAGGTGACAATTCAGTTGAATTGTTCTTAAGACCTTCAACCAGGCCACTCCTTACAGGGTGATTAAATCCTCTAACAGGGTCACACCTAACAGTGTGTTTTGTAACCTTTAATAGGTTTGGCTCCTAACAGGGCTCACTTCAGAAGAGTGAAAATTGGTGACTAGTTACTTGGTGGTTTTTTCCATATTGGGTTTCCACGTTAAAATTGGTGTCTCTTGTGTTCATGTTATTTCTTTTATGTGTGCATGTTAATCACTTTAAATGCTTAATAAGTTAACAAAACATCTATCAAGTTTCAGCATTTATTTATGTGGTTACCGAGTGTCAGCAACAACTATATTTTAAGACATCTAAGGATTTGTGGATTTATTTTTGTGGTAATTGATTCACCCCTCCCCTCTCAGTTACTCCATCTCTATTTCCAATAGACTACTATTGGTGAGTAACCTATAATTTAGAAATTAAAATGTAATATGTAAGATAGCTAGTCATCATTCATTATTTTCGATGGTGTAACCATGATCACTAATCAAGGGCATAACATATAGGTCTTTAAATTTTCCCTCTAATGTAACCTACCCTAAATGCAAGATTCAAGTTCATACCAAGTTGAATCCCTTGACAAGGAAACTAGTAAACTCTAATGTGTATCATCGTTGAGAAAACAAATAAGTTGACCTTCTTTCCATCTGATTATGATGTTGCATCAACACACTGCTTCCCTAATTTCCAATCCCAATTATAGATGAACCTTCAACCAACCCACCAAGGATCACTTCAGTTGGGAAATTGAAAATCTATGCAACCCTATAAGCATAACAATTAGGTACTATGAACTCCTACCATGCAATAACCTAAAGGAGTGTGTGTAGTTTTCTTATATGTGTTACCCTAGGTGGTTGTTTTCAAAAATAAAAATAGTTGTGTTTTTGCCCTGTGAATTTTGGGCATGACATTCTAGTATCAAAGTTAGGTTTCACAACATTGAGCATTAATGGGTCCATGGATGAAAGTACATTTGAATATTACCTTAAGTAAAGTGAAAACCTCAATGGATTCATCTTTTGAGATAGTGAACTATATGTGTAAGTCAAGTGAGAACCTAAAAACTCAAGACTAAGTGATTGTAAATGATTAATGATAGAAATTATCTCTTATTAATGACACAAAGATGTAATAGCACAATAAAGAAAAATAATATTTTATTGCAAAAGATAATATTTTCTCCTAAGAAAAATTAGCCATAATAAGTATGATTTTGTTGTAAAGAAGAGTAAGTTGTACATCCTAAATGGGTAATAGTATTTAGTCCTAATACTAATATTTTGAAACTTTAGAGAGATAATATACATTAAAATGGAGTGAGAAAGTATTAGCATAGAGTTTGTAAACCTACAATCCTTAAATAATACGAGAATAAGAAAGTATGTATAACACCCCTCAATAGCCATAAGATCTAAGTGGACCATGAAAATGTCACACTTAAAGGAAGTTTTAGGACATTCCAAGATTCAAAAGGATTAGGTGAATTTGTGACTTATTTCAATGATAGTATATCCTTAAGTGAAATTGAGGAATCTTCATGAACATAGTTTTGTTCTTTTGGATTCACATAATACTATTAATCAAAATCAATAACAATAACAACTAGAAGAGGATTATAACATTTTGAATAGCTACTCTACTATGAAGTTTCTAGTGGAAAGATGCTCAAATATTAATAATATATTAATGGTAATGTTTTAAGATTCAAGTATCATGACAGTGGCTCTATATTTTTTAGTGATGTAAGCCCCACATAAGGATAGGAAGTAGGAGATTTCCCCTTAAAATATGATATTATAAAGGGTGCTAGCAATATAAGTATCCCTTTATGTAATACCTATTACAAATTTTTAGTGTAAACTCATTCCTCCGAGAATTCATCATTACACCTTGAATGTTGCTTGTTAGGAAAGTTTACTAGGAAAATATGGAGGTATCTCATTGGTCCTTCTAGTTGTGACCCTTTTAGTATCAGATTCCAAGGTGTGTGACATAAGCATTGATCTCTTTTGTATAGCCAAAGGGCCATTAGTATAAGTGGTGTAGAATCTCTAGCTCTAGACAACTCTCAATAGTTCTTGATAATAATAGGAAGAAAGTTAAGCAACCATAGTCAATTGAAGAATTAGCTCCTAGACTTGATAACCCCATCAATGATAGGAGTTTGGATCACACTCTTGCCCATTGCCAAGAAAGACTAAGTATATAAGAGAGTTTCTATTGATTTTTTTCCATTCTTTCCATTAGGAAAACCTTGGTACGGCTGCATCATTCTCGAAATCTCAACTTGACATGAATTATTGTTGTTCTCAATTTTTGTGAACTTTGCCAACTTTGTGGAGTATTTATTTCATTGATTCTTGTTATGGTCCCATTGCCTCGGGGACATCCTTGTTTTCTTTTAAAGATTTACCACTGTGGCCATGCTTGTTTTTGTTTCCTTCAATTAGTTATTTTTCTCTTAGATTTAAGTTATTTATGAGGCATTCCCTTATTAATAGTGTTGATAAGTTTGTTGTGCTTTACGAAATGGCCATACGAAGAAATATTCCTGATAATTCATGTGGGAGATTGGAACACCTTAAGATTGTCTTGTTATAAGATATGAAGCTTGTAGATAGGGCCCCTAGAACACCTTACCTTCTTATGAAACTCATTCAAACCGTAGATAGCATAGAAATAGATTGTCAGTTGACTTGCTATGGTGTGAATAGATACAATGTTAAGGGCCTTAAGTAAGGGTGTTAAAAGTCATACAAATATTTAATGGGAACTAGAATAGTTAGACTTAGACAACGTTGTGTAATCATTACAATAATTGTGATGATGAAATTATCAAAATAAGACTAAGTAATTTGGAGTAGAACCTATGTGATGTCAATTTTGACCAAGCATAAGTAAAAAACATGTTCATTGTTTCAATCTTTAAATAATATAAGAAAATGCTTTTCAAGTATTATTGTTTCTATAAGGAAATTTCATTATGTGTTGCATTCAATAGGAAGTTTGATTTAGAAGTTTCATTCTACCTAGGAAAGGATTGATCTAATTGTTCTCATAGTTGATCTTGTACAAAATATTACAATACTCCAATTATTGTCTTAAAAAGGTAGTATATTTGATTCCTCAAGTTTTGAGTCTCAAGTGGACTTTGATAGTTTCAATAGAGTATTCAATTTGATGCATCTATCAGAATACTGGTATTGGCACTAATACTCAACACTATAGTTGATTACCATGTCACAAAACCTTTAGTAAGAGACAAAATAAATAAATAAAATTACAACCAATTATCTGCATTTGATAAATCATGAGAAAACCTTGATATTAAACTTTTTTTTTATAAAAAACTTTGAATTCTTGTATTTATAACGGAAGATAAACATCCCATCAAGGAAAGACATCCTTCATTGATAGGCTAATTTTTGAACTATGATCATAAAATTTAGTCGGTGCCAAGGAGAGTGAACAACGCAGGCCACTAAAGAATAAATTTAGTCTATGAGAACTAATAAAGAATATGATAACATTAGTAGCGAACAATTATCAAGCATAAGGTATTGTACATAGAAGTTAGACTTATCAAGAATAAGAACTTCAAACATAAGTATAACTAAGAAAGAGGAAGGATTTTGAGTAAATAGTGCTATATGCAAAATAAGTATGTTGATAGTACTATCAGTTGGTAAATATAAATGACATCAATTAACTTGACCTAACAACACGAGATTGTATTATGTTAGATTGATTTTTTAATAAATTAATAGCATTATTCATGAACCCCAAGAAATTAAATAAACATCAATAGGCCTTAAGAACTTTGGGGAATTATTGTCCTAAGAAAGGAATTGTGTAAGGGACATTCATGTCAGTCAGTTGAGAAGTATGGTAGGCACACCAAGGGCTCAATGACCCCTAATTAACAGAATTTTTAAGTAATCAATCTTAGGAAAATTTATTTGCACAAGGAGTTGTGGCCCAAAGTTATAGTCCCTTAAATTAAATCACGTGTACACATAAAGTTGTTACAAATGTTATGAAAAAGCCTCTAGAATTGGACAAGTTATGCTATGACAAGGTAATTCCTATATATGAAAGCTATGTCTCTAATTTCAAAGGACTTCCAGGAGGAAGTCAAAAGTAGGGTGGGGGGAGGCAAAGATGTAAGGCCACTTTCCCAATACCATATTATGAATCTTAATAACCCAAATACAGTAAGAGATAGGAAGCATAAGGAAATGAGATGTCATGCTTTGTCTCTTTTGTATAAAATGTGAATCATATACTATTATCATGCACCTTAAGATTGAGTGATGATAAGAAGGTTCTAGGATCTAACTATGTCATGATTGGCATTCTCCTTAATGAACCTGAGATCTTATTAAGACTGATATATATTTTAGTCATTTTTGTGCTAAGTATCATATTCAAAATTACATTAGGTTGATAAGCTAAGACCCTATGGAATAGAGGCTCAAGGTGTCATAACTTAGGAGCTATGTCGATGGGTTCATGATATTTAATGGCCTATTAGGATAATTGAATTAGATGGTTATTATGGAAAGATGAATCTGCACACACCCTTATGAATATTACTAATAGTCATAGATGAAGATTATTATTAAAATTGGATAAGGGTCTATACGGTAAGACTCAATATGATGTAATGTAATAAGTTAATTATTGTGCAAGTAGTATTAGGAGGATATGTTGATATTCATGAGGACAGATTTTATCACCCAATAAAATGTAATGGATTTATTCTATGATTTATTTTGAACTGTGTGATTATGCAAACATCATGATTACCTAACATAATTGATACACCTTATAATGTATTATCTCATAATGATAGTGGGATATTGTCAGTAATCAGACTATATTTAACTAAACCAAAGGATATTAGTTGTAATGTTTACATTTTGGTGATTTTGACCTAAGATGTGTAGTGGAAACTAGTTTTCATGTTGATTGATCTAATAGTATAGATTCAGTATTTCATCATTATGATAGGAAATGGATTACGATGTGGTTCAAAATATTAGCTGGATCATTTGATTAGATATTAATATTGATATGCAAATTCTGATATTTCAATATTTTAAATGCTTTATATGAAAATGATTAGAAAATAAAAATTGATTGTAATTAAGGTGAATTATTTAATATGAAATTGTCATGCACCTATATACATGCATTTTATATGATTTTTCATTAGGCTACTAATATTCATGTTTAGTGTATAGGCAATTGAACCATGGAATTTAATCGGAAAAACAAGGTCCAAACTTATGTGGACACAATTTAGCCAAGGCAAATCTTTGGAAGATTCAAAAGCCTCATTGTGATGTCTTTATTTTGTAAATGTAAGCTTGCATGTGTGTGGTAAATTTAATCTCATAAATATATTAGGGACATGTCATGGTGATGTATAATGTGTTTTAAATGGGTCACTTGACACTTGTAACAATTTGTGTGTTAATGACATGTCACCTAGGGTTTTGGTCATGGTAGCACTTAACCTTAAACTAATTGCCTTTCAAAAGATTAATTAAATCCACTTGGATAAAGAATAAGATGGATCATCATCAAGGGAAATTAGAATTAAAACTTGAAAAGGATTTTAGAGGGTCAACATGTGGTCTCAAAGTGTCTTTTTTCTAAAATAAGCCACCCATATGTTAGCATAACATGTTAAGGGCCTAAATTTGACCATTTTAGTGCTTAGCTATTCTAGGGGACCCCCTAATCAATGCATTCTTCCACCAATTCGAAATTTGGGGTTTTCCCATGAGTGTACCCTCACACTTCCACTTGGTCAAAGTTTCCTTTTTAGAAGGGACAACAATGTAAGAAATAGTGGGCTTGATGTTTCTACCAAAAATGGGATAGTAGAGAGTCTTTTTAGAGGATTTGTGGCAAACTAGTGGAGTGCTCACCCACTCTCTAAGTTTATAGACAATTAGGGTTGGGAAGGAGGAAGGACTAAGGAGAAGGGATCTTTGCAACAACTTTCATTTTTCTTTAGCTTGGACCAAGGTTGGTGCCCATACCATAACTCTCATTGCACATGCTCAATGATATTATTATTATTCCTATTGTGTTACAAATTATTTCATGTGTTTGTCTTGATATTGTAGTTATGTGCCATTGTTGTGATGGATTTATCTTACAAATTTTTCCTTGTTTTTGTATGTATAAATGTTAATGGGTGTGAAGGCTTCACTCACCCTTGGGAGGGAAGAGATGCCTTGGGTGAAGGGGTTAGTTGGGCTCAACATTGCAATTGAGAGATTTTCCTCTTGGAGAGGGTTTTGTTGTTCATGGAGTATGGGCTCCATTGAAGCCATATGCCTTATTTTTTTATTATGGGAGGTATAAGTGTATTTATGTGATGAGGAAAATGCATTTTGATAGCCTTGAAGAGGCATTATGCAATTATAGATATATATGTGTATATTGATATGGAATTATCCTCTTTGGAGAGCCCACCTTCACCCATTGTTTCATGATTCCAATGGTGAATCATTGTGTTAAACCTTGGAGGGATTAATTATATAAGCATTGAGATGTTATGTTGTATGCATTGTTAGTTTCTTGAGTGTAACCTATTTAAGCCTTGTTTCCCTAGCTCGGTGGGTGGCTTCTTGGAAGCCTAGGATGGGGGGTGAGCCTCCATGGTTCTAGTTTTATGTTCTCTTTTTTTGTAGGTTTGCAAGAATGGGATCCATGAAGGAATTAGGTTTTCTCCCTTGCATAGACAAAGTAAAAGATATGTCAGTATGTAATGTAATTGAAAGGAGAAATCTTCCTTCATGTCCTTGATGTAATGTATTTGTGAGGAAAAATGTCCATTGTTGTTGTGTTGTATTGTGTTGTAAAAATAAGATCTTCCCCTTATGTATATTTGTGGGAGAAGTGGTATCGTGAGGAAGTAAAGAAATTTTAGATATTACCATATGTTTTCAAGTTGAAAGATTTAATGTCATGCATTAGATGTATTGCAATGGAAGATAGTAATGGTTGAATGTAAGGTAGACTTATTTCAAAGGATAGCCAATGTTTTGATAATTATGTATTGAATAGGCATTGTTAGCATCATATGATCAATTGAATCACAAAGTAATACATGAGAATGTATTTCAATTGGAATGTTCATGTAAAGAAAATTCCATTAAGCATGAGATTATTAGTAAATGTCATTCAAGTTCCATTATTCATAGAAAATAGTAATTTATTAATTCCATGCTTGATCATGCTTCAATCCATTTCATGTTTTAAATAATTGTTCAAGTGATTCTTAAATGCATCTTAATATATGTATTTATATGGACATGGGAAAGTGGGATCATGTTTTTACCAAGCCAATATGTTAAACATCATAGTTTAAATAAGAAGATGAATCATATTACTTACATAAGAAAATAGGCATATACATGCATATTAAGTTCTCTGGAAAATGTATGGGGAGTGAGAAATAATCCTCTCCCCAATTACAGAGCAATAAAATAATCTTCAAGTACATTCCCTATGATTTCCCTATATATATATATATATATATATATATATATATATATATATATATATATATATATATATATATATCCATTCCCTAAGCAAGCTAACCCTTCCCTAAGCTCCCTACACATGTATTTTATTTATCAATTATTATTAAATATATTCCCTCTAACCCCTTGTGTTTGGGGGGTCCCATCATTCCTTGGTGAATGCTCCAAACACATGACTGTAGAATTGAGTGCTAAAGGTACATTGAAGTGGGTGTCTGGCTTGTAAGAAATTAAGGGAACTTTCAAGAAAATATCAAGTTAAAGCATTTTGTTTGAACAAGGAATTGGGGAGGGAAGGTGGTTCCCACCTCTTCCATCCATCTTCACATGACCTCCCACCTTGCATGCACTTTTCAAGCACTAGCATGTTTGACCATGGGTTAGACCATGTTCTTGAATGACTTCCCCACACCTCACATCATATGTCACCAACCTAGGGAGAGGAAAATGGGTTGACTTGGAGAGAAGGGACAAGTAGAAGAAAAAAAAAAAAAGAGTAAGTCAAACTTGGGTTAGGATGGGGCCATGTGCCATTAGGAGTAAAGGATTTTAGTAATGAGGTGATTCTTTTAACAAGGTTGTGAGTGTAGGGAGAAGTCACATGGGATCAAGTTAAGAAATTAGTGGAAATCCAGGGTTATTAGTGGTTAGCAATTTATAGTGAAGTAGATGCAAGGAGGGGTCACATGGAAGTGGATGTGGAGAGGAAAATGGATAGTGCAAATAGGATGGGCTAAGGTAGCAATTGACTAGTGAGTAGTTAAATTGCTAATATTATTATTAATAGGTAGTTTCATGAATTAAGTAGGGATAGTTAACAAATTAATATAACCGGAACCAATGAGTGAATTGGGTAATCCATTTTAATAGAGTAAATGAAATGGTAGAGATGAATATAAATAAGAATGGTTAGAAATTAAGTGATTTGTTAGTAAATGGCATAATATATTTAGTGGGAAAATAATATAAGAATAACCAGGCTAGTGAATACCTTGTAGTTCATAAAATGGACTAGATAACAATTAGGGATTAGTGAGGCTAGTTAGTGACTAAATTTATTAAATTTAATAGTGGTGAGATAATAGTTTTTGGTTAGAAAAAATTGATAGCTAGGAAATAAGTTGTTAAATATAGCAACAAATTATTTGGCATGTAATCGATGTTGGTCGGTAAAATTAAAATAGAAATTAGTAAGAGGAGGTTAGTGAGATTTAAATTAAGAAAGCTAGGGTTATATGTTAGGTAATAATATAGGATCTATTAATATCTTGATTTTTTAGTATTGAATAAAAACAATGTTTTAAGTAATAAAGGTTGCTTAGTATATGGTTATAAATAATGCTAGTAGGAGGGGGATCGAGTGATTAGTGGCAATTCTTGAGATATCATTTAGGATGATATGTTGTAGATACTCTAAGTGAAATATATTTATATGATTCTCTATGTAATCATATTGTCCCATATAATTTAGTTTTCACACTTAACACTTGGAATGTATCGGTATCGCTATAGGTTATTATATGAACCTTGAATTCTTATTATATGTTATTCTTAACTAAGGGTATAGGTTAGAACTTAAATTGTGAACAAAAAATAAAGTAAAATATCTAATGATGTAGGTTATTGAGGTTAGAGTGGGATTTATTTTAGCATGTAGACTACTGGAATTGAGTAACCTATAATTCAGAAATTGAAATGTAATATGTAAGATAGCTAGTCATCGTTCATTATTTTAGATGGTGTAACCATGATCACTAATCAGGGGCATAACATATAGGTCTTTAAATTTTCCCTCTAATGTAACCTAACCTGAATACAAGATTCAGGTTCATATCGAGTGTTAGTTTGTGGTGATTGATCAGGGAAGTACTTTGCATCATAAATTTGTTGGTTTTGGGCTACTATTCGCTAATGGATAATATTCTCCAATTGGCTATTGCTTATATTCACCAATTTATGGTTGACATGTTGTAACTAGTTTTAACTCTAAAGTGGCAAATACTTGTATAAAAGGGCTTAAGGTTAGGGATTGTTTCATAAGATGTGATGCAAAAATTGGTTCTTGTGGCGATATTGAGTTGTAAGGGATTATAGATTGTAATTAGGTTGTAATCTCTAGATCGTAATAATATTGGACTTGTTGTTTGGTGGACGTAGCCTAGGGTTTGGGTGAACCACATTAAATCTTGGTGTCTTGTGGTTTTTTCTATGTGATCTATTATTTTTTGATATTGTTTATATTTGCATGTAATTTTTATTTTTGTCTGAGGTATTTAATCCTAACATCAAGTTGAATCCCTTGATAAGGGAACTAGTAAACTCTAATGTGTGTGATCATTGAGAACACAAATAAGTTGACCTTCTTTCCATCTGATTATGATGTTGCATCAATACACTACTTACCTGATTTTCAATGCCAACTAGAGATGAACCTTCAACCAAACCACTAAGGATCACTTCGGTTAAGCAATTGAAAATTCATGTAACCCTATAAGCATAACAATTAGATACTCTAAACTCCTAGCCATGTGATAACCTAAAGGAGTGTGTGTAGTTTTCTTATATGTGTTACCCTAGGTTATTTTCAAAAAAAAAAAGCTATTTTTTTGCCCTATGAATTTTAGGCATGAAAATAGACAAGTTCCTCAAGGTTACTTCACATTATTAAATTTTCTTGTTTGCCAACACCACTGCTCTTCCTCCATGTCCTGCACAAAAACAAAATGTTGCCTCCAACATTGCAACCATATGATACATGGGAATAGCACATGCCTGAGCCATAAACTAGTTAAATTGGTCTAGTTGTTGATTAGTTGGATTGATTACAAATTTGTGTAGAATTGTCATCAAATTAGGCACAATAAAATGAACAACTAGTTGTTCTCAACTAGAAAGATCTTGAGCTAAGTCTGCCCATCAACTCTAAATTATTTTTGTGCGCGATCTTGAGCTAAGTCACTTAGCACAGGTAAAGTGAGTTTTATTGTTTAATTATTTTGATTCTAGAATATGTATGTAGATGGATCAATTTTTCTATTGTGTAGCTAAGATGTAATAAGCACTGTAAAAAAGTCTCTTTGTATACATACATGCATACATACATACATATATACATGTATATGTATGTATGTATATATGTATGTATGTATTTATGCATGTGTGTGTATAGATATGTATATATGTATATATGTGTGTATGTATGTATGCATATATCATGTGGAGATCTAGAATTTTGTTGTCGTGCCCTTGTGATCTTTGCATCCCATGTATCTATTGTTGTTGTTAATCTGGGCATCATTATATGATCCATAATGTTATGAAGTATTGAAGCTGGTAGTAATTTCTCCCATGTCTCTAAAAATGTGAAGATGTGATAGTTCACAGATGGTTGGTGCTCTAAGTGTTTTTGAATTGGCTGGTTCTTTGCTAGGCAGGAAACTGGTAGGGGAGAATCTGGCAAGAGGTATTGATCCTAGAGGGATAGAAGGATGAATAGAGGAAAACCTAGCTAAAGCTGTTGGGGCAGAAGGTAGAATTGTGGATAATGTGGATTATTGTATTAAAAAATTGGATGCGGGTACCACTAGTTGTGGGGTCTGAGACCTTTCTTTGGATTCGTCTTCTTCTGTTCATGTTCCTGGTCGGGTATTCGAGAATGAAAAGAACCCTTTGCAGAATGTGGAGGTCAATATTGAGAAGAAATCAGATGGGTCCAAGATAGGGTTTATTGATCAAAGGACATGGTCTTCCTTGTTTGGTAGGAAACCTGGTGGTAAATCATCCTTCTCGCCGGTCACTACAAAATCTTGTTGGGAGAAAGGTGAGTTCCAAATTTTTATTTCGGATCTTACCACTAATTTTTCTATTTCTTCCATGGAGTTTACTCTTGTGGGAAAATTTATGGGGGCTAGACCAGATATAGATACTTTGAAAAAAATGATTAAACAGAAATGGGTTATCTGTGGTGATGTTAATATAGCCCCTATGTTGAATGGATTCTTCTCATTTTTTTTTAATGTTAAAGAAGCTATGAATATGGTTCTTTGTGGAGGCCCATGGTTGTTTGGCAAATGTACTCTCACTATTAAAAAATGGGAGCCAAATATAGACTTAACATATGCTTTCTTCTTAACCACACCGATCTGGGTTAGACTCCCTAGCCTTCCTTTAGAATTTTGGCATGAAGAAATCTTTAAAGGAATTGCTAGCTCTTTCAAGGAACTGGTTTCTATGGATCATGCAATGACATTGAGATCTAAATTCCAGAGTGCCAGATTATATGTGAAAGTGACAAACTTGAATCACCTCCCAAAAAAAGTAGAATTAATTTCAAAATTGGGTAAAAGAATACAGGAAATTATATATGAAGATCTTCCAAATACTTGCTTTGCCTGTAAAAAACAAGGCCATTGGGTGAAAAAATATCCTAGTAAAGGCAAGAATAATCCTAAGACTGAACAAGAAGCTAAAAAGAAAGAAGTAAAAAATTAGAAGAAAGTTTGGAAACCTAAAGGTGCTCATATGAAAGATATGAAGGATAAATTGAATTTGGAACCTCAAGATAGTGGCAAAATGTTAAATTTGGCCTTGAAGGAAAATTTTAACATTGAAAATAAAGGGGATGCAAAGATGTTGGAATCTGTGGTACCTGAGCAAAATATAGAAGATATGGTGGATTTGACGAAACAGATAGTAATTTATCAAAAGTTTGATGATAACTGGGAAGATCTAATTGAGATGGATGAATTAGAGGAGGGGGGAATTCTGTCTGACTCTAGTAAACTGATGGTGCCAGGAGATTCTCAAAATCCCCAAATGACTAAAAATTAGAATGTTACCCCAAAGTCTCTTGAGACGCTCGTGTGCAAAGAAATTGTTCCCTTTAGGAATGAATTAGAGCTTGAGGAAATTAAGGAGGTAGGGAGGGATGTTAAACATAAACCAAGTCAAAGGAAAAAGATAGAAAAGAAGAGCAATATAGTTCCCAAAGAAGAGCAATATAGTTCCCAAAGGAGTGGAGACTAGAAGTAGTAAATTGGATCAGCAAGCCAAGGTGAAACCAAATGTTGGTACTCCAGATAAACCTGGAAGGAAATCTTCTAGGAGAACTAGAGAAATGGAAAGTATGCAAAATATTGCTAATGTATGAC
This sequence comes from Cupressus sempervirens, assembly GCA_028749045.1. NCBI lineage: Eukaryota > Viridiplantae > Streptophyta > Pinopsida > Cupressales > Cupressaceae > Cupressus > Cupressus sempervirens. The sequence continues at coordinate 379,039,028 of CM053788.1, read as the reverse complement.
AAGCAACTATTTTGGACTTTACTCCTAAAAAATAGATATGAAAATTATTACTTGGAATATTAGGGGTTTGAATAGTACTCATAAACTTGATGTTGTTAGGAATTTTGTTAGAGAGCATAAACCGAATATTCTATTACTGCAAGAAACAAAGATGGAAAAGGAGAAAGCTAGACAAATTAAATCTTTTAAAGATTATTGTCTAAAAGCTAGTAGTTTAGAAGGAGCGTCAGGGGGGACTCTGATATTATGGAAGAAATCTAATTACTCAGGGATTATTTTGAATGCTAGTAATGGTGGTTAAATTTACTAGTATTGATTAAAATAAGGATTGGTATATTGTCAATATGTATGCTCCAAATATCAAGAAACTTAGGAAAAAGGTATGGGACACTCTCTCTCATATAAAGAGTAAAGACTACTTTGGTCAATGGATTATTATGGGAGACTTTAATGTTCCTCTTTATGATCATGAAAAAAAGGGAGGAAATGTGAATGAGTCGGAATGAAGACTAGATTTTATGGATTCCATCAATAAGGAGGGCTTAATGGATATGGATCTTCATGGAATTTACTTTACCTAGAGTAATAAGAGGCTAGGTAATGATAGAATTTAGGCTCAATTGGATAGAGCTCTTATTTCACCTAATTGGACTAAAAAGTTTATTTGCGAACTAGAGGCACTTCAAAAAATTGGGTCAAATCATTTCCCTTTGATTTTTTCTACTGAAAAGATTAATCTCAAGAAAAACTTTCCTTTTAAATTTGAAAAAATGTGGATGCAACATCCACAATTTGAAAGGAAATTGGTTGAATGGTGGAATATAGATGTTGAAGGTACTACTCTATTTAGAGTGCCTCAAAGTTAAGAAATGTTAAAAAGGAGGTTAAAATATGGAATAAAAGATGTTTTGGTAATATTTTTGAGAGAAAAGAAAGTATTAAGGATGATATCCATATTATCCAGGACAAGATATAGAAGGAAGGGTATACTCCTAACCTTGTTAGAGAGGAGAATTAAAAGTTGGTTCAATACCATGACATTGTTACTAAAGAAGAGATATATTGGAGGCAAAGATCTAGATTAATTAGGTTGAATGAAGGAGATAAGAATACTAGGTTAGTCCATCTTTCTACTTTGAAGCATAGAGCCAAAACTCGTATCTCATATCTTAAAAAAGGAAATTTGAAGATTATTGAGGAAAAGGATATTTCGGAAAAGATGGTATCCTTTTTTTCTTCTTTAATGTCAGTTGATCCCAACATTGACTCGACACACCAAGCTAAACTTTTAAAGGTGATCCCTCCTTTAATTACTAAGGAGCAGAATAAATTGTTAGGTTTTATTCCAAAGGAAGAAGAAATCTTTAAAGTTTTTTGCTCCTTAGGAGGGGACAAATCACCAAGACTAGATGGTTTTCCCATGTTCTTTTTCCAGAAGATATGGAAGCTGGTTGGAAGAGATGTTTGTGATGCTACTAAGGAATTTTTTGGGCAAAAATAATGCTTAAGGAAATTAATTCTACCTTCCTTTGTCTGATTCCCAAAAAGACTAGGGCTGATTCTCCAGACTAGTTCAGACCGATTAGTCTTTGTAATTTCTTTTACAAGATTATCTCAAAAGTCCTAACATCTAGGTTTTTTTTGGTGCTTCCTTCTCTTATTTTTGTTCAACAAAATGGTTTTATCCTAGGTAGACAAATTCTTAATTTAGTCATTGCTGCTCACGAGAATATTCACTCTTTATCTTGTTCTAATAGTCAAGGTTTTATTATGAAAGTTGATATTGCTAAAGCCTATAACAGAGTTGAATGGGCTTTTCTTGTTAAGATTTTACAAGCCTTTGGGTTTGATAATAAGATTGTTGGAGCTATTTATTAGTTGATCTCTACTACTTCTGTTGTTGTCTTGGTGAATGGTTGTTCTTCTAAGTTTTTTAGTCCCTCAAAAGGATTGAGACAGAGAGACCCTTTATCCCCTATTCTCTTTGTTATTATGGTTGATTGTTTGGGGAGATATATTGGGAAATTGGTCCAACAAGGGGATATTACAGGTTTGCAGCCTTCCTCCCAACCTCTTAATTGCTCTCATGGCCAATTTGTTGATGATACTATTTTAATGGGTAAAGCTGAAGTTAAGGAAGCTAGAAGTATTAAGCAAGCCCTTAATTTGTACTCTTGTGCCTTAGGTCATTTGGTAAATTGGAACAAGAGCTCTTTGTTTTTTATTAATACCCCTATCCCAAGACAGAACAAAATTGCTAAAATTCTTGGCTACTCAATAGAATCTTTTCCTTGTATTTATTTGGGTCTTCCTTTGGGTCCAAAAGCTCCTTATTCTTTTTGGGAAGATCTGATAAAGAAATTTAATCAGAAATTGGCAGGCTAGAAAAGTAATCTTTTGAGTCAAGCTAGTAAAATTACCCTACTTAAAGTCTGTCTCCAAAGTATCCCTACCTATGCATTGAGTCTTTTTAGAATACCAGTGAAATTTGTAGATACTATTGATAAAATTCAAAAAAAAATTCTATAGATTGGAACTAAGGAAAAGAAGAGAATGGCTTTGATTGCATGGGATCAACTTTGTAAGCCCATCAGGGATGGAGGATTGGGAATCAGGTCTATACAAAGCATGAATAGAGCTCTTTTAGTGAAACAAGGATGGAGATTTTATCATGATGATAAGGAATGGAGTACTATACAGAAACATAAATATCTCTTTAATGCCAACTCTTTATATGATTTCCTATCATCTCCTAATGTTCTTTCCCCTTCTGCTATTTGGGGAGTTGTTTAGGGAATGAAGAATACCTTAGTCAAAGGTTGTTCATGAAAAATTGGAAATGGGAAAAAGGTTAGATTTTGGGAAGATTCTTGGTTAATGGATCATCCTCTGATTGAGGACTTTGAGCATACTACTCAAGTTGATAGATGCAAGCAATTGTATGGGACTTTTGTGAGACATTACTGGCATAATAACACTTGGGTAAACCTGCTTAATGTTGACCAAGGTTTTTATAACATCCAGATAATGTTGAATGCCTTTTCTTTGTATCCCCATCAAGAGGATAAGATGATATGGAATGCTGATCCTAGTGGCCAGTTCAAAGTTTCTTTTTTTTTTAAATCTAAGGAGAAAGGCAATCAACCTTTATGGTCTCAAGCTTGGATAAAGGGTTTCATACCAAAAATAAATATCTTTTATTGGATTTTTCTTCAAAAAAAAATTCTCACATAGGATAATTTGTAAAAAAGAGGCATTAATGTGGTAAATAGGTGTACTCTATGTAAAGGATATTTTGAAGGCAAATATCATTTGTTTTTTAACTATTCTTATAGTCATCAAGTTTGGACCTCTATTCTCATTTATTGGAATATAACTTGGGTTCATCATAATAATGTTGAACTTTGTTTTAAAATTTGGAGAAGTCCCTCTAAGGATCCTAATGTTGAGTTTCTATGGAAAATTACTCTTCCTCATCTCTAGTGGGGTATCTGGAAAGAAAGAGATAATAGAATTTTTAGAAATAAAGAAATGCTAGAATGGGTGCTTGGACAAAATATTGTGAGGGCAATAAAGGAAAAATTTAAGTCTCAGAGAAAATGTGATCAAAACTTTCAAATTGACTATCCTATGTTTTCCAAAGGATCTAATCTTTAAAAAGATGACCCAAGATTGATGACTAGATAGAGGGCTCCCCCTATTGGATGGCTTAAAGGGAACTTTGATGGTGTTGTGAAGGGAAATCTAGGAAAAGAAAGTTGTGGTGGAGTTTTGAGAGATCATACAAGTAATATAATAGATGCCATTGCAATACCTATTGGTATCTCTAACAATCACAAAGCTGCGGCAACTGTTGCTCTATATACTATGAGGTTAGCAGTTCAAACTAGTTCTCCAAACCTCTGGATGGAAGGAGATTTTTTAAACATTGTTAATAAGCTTAATGATAAAAATTCTATTACTTGGTCGATTGAAGCAAGTGTTATGGAAATTAAAAATTTAATGAATAAATTTGAAAAAGTGGTTATATCTCACTCTTTCTGTGAAGGTAATGTGGTTGCAGATTGGATTGCCAACCATGTTGTCCAAATGGGATATAAGATGATGTGGAATGGTGACTTAAGTAGAAATGTGGATTTTAAAGCCCTTATTAATTATGATATTACTCATGTGATGGTGGGAAAGATTTTCCAAGATTAGTGATTCATTGATATTTGGGAGTGGGGATACGGATGTCAGTGTTCTCTCCCCAAGGAAGTACATTTATGTAATTTTAATCTTGGTTTTGCACGTATCAATTTTAATGCATGCCTTAGTTTTATCTATGAATGTATTGTCTTTGATTAATTCTTCTATTCTTCATATTTACTTGATTCTGGTTTATTGCAGTAATTTGAAGTCTTTGGAAATGGGTGGAGAACCACGAAAATAGGAGCCAAAAAATTGCAAGGCTTGGAAGGCCAAAGCTTCTGTATGGCATATTCCGCAAAAGGGTAATGTCACCACTTATTTGGAGCATCTTAATGGGTTTAAACCTCATGTTACTAAGGTGTTCTTCAAAAATTGGATTGAAGATAGGGTTTCTCTGCATGGAGTGACAGTGCATTTGATTGAAGAGTTCATAGCTAAGGTGACGAATTTGCCTAAGGAAAACATTAAGTTCAGCAAAGAAACAAGTATTTCAAATGCTATATTAAAAAAATTTCCCAAAATAGATGAAGAGGATAAAAACCTTGAGAAGAATGGCAATTTTTATGAATTGGGTCAGATTAAGGTCATCTAGTAGGGTGTGCTCTCCTGTATTCGTGAGTATTTTATTTTAGATGGAAGAGCTAAGCGTGTGCATAAATTTCATTTTGTATTCCTTAATCACTTTAGGCACAAGGATAGGCTCTCGTTTCCTTTTTATTTGAGATTTTCTTTACTCCAAAGTTTGCAAGCAAATAGGAAATAAAAGTCGCGTCCTATTTTGCATCAAGGGTTAATTTTACTTATTAAGGGTTATTGTAAAAGCAAGGCTTTTGTGTCTTCTCCTCCTTCTAAAAAAAAGAAGGGCTCTATTAGTGAAACTTACTCTAGGAAAAGTAAGGGTGATGATGTTATAAAGGGTAAAAGGAGGAGTCTAAAGCAAGAAACCCAGCCAACCCCTCAACAAAATTTCAAAGAGTTTATTGAGTCTAATAATTCAGAGAATAAGGAGGAGAAAAACTTGGTGGAGGAGGAGATCATGGAAGTGGGATAATTCAACTCCAATTTGGAAGGCTACCCGGGAAGCAAGGGTGAAACTGGTAAGGATGAAGAGGAAGAGAGTAGTGAGAAAAATACAGGGTCGAGTAATGATGGTGAGGAGGAAAATCAAAGTGAGCATTCCAAGGGAGTGAGGGTTGGAAAAGAAGAAATGGCCAAGGAAAAGGAGGACCCTTCTGATGTCAATGTGAGGGAAGAGGTAAGGATAGACAAGGACAAGTCTTCTGGTAGAGTAGAATTGGGAAAGGAGAAGAACGAGTCTATTCAAAGGGATACTATGCTTTATTTTCTACATATTGTAAAGCTCAAGGTTGAGACCTCTCTACCAAATAACTCATGGATGTATAATGAATTAATGAGTCTAAAAAAGAAAATGGAAAAGGTGCAATAGAAATAGGAAATTGACCGTGCTAAGATCAATCAGATGGAAATGCAAGTGGACAATATACCAAAGAAACTAAAGGAGTATGAACATAAACTTCGATTGCTAATCAAAGAAAGTGGCAATAAGATGGAACAAGTTACTTCTAGTATTTGTGCTACTACTGCAAGTCTTGGGAAGTGCACCAATGAAAAAATTATGTCTCCAGGGGGACCAAGTAAAAGAGCCAGATTGAGCTCTAGGAAAAGGGTAGTTGAGGCTACTAGAGGTTCGACTATTAATACCATTCAAGGTGGTACAGAGATCGATAAAGAGGTGGTCAAAATAATAAAAGAGCTACAATAGTAGCTAGTGGTGTCTCTAGTTTTTGGTCTCTCTTTTTTTGTAGTGGTCCTGGTTCTTGGTCGTTGATATTGGTTATTTTATCTAGTTTTTGTCTATTGTATAAACTAGGTTCCAGGTCCTTATAGAACCTGGGTTCGTTGTATGGTCCTTTTATGTAGTTTTTGGTCCCTATAAAACCTAATTTTGCTACTGTTTAAACTGTAGGTTTCGGGTCTTTGTAAAACCTGGTAGTGTTTTATGGTTTATCTTTTTCTTTTTTGTTAAGTGTTTTGAGGCCCCTTCAAAACCTATTTTTACCTTAATCTAAAACTTCTCCCATGTCTCTAGAAAATATAGCATAGGTTCAGGGTCCTTTGGCTCCCAATAATTTATAGTAGCTATTCTCACTGCTAGAAGAATAACTTTAATGAAAAGTTGAGTGTAAGGAGTTGAAGAAGCAAGTTCTACTTCTATGTAAATACCAGAATCACAAGACACATTCCCTTGTAGAAGCCAGAACCAAGTTAAATATACATATATATATCAACCCAACTTATCAATAACTAGACCCATTTAACTGGGTTATGGCTTGTTTCTTTCTAAAGTATCTACTATGATATATTTTTGTAAAATTTCTTACAAACTCTACCCATTTTTCCTGGTCTGCATTTTTTTGTGTGGAGGAACTTGAGGTAAGTCACTTAGCACCTTAAAAAAGATATCTTTGTATATACATACAGACATACATACATGTATGTATGTATGTATGTATGTGCCCTTGTGATCACTACATTTTGTTGTCGTGCCCTTGTGATCTCTGCATCTCATTGTCATGCCCTTGTGATCTTTGTTTATGTATGTATGTATGTATGTATGTATATGCATATGTGTGTATATGTATGTATGTGTGTATATAAATAGAGAGATCTTGGCACAACAATAAAACAATAAAACTCACTCAATAGGAAGCATGGCCACAAATGCGATGGCAACACCTATTGGTAAGTAGATTCCTCTTTTTCTCTATCATTTTTCATGTGTTTATTTCACTTGAACTATTATTTCTTAGGGGGCATTTTCTAATGTTGGATTCATTTTATGCAGGAGGCAATGAGGAAATTCTTGGATGTACCCATGTGATAATTTCTCGTGAGCAATGAAGATGGACTTCCCCTAAGAGTAGCAAGAGGCGATGAGGACATTCCAGGTACTTTAAAGATTAATCCTTTCTTAAATATTTTAGATGTTCACAGGGAATTTAGATTTGGGGAGGGGGGGGCACAAATGAGCTTCCACCTTCACATGGTTGGCCCTAATTAGTAGATAATATTAAACTATTCTCAAAACCAAGTGAAGCTTAACATTAATTGTATGACTACTAATTGTGTGAATCTCTTTGTTTTATGCAATGCAGAAGGACACCATAGTTCAATATGCAATGTTAATTCATATGCATATGACATCAAGCAAAGCTGAAAAATACAAGAGGTTTGCATTTTTATTAGTCTTTAATTAGGTATTTTAAGTTATAGACCATCATGAATATTGTTCATGATGTTTAATAATTTTAAAAATTTAATAGACCTATTAAATAAATATAATCATGTTATTTTTTATCAACTCTACCTATTGTCCATGCATTTGAATGAAGTTGCATGTGCATTCTCGATTCAGAGTGGTAGAATCTTATTTTGGATGCGACAAAAAAATGGCATGCATCAGAAGATGGGAAAATGATGTCACTTTTGAATGTCTAGAACCTTTTTTGTACTTTAAAGATTGATCCTTTCTTAAATATTTTAGATGTTAATGGGGAATTTAGATGTTGGTGGGGGGGGCGGGGGGGTGTGCAAATGAGTTTCCACCTTCATGTGGTCATCCCTGCTTAGTAGAGAATATTAAACTATTCTTGAAACCAAGTGAAGCTCAATATTAACCTATGATTCCATGATAATATTAACCTATGACTACATCATAGCTATTCAACATTTGCCGTCAATTCTTTTCCAATACAACATGTCATCGCAATTGTGACATCGTCAATCCAATAACATTCTTGTCGCATGATCGTCACAATTATGAAGAATGTTTATGACGGCTTGTCATGTGACCCATAGCATTTTTGTCATACAAATGTCACAATTGCGATGATGTCTTAGACAAATTTCTATCACACCTATAATGATGAAAATGAATGGTTTGCCACTTCATTAGCTCAATTTGTGACACTTGTGGTCATCGCAATTGTGATGGTAGCCCTTTTTGTCATAACTTGTGACAGCAAAAGTCCAATGCTCATCTAATGAGAACCAATTCCTCTTGATGTCGGTTGGGCAATAGGTTACCATCATAATTTTGATGGCATGGAATTGCAATTAGGGCCCAAATTTAGTAGTGTAATCATTATTGTTTCTATAATGTTAGAGATTGTAGCAACTAGCCCTTCAAATTTCTAAATATAAATGTTGCATTCAGTTGTTCCTAGTTATACATGATTGAGTATATTTCATATCTATTAAGAGTTAGACATACATCTTCAAGACAATGGATATAGTCATATTCTAATAGACACTCCACCCTATCTATTTTTTTGTTACAATTACAATGTGAATTTTCACATAGTAGTTAGGTTCTTGTTTCTTTTATTTCACTCAACACTTTGTTGTTCATACCTATACCATAGAGTATCATCCTATCATTTTAGACCTATAATGAATTAAATTAATTCATTATTGAAGGTATGTTAGTTTGAGTTTCACTTGGTTTTGAGAATACTTTAATATTCTCTACTTATTAAAGCCAACAACGTGAATGTGGAAGCTCATCTGGCCTCACCCACTCTCCCTAACATCAATCTAAATTCTCCATTAACATCTAATTATATACTTCATTCATTCATTGATCCATTTATGAACTATAACATTCAATCAATACAATCACATACATTCATTAATATGGTATCAAATTCATTAATATGCAATACTAATCAAGACTTCTTTGTTTAAAACTTTAGGTTTCAGGTCCTTATAAAAGCTTATGGTGCGTAATATTTATTTATAGTTTTTGTAAAGGGTTTTGGGTCCCTTCAAAACTTATTTTTACCTTAATCTAAAATAATATTAATTAACATGGCATAAAAATCAATATTAATATGCAACAATATAGATAATTACTTAAAACAACATTCTTTTATTATCCAACAAGGTTTATCAAAGAGTATTTTTTAAAATTCATTTCTTCCTTTTATTTGTCTTAGCTTTCTTAAGGAAAAGGCTAATATGAGCATCAATATCTTCCTAATTCTCCTCCTCTTGTGGCACATGTAATGTAAAATTGTGATGCCTCCTCCTATTTTGAGGAGCATGAGGTTGATGCACTAAAGGGGGCTTTGTTGCAATAACAAGTAAATAGGTTAAATTGGCATACCTTTTTTTTTTACTAGTACAATTATTTTATTAACTAGTAGAACATAACATGCATTTTTCTTACCTAACAATGCCACATCATGTATAATAACATTTTGATTGGCCAACACCTCAACATGCTAAACACTTCGAACATGCTCCACTCATTCACCATGATGTTCAACATGCTCTAAAATATTCAAAAAAAGGTTACACAAAAAATTGCAATATTTTAAGATGTGAAATTATATTCATAATTGTATGATTAATTTCTAATAGCAAATTAATACCTCCACCACTATGATGCCAATTATGGACTTGATCATGTGCAGGTTCTATGATAGGATTTGAAGGCTACAGTGAAATGTTATGCACATTGTTATTATTGTTTCATTTATAAAATAGAAATAGTCAATTAATGTTGGAAACTAACACCAAAAATAGAATTTCTCAACTATTCAATTTGATTTACTTTTCATTTGTCCAATTTACCTATGTCTCATCTGGTGCACCAGATTCTTGGGTATGGCTTTCATATCCTTGGCATAAGCATGCAGCCATGACTTTATAGCCTTCCTTCAAGATAATTTTTTTATCTTCATCCATGGGGTCTACATTGAATTTCATGCCCTATATTTTTTACTTAATAATGTCAGTTTTGCATGTATGATTTGATTAAACAAAATTGTTTACAACATTATATATAAGAAATTTATATGAAATTCCATTGCTACTACTTACAAGTTGAGAGTGAAGTTTCATATAGCCACCAGAGCCAAGTTTGTATTGGCCAACCTTTTGTACTCTCACTTGTGTAGCTTTTGATGTGTCCTACAGTCTATGAAAAGTTTTAAACATGTTAGATTATATATCTACAAAGATCACTAATTAGTGTATGATTACATTCTACTTAATAATATCATGACTTACCTTCTTTTGCCCTCTTCTAGTTCAATTCTTTTATCATGTAGCCTTTTCTCTTTTGCATCTTCTATTATTTCATTCCACTCCATTGGCGAAATCATGCGAGGATGCTCATACTTTGGTTTAACCTTTAGAGCCCTTCTATATTGGTCTCTCACAGTCTTTATATGTTTGGATGCTCCTTTAAGAAGTAGGGCACTATCAAAAATGTTCTTTTCCAAAGAGGTCCTCAAAAGATGTAATGAGCTAGTTTTTTAATTCAAGAACTTATTCATTACACCTTTTTTGAAAAAATAAAATTATTAGATCAATAAATTTAATATAGTATAATAAATGGAAGAAAAGAAAAATATTGTAGCAATGATATGAAACTACGTACCTTTTACGTATGGTGAGTCCAAATTGCTTCAATGTCATTTCAAAAGGAGTATTATAGAAAACATCATTTCCTACAAAACATCATGGTATTATCAATCCAAAATGAGTTATGCATAAGTAAACTACAATTACACTCTAAATAATAACAATTTTAAAGCACCTGGAAGCTTTGTTGATTTTAATAGAAACATAATTTTCTTGTTTAGCAATAATGACCCTGCAAATGAACCAGTACTAGTAACACGGGCTAATCTAGGAGAAGGTTGAGCTTCACTAGTAGTGGTCTCCATTCTTCTATCAATTGTAGGTGTATCTATTAGTGTAAAAAAATAGGTTAATGAGTATAAAATCCACCCAACAAAAAAAATGCATTATTAGCACACAACAAAATATAGCAAAACAAGGTTTTACTAGTTGTACTTGGTATAGAAGATGTTTACAAGCTCATTGTTGCCGATAATGCAATAAGCAATATCGAGGTGCCTGCACTTCATCATGAGCTAAAGAATACATTATTAGAAAATAAATTTGCAATGGATAAAGATCAAATGAGATACTAGCTAGAAGCATCCCAAAGGTTAAATGAATGGTTAAAGGTTTAAGGATACTTACATGAAAGTTGTGCACTACAACCCTCACCCTATTGACCATGCGGTCTCACAGGTGTCATAAAATTTTGTAAGAAGAACACATAATATTTTACATCATGATCCATAAGTTAGTGTAAAATATAAAAATCTATTAAAATTTTATTATTTCTTAAGATTAATTATTGCTTACCTTCAAAAAATTGACTCTACATATCAATTCATTTTTGAGTGACTCTATCTCCTTAGTTTTGTTTTGTTTGAGGACAAGGTTAATAATTTCATTACTGTATTTTTTATATGCTAACTATGAAGAAGCGATTAGTGCTACATGCGATGTCATCTAAAAATGGTGCCTCGATTTCAGATCGCATTTGATATGCTCTCATTTTTGTTTTTCCCTATCAATAAGTATCAAGTAGTGACATCAATATCAGTAAAATTCCATCAAAATAACTCTAAAGCCATAAATAAAATAATGTAATAATATGACATTTGTTTCTATATAATTTATAGAATTACACTAATTAAGGTTTACCTTTGATGAAGAAGGTGTGTGAAGAACATCCCTGCTTGTGTCTTGTGGCAGATCCATGTCACCCTATGACAAAGATTCGTAATTCTTAGAAATCATCAATGAAATGAAAGTAATAAACTTACTAAAAAAAATTATTAATAAAATAGTAGATTGTATATTGGAGTTAATATTAATTAGAGGCAATTGGTTTAAATGTTATACTTACCAATCCCATGATAGGGAATTTTTTTTGTATCTACACGATTCAAATTGTAATATATTAGAAGCTCTTCCCTTGTAGTTATTGATTTTACCGCACATACAAAAATATGATTTCCCTCATGTGCCTTGAATATATAATTCAGCCACTTATTAGTTGACATAGATCGAGAACTATTTACAAACCTGACAATATCCCTATTGATTTTAGCCTTCTATCAATATACATAGCAAGCCTTTTACTTTGATCATTTTCTTTGCATTGTATATAATTTGGTGACAACACACTTGTAGATACCTTTTTTACATTGCACAATCCACATCTAATCCTTGTAATTGTAACAAGGTCCTAAATACTCCATCAATTCAACAATTTTATTATAACTAACCTTTATGCCATCCATGGAAAATATTCCCAAACCATGTAATGAAGATGGAGCTATGTGATATATCCTTTCACTAATAGAAAAGTCAATGTTAAGTGAAGGTAGTTCCTTGGGTACCCATTCTTCTTGAAGATATATGTACCTTAAGAGAACCTTCCTATCACTTTCTCTCTCATTATCATAAAAGCATGACCCCCCCCACCCCACCCCCAAACAAAAAATAACTGCATTCATTTATTGAATTTTCTTCTAATCTTTTGACCTATAGATGTCTCACTTTTGTCTTCTATTCCTACATTTTCCTCACTCGAGGAAGACATATAAGAAAAATACTTATTTGGTGATACCTACAATCCATAAAATGAGAAACATGTTAGGACTAAAGTTGATGTTGATGGAAAAGAGAAGATATGCAAATAAAAAATTGTATCTATAGGATCTATTGACTTATACCTATTGATCCATGTCATTGTGCATGATCCTGTCAAAGGTGTTAAATAACTTGCATATGTAAATAATTTATCTTAAGTTAGCCAAAAAATTATAGGATATCTATGCTACAAATTATGTAGAAGACAAAAATTACATGATGCATTCATCAAAATTATTGTATATATTTTTAATTCCTTACCTCTACTTTATGTGTTGTAACTATGTAATATCATCGTATATACTCCATGATAATAGAATTCAACACATAATAACTTAAATATAAAAACATACAAGTCAAAAAAATTTCTAGATGAATAAATCACTTCATCATACTTAACATTGATCATACATTTCATCGATAATGCCATTGATCATCCTCCTCATCCATGTCATCATCATCATCACCATCATCATACTTTTCATTTTGATTATCACCATCACCACCACCACCTTCATCACCATCATCATCATCTTCATTACCAGTATCATGACTATAATCACCATGATCATGATTGTCATCATCATCACCATGATCATGATTGTCATCATCATCACCATCATCATCATCAACATCAACAGAATCATCATCATCATCATCTTCTTCTTCATCAGTTTGTAATAGTCATTTGTGATCATCATTTACTTCATCTTCTAATTATTTATTATCTTCTTCTTCCATCACATTATATTTTACTGACCTTCCTCCTGGATCATGTCTAACAACAAATGACTAACTTGGTTTATGTGGAATGCCAAAGTAAAAAACTTGCTCACATTGGCTTGGAAGAACATAGGGATCATCTCCAACTGGCTCAAATGACCTTATATCAATCATTACAAATCCAATATCATGTTCAATAATAGTTCTATTAGGATCATTTCAATTCAACCATAGCCTGCACCATTTGACAACAAATAGAACTAATTTAAATGAATTAAAGTTGCACTCAAGTATATCATCCAAAAAGCCATAGTATCAATTTTTATATTGTTGAGAATATATGTCATTTCTAGATGAAATATTGGTGACCTCAAAGAGTGCACTTAGCCCAAAATCACAAGTTTTCTTGGTTTCATCTAACTTTTTATGCGAAATTTACAGCTATGGTAGTACATAATTTTGTGGTGTTTTATCTACAATTATTCAAACATGTCAAAGATTATTTGCATCAATTCGTGAGTTGATATTAAACTTATAAGTCATGATTAGTAATCTTATACATACATTTCTATCTCTTAAGCCTTATGCTAGATCAAGTACCATTGACGTAACATGGGATCTCCATTACGATGAACTTTTTTAACCAATGATGCAACACTATCCCATGTTAATGAGCGACCATTTTCTTGAGACTGTTGAATCCATACCATCATCCAATCAAGATTGTTTGCAATATACAAATGTAGTGCATTCCACTCATGATCAACTATAAAGAAAACAACTAGACCAGTTAGAAATAGCTTGTAGTAATGATAGATAAGAATTAATTAACTACAATAACATATTATAATTACCTCTCACTTTCCTCAATATATGTTTCCCCATCAAGTACTCCCCTTAGAATATGTTAATGGAGTTGGGATCTCAAATATGATCTACATGGATCTTTGATGCAAACTTGGGAAGATATTCAGTAATGTACATCAAGGTTTGGTATACCATATATCCCTCTACCATAGAACACTCAATATGTGTTCTTTGTCAAACCAAGCCCTTCATAAATTTCAAATGCCTCTCAAACATCCACATTGACCTACTTTGTACAGGTCGACACAATTCAATCTCCTCAACTTGATGTATAAGGTAGTATTCTTGAGCATTGAAAAAAGTTGAAATTAGACACTTTTGCATTTTACACATAAGCTGTGGAATTTTTCTCTTCTAATATTTTATATATTTTTTATCAATTTATGTGAATGACAACCAGCTAAAAGAGATTCAATAGACAAGAACATATAAATGAGATTTTAGATTAAAATATATAATAAATTACATAAAAAGTAAATCAAATCATAAATATTATATATGTACAAAAAATATAAGAAATGAGACTTTTAACCTCGTGTATTTCCCACAATCATATATAACTTGTTTAATATTGTTGTCAAAATGGAGTAGGAGGGATAGATGTACGATGTATTACAATCATTAAAAAATAATATTTTCAATATATTATAAAATAATACAATAAAAATTATATGCAATTTTACAAATATATTGTAAATAGAGAACATGACTTAACTTGACAAAGGTATGCCAATCATGTATTTTCAACCTTGGACCAAAATAACATTTATTTGATACAAGATTGCTTATAGTTGTAGCAAAACTTTTGGGAGATTTTTTTTTTTTATGACTTCTTTTAATGCATCACTTTGCAGCTCCATTAATAACCAAGCAAGGGCACTCATATTTATGAGGTCTTCATTGTTATTTGATTCAGTGAAATTTTTTAGTACATGATTGGATTAATGGATGTCATTACAAATTTTGATATTTTTTTCCTCTATCACGTATTCCATCCAATATATTCTATAGTGTCTCTGTTACATTCTTTCCAATATGCATAGAATCAAACAAATGCATGATGTGGAGATCCTTGCAGTACGGTAACCTACTGAATTGAGTAGAATACCTTTTTATTCCTCTAAAAAATTGGTCATTAATGCCTTGATGACCTTCACAAGAATCAATTACATCATTATTAAATAAAATATAATATCAAAATATAAATTTCAAACTTTGAACCACAAACTGGACAATACCTCGACGATTTAGTCAATTGTATTCCAACTTTTATAGATGAGGTATCATTCTCAGTAGCCTTGATGTTGTCTCTTCTTTCCCATTTAAAAAATATTTTTTAGTAATTCAATACTTATGATTATTGTAGAGAAAGTGTCTAAACTCATCAAATACCTACTTTTCTAAACTTTTTTAATAACGAGATTTCACCTTTGGACTACAAACTGGACATGCAAATTTTCCATTTGTTTGAAGACCCAAAAGATCATGTACAATTAGATTATGTACAATTATCATGCATAACTTAAACATACAATAATAATGTGTAAGCAGTATAACAGACCAAAAATATGTGACCTTAACAATATAACATACTACAAAAATGAGTTAGTCCAGGGGCATCATGTATTGTCCATACAAGCATTGCATGGAATTGAAATTGTCTTTGTCCTATTGGTCTAGAGATGTCATACATAGTGACCCCATTCCATAACTTTAACAACTTGTCAATAAGGGGTCCAATATACACGTTCATATTTTTAACTCGGTACTTACCTAGTAATTGAATGAACATAAACATTACATAATTAGCATGACCATTTTGATGTATTGTTTATAAATTAATTTAGATAACTATTAAATGAAAAAATACTTGGTACAATCATTGACAACATTATGTGCTCCCTGTTTGTGGACATCCAAGGAGGAATGTTATTGTTAATAACAAAAATAGGCCACACTAAGTAAACAGATCTCATATCTCCAAATGGATTGACATCGTTCGTTGTCAATGAAAGCTTGAGATTATGAGGTTCTTCTTTAAAGTGTGGCCATGTTTTTCTATGTCTTTAAATGTAGAATCATTTGCAGGCATTCACATAATGTCATCTTGACTTCTATTGTGTACATGGTAATCCATAAATTGTGCCAAGCTAGTGCACCTAAATAATCGTTGAAGATGTCAAATAATGAGAACGTACCGAATAACCTTGTGAGGCACCTTTTTTGTTATTTGATCTGACCAATATCTACTAATATGACAATTAGAGATTTCTATAGCAAATTCATGTTGTTTATGATATAAACTGTTATCATTGAGACGTGTGTATTGTCTGACATTTCATTCCAATTTGACTAATAATAGTAAATAATTCTCAATGTGAACAAGACATAATGTTTGATGGTGGTAACAAAAACTCACCTATCAACCTAAAAAAAAATATATAAATTGTTAATTTAATGAATAGTAATGATATGCTAACATTGAAGATGACAAAAAATGGCATACCTTAGTATATGTGACATTGCTATATAGGATAAAACATTCATAACCTTCAAGTTCACCAACAACCTTATAGTAGAGAGAAGTTTTATTTGGGAGCCTTGGTATAGGGGCTTGTATGCCTTCTCAAGTATAGGTATATCAAGACCATCATCATCATCATTATCAGATGCACTAGTACCATCATCATGATCAACTACACAAATACCATCTTCTTCAATCATGTCCTTTGGCACATTATCATCTTCTTCCATGGGAGTGTTATTCTCAGCTTGGATATTCAATCTTGCATGTTCCCCTAGTTGGAAATCCACATTCATCAATCGACAAAAATTGTGGCCCCCTTCAACGTGAGCATGTTTCCTACAATGACTCTGGGTTGTTGTAATTATAATTCTTTGATTCTTTAAGCCCTTACAATTTTTGCAAGGACAATTACATTTATCAACTTTTCTTCAGAATTGAGACCACAATCTAGCAATTGTCTCGTTATTTTTTTCTAGGTTCATATTGCAAGGTGTGGTATTTCTTCATAGGAAAATATATATGCAAATATATTGGACATGTTATACTTAATGTTTATATCTAGACATATGGTTTTGAAAGAAAAATTTGATGTAATTAATGTGTAAATCTGCAAAAATATTGGACATGTTGTACTTAATATTTATATCTGCACATATGGTTTTGAAAGAAAAAATTGGTCTAAATAATGTGTATATCTACAAAAATATTGAAAATGTTGTGCTTAATGTTTATATCTATACATATGGTTTTGAAGGAAAAATTTGATCACCTCGCTTAAATTCACCCATATTATAATCAATGAAAAGTTTTCTGCTTACAATGGCCTTTGTTAATATCCCCCTTTGTGTCACTTCATTCTTAATTCTTGAAGATGTAAATTCTTGAATATTTTTCATTTCACTGGTTTCTGAAATTCATCACTAAAATAACTAATGATGACTATTGTTTACCTACCAAATATTATAAAGTGTGTGTATGCTAAACTATAAAATGGATATGCACTATAATTTACTAATATCCTTAGAGTGTAAAATCTATTGTCAACTTGTTGCATGCCCAAAAGTAGTATATATTACTAAGATTGTAAACACAATTTAATTTTATATTAGCTTTCAATGTCCTCCAAATTTAGGAATTATATGACACACAAAATGTTTATTATCTTAAACTTTACTTTGAAATGATATTTTAATAATTATAGATATAATTTCCACATTTTTTTTCCAAACATCATGTCAATTCTTCCAAACAAAAGTAAGGCACAATGTTCTAATGTTAAAAGATTAGAAACCAAATTTAACAAATATAACCCCAAAAAATAATTTCAAATATGTTAAACATATTATAGATATGTAAGTAAATAAGTATAAAAAAGAGAATAGTTTCAATCCTCTCTACAATTATCTTAAATTGGTTCAAGGCACCTAGGCCTATCCTTCTTAAAGAGTTTTGGTTTTCTTTGTTTGTGATGTAATAAGGAATTTATTTGTTAACACCATCCATTTTGCGTGGTCAAGGTTCTTTATGGTCACTTTATAAGCCAATAGAGTCCTTAGTCCACTACGATGAGTTTTCTTGGTTTTTGAGTGTTTTGGTGTTCAATAATGGAAAACATGTTTGTTTCACCTTAGAAATGCATTTCCTACCATTCCTAAAGGTTTGGGATCAATTGGTGTCCATTACAATAAAAAATACAAAAAGTTGTCATATTTGACAAGACATCACAAATATGCAATTTTGGAAAAGTTGTCACAAATGTCTTTTTGGCCTCCCAACATTCATAACCATCAAAATTTGGTTTGAATCGATTGGATGAAGGTATTTAAGACTCATTATGTCTATTTTGTAACTGATCGTCAAGTTGTACGAAAGAATCAACATTTTATGAAGGGAAAAACTTTTTTTTTTGGAGAAAATCTATTTTGTACGGATTGGTATGGATAGATGATGCACATGTGAAGTTTTATGCCTATGTTACCTTTCATTTTAAATTGATTTGGTTGAATTTGATTGAGTTTGGAGGTAGTTATAACAAATTTTCTAACTGTGGGTCTGAAACCCTCATTTCAAGGGTTTGAAGCCAAGAAATGGCCATAACTTGCAATTTCACCATTGGAAATTGATGCCCTTTAGTGAAATGCAAGTAGGTAGGGTGCATTTTGAGACTTCAAAGGCTCAGGACAAGGAAATCTCACTAGCCACTTCAAACTTGATGCCCTAGGCTAAATATGACTATGTATTTAGCCTTAGAATGAATTGTTTGAGCAAGTAATTAGCAAGGGAAGATTGTGGTCATATTTTTTGGATGGAACAGTTCATTCTTGGTCTATAGGAGGTCACCAAGCTAATAGATCAGTTTTATGTACAAAATAGAGGCAATTCTAGCAAGTCTTAGCCTGATTTGATCACCTAGGTTAGAGTGTTGTTTGTAGTTGCTTGTATTGTTGGAGTGAAACTAATTATCATTTTTTGGAGAAAAGGAAGGATTGTATCTAAACTTTCCAAGTCATCCTAAGAAGCCTTGAAACCACAATCTCATCTTTTTTTGGAGAGAAGTTAATAGGAGAGACTTAGTCTACAAGTAGGATAAACGCCACAAATCTAATATGTAGGCAGTCAACCTTTAGATGAAAGGTTGGGTGATTGGAAAAAGTGTGAAATCCTTCTTTTAAACTAGTATAGGATACTTTAAGTCTCGGGTCAAAATATTGAGACCCATAGTGCATTGGAGGGAAGTACGAACCAAGAAGTGAATTAGGAATCTTAAAGAAGGAAGAGTTGAAGTTTGAGTTGATAGTGCATCAACACGTTAATCCACATTTGAACTTTGGATTGGGAAGAAGCTTTGTTTTGTAACTATGCATCATAAATGCCCAAGAAAGAAAATCATAAGAAAGTTGTTATCTTCAAACACACCCTCTCACAACAATATCTGATCATAAAAAAATCCCATGTGAAGTAACAAGACAAAATCTCTTTAAACAAACTCGAAAATACATTTTTATGTCAGACATATTGGTCTATAACATAATCTTTGAAGAGGGTTTATGTTAACAAAAATCTCATATTAGAATAATTCCTTATGAATATGAGTGGTCTTCAAAAGAAAATAAATAATTATAGTTAAAAATTCCTTATCAATTTGATTGATATAGTTGCCACGATGATTTTGGAATCAAATTGTAACACTAGTAATCTTCAACTTGTTTGATTCACTTGATCATGTCATATAGATATCTTTCATCATTTAAGTTTTTTTTCCTTTAATTCATGTCATATGATATTTCTATTTCTATTATATGTGTTCATCTTTTCTTATAATCAACTATTGATGAGACATGTTGATAATAGATGGTTATTTCAAACAACATTGAAGTTGTTAGTTTTGAATGTAATTTCTATGTTCAATATGAATAAATGTGAGATGATGTGATGTATCTATAATAAGTCATGTTGGTAGTCAATATTTTTAATTTAAATGATCTTTGATCTCTTGATTTACTTGATCATGTGATCTAGATATATCTCATCATTCAAGACTTTTTCTTCAATTCATATAAAATATTGTAATATGTCCATTGTATTTGTTCCCTTTCCCTCAATAGTCTCTCTTTTAAAAACTGATGACACATGTTAGTGCTCATTTTTTTCAATTAAGTTGTGATGTGAATAACCTTTACTTTCTACTTTATTTGACTTACTTGTGAAATGAACATGTTTCATCTTTTTCTTCTATTGACATGACATGATGTCATATATCTATTATATTTGTTTTCCCTTTGCTTATGATCAACTCTTGTGAAAGATTCAATCCATTAAAGAAAATCAGTGATGGAGGCAAAGACAATGGCAGGAGAAAACACACACTTTGTGTTGGTTCATGGAGGATGTCATGGAGCTTGGTTTTGGTACAAACTTCTCCCTCTCCTAAGAAAGGTGGGCCATTAAGGCTTAACTATTAGCATAATAGATTGAACATCAAGGCTTAAATATTGACATAATAGATTGAGCAAACTTCTATTCTAAAAAGAAATTTAAAAACATAAATAAGGAATTTGTTGAAATAAACATAACAATGCTTTTTAATCAAATTTCACAACCATTAACTTTTATCACAATATTATAAATTATTCAAGATCCCAAACATGCACAAGAGAAACTACCACTCCAAGCCAAAATTTAGTGAGCACTATACCAAAAAGACAACTAGGTAATCTACTTAAATGAATGAATAAAAGATTTCAATATTGTCCATGAGGTTAGAGCAACCTATGCGACCCAAAATAACACACACCTCCAAAACATGGCATAGAAGCCTCAAAATAATATGTAACCTCCTCTTTAGATCTACTCTTTGAAAGTGAGTTTTGATCAATAGCTTTGTTGTTTTCTCCAACTTTTCACCTTAAAAAAGAGCTTAAATTTCTTGTTTTTAATATGTCTTCGTAACTCGTATAGATGTCATTATACATTGGGTACTCCATGACAAGATGTCACTCTATCTCTACCACTCCCATATTGCAAAATAGACATATTATCTTTTCTCATTCTTAGAAATAATACAAGAACTAAATAATAGAGGCCAAGAGATGTAACATCCTCTTCAATTCCATATACATAAGAGACAATGTAAGCTACACCAATATAATAGCCAACTTATCAATAAACTTAGTACCCACTAAATTGAATTCTTGTAGCTATCCTCCTCACATTGAAATCAACCTTCATGAATACAAGAACACAAACAATAAAGATAGCTAGGTAATCTACTTTGAATGAATGAAAGATTTCAATATCGTCCACATGGTTGAAGCAACCTGTGGAACCCAAAATAGTACACACCTCCGAAACATTAAAATAGAGCCTTAAACAATTTGTAACCTCCTCTTTATATTTGCCTTTTGATAATTAATTTTGATCAATAGGTTTGTTTCTTTCTTCCCTCAAATAATAGCTTACGTTGCTTATTTTCAAAATGTTTTGTTCCCTTTCCCTTTAATAGTCTCTCTTTTAAAAAATGATGACACATGTTAGTGGTCATTGTTTTCAATCAAGTTGTGATGCAAATAATCTTTATTTTCTACTTTATTTGACTTACTTGTGAAATGGACATGCTTCATCTTTTTCTTCTATTGACATGACATGATTTCATATGTCTATTGTATTTGTTCTCTATTTGCTTATTATCAACTCTTGTGAAAGAGTCAATTCATTAAAGAAAATCAGTGATGGAAGCAAAGGCAGTGATAGGAACAAACACATAGTTTGTGTTGATTCATGGAAGATGTAATGGAGCTTGGTGTTGGTACAAACTTCTCCCTCTCCTAAGAAAGGAAGGAAGTTAAGGCTTGAATATTGGCATAATAGATTGAACATCAAGACTTAAATATTGACATAATAGATTGAGCAAACTTCTATGCTAAAAAACAAATTACAAACATAAAAAAGAAATTTGTTGAAATAAACACAATATTGCTTTTTAATCAAATATCACAACCATTAACTTTTATCACAATATTATAAATTATTCAAAATCCCAAACATGCACAAGAGAAACTACTCCAAGCCAAAATTTAGTGAGCACTAAACCAAAAAAACAACTAGGTAATTTACTTAAATGAACAAATAAAAAATTTCAATATTGTCCATGAGGTTGAAGCAACCTATGGGACCCAAATATAATAACCCCAATTGGTTATAACTTCTTCAAACACCAAATTCTTTTATACTTTAGTTGTTTGACATTTTGTTAAACACTTTTCAAGCAAGAGATATATTGCATATGTAAATTCTGACTGCTTTCTAAATGCCAAACTTTAATAAATATGCTTCCAAATAACACACCAAACAACTAACAATGAAGATGCAATTATTTTTGAATAACACTTATTACAAATAGGAAAATATGCATCTACATCAATAAGACATTAGGGCAACAAATTCTGATA
Source organism: Cupressus sempervirens (assembly GCA_028749045.1). NCBI lineage: Eukaryota > Viridiplantae > Streptophyta > Pinopsida > Cupressales > Cupressaceae > Cupressus > Cupressus sempervirens. Next base: position 379,016,225 of record CM053788.1, on the reverse strand, counting down.
TAAAACTCTGGTATAAATCATATTACAATAGATTTTACAAACCCTACTAATGCCCTAAATATCTAATGCAAAATGTAGTAGATAAAAACCTAGAATTGCTCCAAAGACATGAATTTTCCTATAACAAATCACTGTAGCAAATTTCAAATTTATTTCTTACTCCACAAAGCTAGCCCTAGGCCACAAATTTGGCACAATGAAAAGACTATTTTATCTTCTCCAATAGTTGCAACCCTTCAGAAGATATTTCACCACCTTAGTTATGCAAATCAATGGGAGTGTTCATTCCCAATGATCAATACAACAACTGCAGAAACCCTTGGGTCCACAAGGTATCTAGAAGAGTAGATGGCAACACATTCGATGCTCAACAATGAGGCTACCCTCCCTATTTATTCTTTTCCTTCACCCTTCTAGAAGGAAGTAAAATATTATTTAATTGCACTCTCTAGAAGCTTCCCTGTTTCCAAGGCAATAATTAGTTGTACTTCTAGAAAATGCACTCTCTAGAAGCTTCCCCCTTTCCAATACAATAATTAGTTGCACTTCTAAAAAACTAAATTAATTAAATATAAAGTCACCTTTAAATTTTAATTTATTTAATGACTTTATAAGAAATTAATTTAATCAATTTCTCTTTATTTCTCCACTTAGCCTTTGGAGAACGTAAAGGCTAAGAACTCCACTGAGATGCTAAAAAGATGGGGACATTATAGTTCGCCCTCCCTAAAATTGCTTGTCCTCAAGAAATCTAGCAACACAATGAACTCTAACCTCTACCTGGATCCCAAATGAAGTAGCATGTGACATCCCTGTGGACATTAAACCAACTGCAAACTAGTATCATCAGGACTAATCACAGTCCTACAACCTAGCACCCAAAACTTGTGTTGATGATATATAAGTCAAAATGTCACTAGAAGGCAACTTCATAGAAGATCTTTGAAACCTCTTCTTCCATGTATCCACCCATATAATATATATTAGACTCGAATCATGATCATCACCAACATGCATTGAAAAAGATGTAGCTATAGGTGAACCATATGCACTCATGCCAACTGTATCAACAATAGGTGTAGCCACATCAAAATATATGGACATAGGAACAACACTAACTGCCACAACAAAAAATTGAACCGAATCTATAGTTGATGAAAACTCATAATCATCAACATGTGCGCCATCATTAAAACACACATCAACCAATGCATGCATATTGCTAAACTCCTCATTGGATGGTTCAACTAACACAAAGGTGGATGTTGATATGATAGTATCCTCACATGCTCCTAATCCCACTATTATTGCATCGCCATCCCTTGACAAAGCCTTAACTGTGGACTCCTAACTCTACACACATGACTTAACACCAAGCTATGAATCAATAATACTAGAGCATAAACCCACATCTATTGACTCCAATAAAATGCTCACATCACCATCATAGCTGAGTGACTCTATACATGCTTTTGTCCCATCTGAGGAAGAAATTGCCTCCTAAACTATAGCAATACTATGAGATCTCACATACAAATCTCCAATAATAATCTTATCCTCAAGAGAGCCAAAAGTATCAGTGGTAACAACTGCATCAACTGTCTCTGCAATATTTGTAGCAACAGCTCTTGGTGACTCAACCTACTGAAGCTTAGTGCTACTAAGTCCATCATCAACTCTATAGATAGGACTAGCAAGTGTTGTACTAAATATAGGAAAACTCAAGCTTCCTTCCCCACAACCTCAATGTCGACCTTCTAAAGGTGGAAACCATATATTTTGTTGCCCTCTCAATTGCCTCTAGATCTAACAAGCTCTCTACCAATCTCTTTTGTTGAAGCTTAAGTTTCTTCATTCTCTCCTACAAAGCATTCATCGTCATGCTAATTTCATCATTACTCTACCCATTTCTAGAACTATCAATCCTCCTATATCTGTCCATGGCTAGAAACAACAAGATTGTTGATCACTTTGATCACAACAACAAATTTGAAATAAAATAATTTTCCCACCCCACAGGATGGCAGGAAGCTACTCTAATACCAATGTAATAACCCCAATAGGTTATAACTTCGTGAGACACCAAATCCTTCTCAAATTCAATCATTTTTTAATAACACTAGAATTGCTCCAAAAACATGGATTTTCCTATAGCAAATTCCAACTTATTCCTTAATCCACAAAGCTGGCCCTAGGCCACAAATTTGGCACATTGAAAAGATTGATTTATTTTCTCCAATAGTTGTAACCCTTCGAAAGATATTTCACCACCTCAGTTATGCAAATCAATGGGAGTGTTTGTTTCCAATGATCAATATAACAACTGTAGAAAACCTTGGCTCCATAAGCTATCTGAAAGAGTAGATGGAAACAAATTCAATTCTCAATAATGAGGCTATCCTCCCTATTTATTTTTTCCCTTCACCCTTCTAGAAGGAAATAAAATATTATTTAATTACACTCTCTAGAAGCTTCCCCCTTTCCAATACAATAATTAGTTGTGCTTCTAGAAAATTAAATGAATTAAATATAAAGTCACCTTTTAATTAAAATTTATTTAATGACTTTATAAGAAATTAATTTAATCAATTTCTCCTTATTTCTCCACTTTAGCCTTCAGAGAATGTAAAGGCTAAGAACTCCATTGAGATGCTAAAAAGATGGGGACATTATAGTCCACCCTCCCTAAAATTGCTTGTCCTCAAGCAATCCAACAACACAATGAACTCTAACCTCCACTTGGATCCCAAATGAAGTAGTATGTGACATCCCTATGGACATTAAACTAATTGCAAACTAGCATCATTAGGACCAGCCACATGTCTTGCAGCCTAGCACCCAAAACTTGTGTTGATGATGTAGAAGTCAGAATGTCACCAAAAGGCAATACCATAGAAGATCTATGAAACCTCTTCTTCCCTATATCCACCCACATAATATTTAATGGATTGGAATCCTAATCATCACCAACAAGCATTAAAAAATATATAGCTATAGGAAAACCATATGCACTCATGCCAACTGTATCAACAATAGGTGTAGCCACATCAAAATATATGGACATAGGAAAAACATTAATTGCTGCAACAGAAAATTGAACTGAATCTGTAGTTGATGAAAACTCATAATCATCAACATGTGTGCCATCATTAGAACACACATCAACAATTACATGCATACTATTAAACTTCTTGTTGGATGGTTCAACTGACATAGAAGTGGCTGTTGATGATAGTATCCTTGCATGCTCCTAATCCCACTATTGCTACATTACCATCCCCTAACAAAGCCTCAACTATAGACTCGTAACTCTGCACACATGACTCAACACTAGGCTGCAAATCAGAAATACTAGAGCATAAACCCACATCTACTCACTCCACTAAAACACCCATATCATCAACATCACAACTGAGGGACTCTACACATGCTTTTATCCCACCTAAGGAAGCAATTTCCTCCTACACTAGAGCAATACCATGAGATCTCACATACAAATCTCCAATAATAATCATGTCCTCGAGAGAGCCAAAAGTATCAGTGGTAACAACTGCATCAATTATCTCTACACTAACTGTAACAACAACTCTGGGAGCCTCAACTTGTTGAAGCTCGGTGTCGCTATCCTCTACTGTCACTAACACAACCACATGCCCGTGTGAAATAATTCCATTGTCAACACTATAGATAGGACTAGTAGGTGTCATACTAAATATAGGTACATTTGCATCAAGGGCTCCTGTCGGGGAAAACTCAAGCTTCCTTCCTTGCAACCTTGATTTCAACCTTCTAAAGGTGGAAACCATATACCTTGTTGCCCTCTCAATTGTCTTTGAATCCAACAAGCTCTCTGTCAATCTCTATTGATGAAGCTTAATCTTCTCCATACTCTCTTGCAACGCATTCATCTTTGTGCTAACTTCATCATTACTTCATTGATTTCTAGAACTGCCAATCCTCTTATGTTTGTCCATGGCTAGAAAATAATAAAGTGTTGGTCACTCCAAATGCAACAACAAATCTAACAATAATATAAATTACCTACCCCATAGGATGGTAGGAAATCACTCTGATACCAATGTAATAACCCCAATAGGTTATAACTTCGTGAGACACCAAATCCTTCTCAATTTGAATCATTTTTTAATAACATTAGAATTGATCCAAAAACATGGATTTTCCTATAGCAAATTCCAACTTATTCCTGACTCCACAAAGTTGGCCCTAGGCCACAAATTTGGCACACTGAAAAGACTGATTTGTCTTCTCCAACAATTGTAACCCTTCAGAAGATATTTCACCACCTTAGTTTGGCAAATCAATGGGAGTGTTTGTTCCCAACGATCAATATTACAACTGCAAAAACCCTTGGCTCCACAAGCTATCTGGAAGAGTAGATGGCAACACATTCGATGCTCAACAATGAGGCTGCCCTCCCTATTTATTCTTTTACTTCACCCTTCTAGAAGGAAATAAAATATTATTTAATTGCACTCTCTAGAAGCTTCCCCCTTTCCAAGGAAATAATTAGTTGTACTTCTAGAAAATGCACTCTCTAGAAGCTTCCCCCTTTCCAATATAATAATTAGTTGTGTTTCTAGAAAATTAAATTAATTAAATATAAAGTCACCTTTTAATTTTAATTTATTGAATGACTTTAAAAGAAATTAATTTAATTAGTTTCTCCTTATTCTCCACTTAGCCTTCAGAGAATGCAAAGGCTAAGAAGTCCATTGAGATGCTAAAAGGATGGGGACATTACACCTAAAATAGTACATAGCTCCAAAACATGGCACAGAAGCCTCAAAATAATCTGTAACCTCCTCTTTAGATCTACTCTTTGAAAGTGAGCTTTGATCAATAGCTTTGTTGTTTTCTCCAAATTTTCACCTTAAACAAGAGCTTAAATTGCTTGTTTTTAATATGTCTCTGTAACTCGTATAGATGTCATTATACATTGGGTACTCCATGACAAGATGTCACTCTATCTCTATCACTCCCATATTGCAAAATAGACATATTATCTTTGCTCGTTCTTAGAAATAATACAAGAACTAAATAACAGAGGCCAAGAGATGTAACATCCTCTTGAGTTCCATATACATAAGAGATAATGTAAGCTACACCAATAGAATAGCCAACTTATCAATAAACTTAGTACCCACTAAATTGAATTCTTGTAGCTATCCTCCTCACATTGAAATCAACCCCCGTGAATACAAGAACATAAACAATAAAGATAGCTAGGTAATCTATTTTGAATGAATGAAAGATTTTAATATCGTCCATGTGGTTGAAGCAACCTGTGGGACCCAAAATAGCACACACCTCCAAAACATGACAACAGAGCCTTAAAAAATTTGTAACCTCCTCTTTATATTTTCCTTTCAACAATGATTTTGATCAATAGGTTTGTTTCTTTCTTCCCTCAAATAATAGCTTACATTGCTTATTTTCAAAAAGTCTTTATAATTGGTATATATGTCATTATACATTGGGCACTCCATGGAAAGATGCCAATCTATCTCTACAAGTCTCATATTACAAAATATTATTTTTCCTCATTCTTACAAAAAATACAAGAACTAGAATAAATATACACCTAGAAATGTATGATTCTCTTGAATTCCACATACAAAATTCTTGCATAAGCTAAACCAATAGAATAACCAACTTATTAATTAACTTCATACCTACTTTAAGCCCTCATATTGAAATCAACCTCCTAAGGATACAAAGACACAACCTAAGATGACCCTACATCAAAGAGGCCTAAGGATCTAGTATCCTCTTGAATCTCACATGCAAAATGCTTGCATAAGCAAGTATGTGGACTACACCAAATAGAGTAGCTTATCATTGGACTTAGGACCTTCAAGATTGGATTCACATGCCCTCCTTTCCCTGAAATCAACCTCCACCCAATCATCTACCACCACATGTACAATCCTTAGTGTCTAAATATAAAAGTGATCCAGACTCTCCTATTTTGAAGTAGCTTGGAATTGTTATTATATTCTTCAATCTAATAAGCACTTTTGAAAGTTTATTAGGCTGATATACATGACCACACATTCGTAGAAGCAATTTTTAGTATTCATTTAATGTTTTTTTGTTATGTATCCTCATACCATACTACACCTATTTTGATGTTAGTTGAATCTTAAGTTAATTTTAGAGAAATCATTTTCTCAATCCAACTCATAAATCTGCTCATCTACTTTACAAAGATTAAATTGTACTACAAATCTTTTTAAATCTTTTTCTTATGGTGCAACAGTTGATGTGCTCTTGCATGGCAGAATGCATTAAATTTCAATTAGTTTTTGTGGGTGTCAAGTAATGACTTAGTCAAATGATAGGATTATGTGACTAAAGTTGGTAATGCATTGGTCATGAAGCTATTGATGGTTGGTAATCATAATGACAACACCTATGATGAATGGAGGCTATTAAAGAAAATTAAGGAAGATTTCGAAACAAATAAATTGGTCAAATGGAATGGACAAAGCAGTTGGCTTGTGGACCATAGAAGTTCACATAGGAGTACAATAGCTACTACAATAGGGTGAAGGATGGAAATTTTGATCATCTTTGTATTGGTTGTATAACCATATATAGTAGCATTCATACCCTAGGTAAGCTCTAGCTCGAGATTTCATATACATGAGCAACATAATATGTGGCTCTTCCGTAGTTTATCATGCAGATTCAATATTCAAAAGGAATTAGAGGGCAAAGAGATAGATGGGACACCTTGTTTTCAAGGAAATATGTAGTACCTTCTACATGTCACAATAGTGCATTAAAACAAGAAAAAAATGATTTGAAGTATTGATGGAATAGATCCAGAAAAAAAACCTATATGACAACAGATTGATGCAAAATGCTCTTACCTCAAATGGCTCCCATGCATGCAGGCCACATCCAACCTCCTTCGACCAAATAAGAAAATGATGGAGCTTTTATTTTTATTATTTTTTGATTATGAACCCAATTTGGCCAAAATTTTAACCAAATTGGGAAAATCTAATTTGGTAAAATTTTTGACCAACTTGGGCATAATTTTATTATTATTATAAATATTCAACAAGCCAATTAAGGGCTTGTTCGAAATAAAAGGTCAAAAATTGACCTATAATGTATTAGTGCATATTGGAAGGAGTTAGAATATTGTTGGCTTATGCTACTTATAAAAGATTTAAAGTTTATCAGATGGATGTGAAATCAAAATTTTTGAATGGAATACTAGAAGATGTTTACACTGAACAAGCTAAAGGATTTGTTGTAGAAAAAGAGGTAAGAATTTGGTTTTTAAAATTACACAAAGCATTATATGGTTTGAATCTAGCACCAACAACATGGTATGGAAGACAACACTCTTACTTGATTAAGATTAAATTTGAAAGAAAAAATGATAATAGTAATGTGTATTTGAAAGTTGAAAGTGAAGATAAAGTTTTGATTGTTGAAATATTTGTTGATGATATAATCTTTGGAGGAAATGAATTAATAAGTAAATATGTTGTTGAAAAACTGAGAAAAGAGTTTGAAATGAGTATGATAGGAGAAATCAAATTATTTAGTGGTTTACAAATATAATAAATGAAGAAAGGAATCTACATAACTTACTAAGTATATTAAGGAGATATTGATTTTTTTTAGGATGGAATCTATTAAAGACCTAATAGTACACCTATGGAAATTGGTTCTAAATTGTCAAAGGAAGTAAATGAAACACTATACATAGCAAACTAGATATTGCACATGGTGTCGGTATAGTTGCTATATTTTCATCTAATCCCAAGGATTCACATATTACTATTGTTAAAAGGATATTCAAATACTTAAAAGGAACAAAAAAATATGATTTATGTTATGAGAAAAGAGGACATTTTGATCTAAAGGTATATATAGATGTGGATTAGGCTAGCAATGTTGATGATAGAAAAAGTATAAGTGGTGGAGCTTTTTACCTTCGAAATAGATTAATGTCATGGACAAGTAAGAATTGAAATTATTTCAAAAACTATTATTGAAGTTGAACATGTTATTTCTTCTATTAATTATCAACAAGTCTCATGGATTAAGAAAATATTGGAAGGTAGATATGAGAAAGTCGATGAACATTTTGTCATACATTGTGATAATACTAGTTCGAATTACCCAATGATGCATTCAAAGACTAAGTACATAGCTATCAAGAATCATTTTCTAAGGGAAAAAGTACAAGATAAAGAATTTAGAATGGAATATGCACATATAAATAAACAAGTTGCTGATATATTCACCAAACCACTACTGAAGGAGAACTTTGAATATATGAGAGGTAGAATAGGGGTTCTTGTTGGCATTAAGTTATTATTGCCATTACTGACAACACTTATCTATATCGGTATAGTTACCGAGCTCATCACTCAGTCTACAATGTATATCGAGCATTCAATGGTTACCTTGTACATTCATCACTTAAGCAGTTTACACTGAGCTTCGCAGTTCACACCGAGCATTCAAGTGTTAACTGAGCTGAGTATAGCGATCGAGTGAATGTGCAATCCAACAGTGCCTACCGAGTGATGAAAGCACAATGTCTACTAAGTGATGGAAGCACAGTGCCTATCGAGTGATGCAAGTGCAATGTTTACCAAGTAATGAAAGTATAATGTTTATCGAGTGAAAGCAAGGTAAATGAAGGATTCAATTTTTACCGAGTGATACTATATCCATCGAGTCTCCAATGGTTACCGAGTTTAGAACTAAGTTAGGTGATTAGTATGGACTGAGCCTTCACTTCTATCAAGTGCATGACGATGCCAAGTAATGCATGGATGTCGAGTATCCAAAGGTCATAGAGTCAGTTCAGTGAACCTGAGTTATTTACTGTTTGGCCGACTCAGTAATATTTTGTTCACTTGTGTTTTAGTTGACCTTGCAATTGTAATTATTGGAATGGTATATATGTAATGTATTATATCATTTGCAAGATGAATGTGATGTGAATCAAAGTAAAAAAAGAGAGACATGCAATATTTTGAGAATTGTAAATGCGAATTAGCAGAATATTCAGCAAGGTCTACAAGGAGCAGTAATGATTCATCAATCACAAGAGGTGATATATACTTCAAGGATCTAATTAGCACATCAAGTTTGTAAGTAGATCCACTATTTCATCCTAATAGGTGAATCAGTTTTGTAAATCCTTTAACAAGGTAGACTTAACAATCTTTGTATATAATCTCCTAACAGAGTGCATACTTCAGTGTATGTTTGTAAATCCTCTAACAAGGTGGACCTAGTAGTCCTTTATGCTCCTAACAGGGCAGATCACCAGAAGTGGTCAATGTAAGCCTTAACAGGTCAACTTCATACTGCAGTAACGAAGTTTTGTGGGTATCATCCCCACCCCAATTTTACTTTCTATTTGGAAGGTTTCTGGGTCACCAAATCACTGTGTACATGTGTTATGGATGTTTGATTTCTCATATATGCAGTAGATTAGATGAGTGAATGGTGAATAGTTTAAATGCTAAATTGTTCAAAATTTTGAAGTTATTGATTCACCCCTCCCATCTCAGTAACCTATCATATCTTGAATATTTCCAACAATTCTACCCTTATTGACTATCAATTAAGGCGATATTACACAAAGGATTATGTGTTTGGAGCAAGAACAAAGAGCATGGTATTAAAGACCACTCTTTCTTGATTAATATTGAATTTGAAATAACAAATGATAATAGTAATATGTATTTGAAAGTTGAAAGTGAAGATAAAGTTTTGATTGCTGAAATATTTGTTGATGATATAATCTTTGGAGGAAATGAATTAATGTGGAAATCTTTTGTTGAAGAAATGAGAAAAGAGTTTGGAATGAATATAATATGAAAAATAAAATTCTTTATTGGTTTACAAGTACAACAAATGAAGAAAGGAATTTGCATAACTTAGCCTAAGTATTTTAAGGAGATATTGAACACTTTTGGGATGGAAGATTAAAGACCTACTGGTACACCTATGGTAATTGGTTGTAAATTGTTAAAGGAAGTAAATGAAACACTATACAGATCAATGATTAGGAAACTTTAGTATGTTGTACATAGAAAATTAGACATTGCACATGGTGTAGGTAATATAATTGCTATATTTTTATCTAATCCTAAGGATTCACATAAGAATATTGTTAAAAGGCTTTCAAATACTTAAAAGGAATTGAATATTATGATTTATGGTATGAGAAAAGAGGAGATCTTGATCTAAAGGTATATACAAATGTGGATTGGACTAGCAATGTTGATGATAGGAAAAGTACACGTGGTGAGCTTTCTACCTTGGAAATAGATTAGTGTCATGGACAAGAAAGAAGCAAAATTATATTTCACATTCTATTGTTAAAGCTAAATATGTTCTTGTTGATATTAATTGTCAACAAGTCTTATGGATTGAGAAAATACTAGAAAGTATACATGAGAAAGTTGATTAACCTATTGTCATACATTATGATAATACTAGTTCAAAGAACCCAATGATGCAATCAAAGACTAAGCACATAGCTATGAAGAATCATTTTCTAAGGGAGAAGGTACATGATAAAGAAGTGAGACTAGAATGAATACCTAAAAAGGAACAAGTTGCCAATATATTCATCAAACTACTACCTAGGAAGAGCTTTGGATATCTAAGAGGTAGACTGGGGGTCCTACCCCTATCATCTATCAATTAAGGGGAGATGCAATATGCATAAGTTCATACCATTTAATAGAATATCTTAAGCATACATTAATGTATAGGTGGACTACTCTATGGGGGAGTAGTCTAGGAAAACCAGGAAGAAAAAAGAAAGAGTGAAATAGGTAAATAATTAGAAGATGAAATATAAAGGTTCATTGCCTTTGGCATTGCTATCAAAGGGGGATAAGTGATGAGAACAAAATATGCAAGGAAAGATATGTGGGAGAAGTGATGAAAAAGGAGATAATAAGTATACTAGGGAGATGTTCTATAGACATAATCAGAAAGACCTGTAGAGAAGAAACATAGAATACATATAGAAAAATTTAGACAAAGGGGCAGTAAAGGTCAGATATAGGATGTAATTGAGTGGTGGATGAAGTAGTGTTTTCCATCAATACTAAAGGGGAAGTTTTTTGGATTATTGACATAACTAATTTAGTTGCTTAGTTTATGTTGCCACTGATTAGAACATGATTGATAACATGATAATCAATTATATTTTTTTGTCATTGGTGTCAAAATATTTGACATGATGTTTGAATTGCTAGTCATTTCTTTTAGAAGGATAATATTGTTGTTTCAATGAGATGTTAAGTGATGTAAATGATATGTTGATAAGAATCTTATCACGTAATAGTTGAGACAAACAATGTTGAAAAGCTTAATGATTTGATTGTTTATCAATAAATGCTAAGGTAACTTTATTGATGGATGCTATTTAGGTTATGAGTAAAGGAGAAGGTAACTTGATTAGTTGGAAGATATTAAAGAAAAATGAACTTATTGATAAACTATTGTCTTATCAGTAAACTGAAATAGAAGCTTATCATTACAAAAAATGACTTATCATAGATAGTAAAGACTTCTAGGCAAGCAAGAGAGAGTTGATGAAGTTTCAAAGATGTAATTGTAAAATTAGAAGCTGGATGACTCAAGCATAATTTTAAGGAATGAGGCGATGATATGAAGGTTGAGGTAAAGTGTTTAGGGAATAGTATTCAAGAAGTTTCTAGATTAGTAAAATGGCTTATGGAAGAAGGAATTAGAAGGACAACATGGAAAAAATTATTTTGATCGTTGGATCTATGTTTAGGGTTTGTGATCGAGGAGTTTCAACTTGAGAATAAATGAAGAATTTTGGTATTGCGAAACTATATCGTGACAGAGAAGGTGAAGAAGGTTGCGACAAAGTTTATTGTGACTAGATATCAGTGAAATAGAGAAGATAATCTATGAAGTTTGCTACGATCACAAAGGAAGATATAGATCAAAATAGAGGATCAAACTGGTATGTTATTAGATTAAGGAGCTTTATTGGATCTGATTTAGTAAGTTTCGTGTGATCTCAAGATTATTTGTTAGCTATTACTATATGATAATTGTGATGGTAAAATCCCTTAATTGGGTGACCCTAACAGGTCTATTGTAAATCCTTTTACAAGGGGGAATGCTCATAAGAATGTTTAAAATCCTCTAACCAAGTTAATTCTAATAGGGTATAAGACTTTAATAGGCCTCCAGGGAAATCCCTAAACCAGGTAGCATTTAATAGTGTTTTTGCTATCCTTAAATGGGAAGGCTCCTAACGGAGTGTATACTTGAGGAGTACAAATATTTTTGGGCATCAATCTCACACCATGGTTTTTACTTGAATTGGGTTTTCATGAGATAACTTTTGGTGTTATTGTTGTGTGGATGTTTTCTATGTATTGCATGAATGTTTAATGTTTTCACAATTGATAATGATGTTGTAGGTTAAATAAGTTTTAATCAATAAAATCGTCGAAGAAGTTTTGGGACTTTGAATTTGTTTGGGTTGTTGGTGATTATTGATTCACCCCCAATAATCTTTCCTATACCCACACAAAGTGAGTAAGAGGAATTTGAGGAGGCCATAATAGATCTCAAGGCTAAAAATGAGAAGCTAACCAAAAACATCGTGCTGCTAAAAAAATAATAGGAGAAAGTAGCAATAAGAATTTGTGAAGCATTGAATGAGAGTCATTTCCATTCAGGCCAAAGATGAAGCATTGAAAAGAGACCTAGAGGCTAAACTGACAATTGAGGAAGCTGTGAGGACAAAATATGCACAGATGGTGAGATGCAAAGTGCAAATGAGAGGAGTGGAAAATAAAATAAGTTCAATGAAAGCTATGAAAGTGATGTTATTTACTTAAACTTCATTATTTTAGTTATATGTTATGTGACATGGAAGTTGTTGTTAAAGTTGATTCAATCAAAGGTTAAATTAGAAGGCTACTTGTTTGCCCTAATTCACCCCCCTCTCAATGCTTCTGTATACTAACATATTGGTATGCAATCTTATGTGTCTGGTTATCATGTGGGTCATGGGTGTCATGATACTTTCTTTGATTCTGATTTGGGGGCAGTTTCCCCTACCATCCCCTTGATTAGAAGAATCATTCTTTGATGTAGGGCTTCAAACCAACCTTTTGGGATAACATGGGCAACCAATACTTTGATTATTTATTTATTTGCTTCTATATATTTGCTAGCTTTTGGTTGGTTGTGTATTGTTGTTCTATTTTTGAATATCTCTATGCAACAATTTTCCTATATTGGGTTCTATATCCCTTTCAAAATCTTGTTGTAATGAATTTTGGGGGCCCATCAAAACCTAGTTTTTACTTAGTAATAAACAAATAGTAACAAAAATGCTTGAAAATATCGAGAATAACAAAAAATTTAAGAATCCCAAAATAAGGCCACAAAACTAAGAAAGACTCACTATACATGTTCAAGAATGTAAAAATATTAACTACATTAATAATATTTATTAATGTAGTGAATATATTACCAATAAGCTAGCATAGTTAAGGCAAGAGCCTATAACACAATGGCAAATTGTGAGTCTCTTGTATAGGAGGTCTTGGGTTCGAATCTACTTGAGATTAATAAATAATAATAATTAGATACATAATAATAATAATCATACTAATAATGAATCTTTGCTTCATATTAATAAATAATAATAATTAGATACATAATAATAATAATCATACTAATAATGAATCTTTGCTTCAGAAACACAAAGGAAGAAATGATATTTTCAAACATTTTGTTAATTAGTTTATCTCCTTACTCTTTTTTAATTTTATTTTCCTTCATTTTATTTTCTAGTTCATTTTTGTTGTCTCTTTTTTAATATTGTATCTATGTAATATCTATCTATATTTCTTAATGATAGATTATATAATTGCAAAAGTTGATGTAAACACTTGCACACAATCAATTCTATAAAACTACATAGCCTATCCAATAATTATTTAAAATTTTTTATTTTATTTTAAGTATTCGATTTTAAACAATAAATTTAGCTAAGATCAATAAGGTATAAAACAAACAAAAAAAAGTTTTAAAATAGAAACCTTAAAATTTGAATGTTTCCTACATTTTATTGTTTTGCATTCTAAATCAAGTCATCTCACTATGTCTTTTTGTCTAAATTTCTTTATAAGTTAATTGAAATGTGAAATACGTTTAGTGGGGGATTATCTATGGACTAATTATCTTTGAAGAAAATAGTTTTTTAAAGTATTTGATTTTAAATAACAAATTTAAAATATAGATCAACATTGCTAAATTAAAAATAAAAATAAAGGGCATACAGAAAAAAATTAATAATTTTGAGTTAGAAACCTGGATTTCTGCTGCATTCGTTCCTCTGCAGTCCAAATTAGGATCGTCTCCCTATCCAATGGCCTCTTCGTCAAAAAATCTGGTCATGCAAAACACAGAAGCATCTTTCGACACAGACGGGGACAAAGTGATTGTAGAGGTTCGATCACCAGATGTGGATTTGCAAGCGATTAACACAGACTTGCAAATTCCAGAAATCTATGCGTGGAAGTTGCAGGCTTCTGACATCCTCCTCTCACAGACACTTGAAACAATAAAGATTCATGTACATCGAAATAGGTTGGCATAACACCCTCGTGTTAGGGATAATGTAAACATATTTAATAGTTTGGGATGGTTGATCTAATTTTTAAATGTTCACAGGCTTATGGAGCAGTCTACATACTTCCAATCTTTGTTCGGCGGAAGTTTCAAGTAAGCTCTTCAATTCACGAGAAATTTCTAGTTGCCTTGTTATTTTTTATTCTTAATGTCAGTAGATATGATATGATATGATCGATTTTAATGACATCCACGAGACTAAAGTAGTCTATGGGACCCATGCAGTCACCCTCCCGAGTCAGGAGCAGAACTAGTCAGTTGCAAAGTTTTGGTTAACTTGTCTCTCCTACTTTGAAGTTTGATAATCAAATCCGCTGTTCTCTTCACTTGATCTTCCTCGAATAAATAGTTGAAGTCCTTTTTCTGCAGTATTTTTGTATAACCAGATCTGATGTTATTGTAAGCCAGGCACTCCTTGACAAAGTGCTGCTCTGTCTCAATTGTTCCCATATTACAGAATAAACATGTTCTGTCTGCCCACTCTTCCTTTGGAACTTGCCATCTACCAGTTTCACATCGCAGCTGATGTGAACTAGTTCTAAGTTGTGCCATCAACATTTTTGCTTTCCAGTTAATAGGTGCTCTTATATAGGCCTTTTCATCATGACAAGAAGTGGGATTAAATTTTTTAATATAATAAAATTTTTTCCGACCTATGTGTCTTGTCCACAGAATATTGCGGAATTTTTCATTGACAAACTTTTTTATTTTTTTAATGTTATCCGGGCAAGTTTGAATGTCGATATCCCATTTTTGCATCCATTTGTCATTTTGCTTCATCCATGTGCTTTTCCGCCTCACAAGTTTTTCCTCTATGACCAACTTGGGCCAACGATGTGTTTCCAAACTTTGGGTTTTCTTTAAATAGCTTAGAATCCGAACCAATGTGACGGCTTCTAATAGAAAGGAACCCACCTCCGCCAAAAGGATCTCATACGGAACAATGGTCTTGACTTTAAGGTTGCATGTGATGAAGTGTTTTTGAATTCTTTCTACTTGCCGCCATTTCCGTTCGGACATACTACCGCCCCACACTTCACATCCGTATAGAATAACATGAGTGACCAGCAAACCAAAAAGAGTTTTCATGGTCGTCCAATCCTATAATTCTGCGTTCCTGCACTTGTTTTGTAAAGAGTATAACGCCTTCCAGCGCCCTTGGATCCTTTTTGATCTGCAAGTATCTCAATTGAGTTTGTTATGAAAATCGATGCCCAAATATTTGTACTCTTCCACAAGCTTAAGGGAGCTATTTTCAAATAGAAACTCGTCTTGTATGCCCCTATTCTTCATCAGCGAGAAGATCATAATTTTGATTTTGCTAGTGTTAACTTGCATTCCTACTTTATGACAAAAATTTTCTAGTGCTTTCAAGTGGTCCTTCAAACCTTTAGCTATTCTAGCAAGAATTATGAGATCATCTGCATATAAGAGCAATCTTATCACAAGAGGAGTAATTCTAACAAGTCAACAAGAGGAGTAATTCTAACTTAATACGCTTTCAGAAAAATGCGCGCTTTTTAATTTTGTTGAGATAATCAAAATATCTAAACTGAAAATATTTTTTGAGGTATGAGCAGTAATACATCTTTAGCATGTACGCTTGGGTTATTACGTGGCTGACATACGGCATATAATTATTTCTCTGGTAATCTATAAATTTCCTTCTATGTGTTTTGATAAAGGAGCTTATGGGTTGTGTAAGCCTAATCATGTCTAGGCATAAACTCGAGTAGTAAGTTCGTTGCGACTCATCGTAGGAAACTGTAATTGATTTGTCACAGAATGCGCTCCTGACAGAAACAAAAAGAACAATTACATTTTCTGAGAATACATTAGATAACAGAAACAAAAAGATTTCTAAGCAAGCTACAGGAAGGCTTAAGGTTTGATCAGCAAGCTGGTGAAGACACGAATGTGAATCTGATGTATAAAAGTGCAAAGGACAAATACAGAAGTAAACACACTGAGATGAAGTGAATGAAAGCTACAGTATCATCAAAGTAAACAGTAAATGCAGTAAGAACAAAAGGGGGAAATGCTTTCATACTCCATTGCACATATGAATATAAATGGAAGAACTATTATCAGCTTGTATCTGCAGGAGAAGGTGGCTGAAAGAAAGTTCCAGATTTGGAAAAGATAGCACCAGCAAGAAACAGACTCCAGTAATTGGCCAAGGGATCATTCTTTCCCTATAGCAGAATGATGGAAAAGATCAAACTCAACAAAGAGAAACAGGTACAGAATAAGTGAAGCAAAATTCCTCTCAAATAAATATTTTCAGCGAGCATATCCAAGCATATCTCAACAATAGAAAGCGAGATTCAAACCATACTCAAAACAACAGCAGAGGATTCTCTAGCAGTGATGGGGAGAGGTCACTACTCAGGTCCTAATCTCCTCTAGGACTCTTCTACGCTTCTTCTTAAGCCTATTAGGGTTCTCTTTCTGACCCTATCTCAAGAGGAATATCTCCTCAATTCCCCTTCTTCACTGAACCTCACCTATCAAGTTATCAATCTCCAAACTCCTTATCCCTTTGCAATTCCTAGGTCCAATCTTCCAACTAGCAACCTAGGGTCAACTCAAATGTCAGATGGTGTAGTAGGGCTTCTTCACGTGTCATTTTGTTAGTTTCTTGGGTCATCATGATTCCTAGACCCATAGTTTCCTTAACGATCTCTTCAAACTTTTCTTTAGGCCTTGTAGCCCTAAACCCGTATTAGGTCTCCTATTAGATTAGGTTTTTAAGCAATAACTCCTTTAACTTCCTAACAAGGTGCTAAACAAACCTTGGATGCTGACACCCTTTTGGACAATCTTCAAGATTCTTCTGGTCTTAGACCCCCAACTCGTCCGTACAATACTTTGGCAAAAATATTCCCTATTTCCAAGGATTTTAAGGGTTTATAACAGCCAGTCTTTGCTTGTGAACAAAAGACACCCAAATGAACCCAACTGCTCACCAAATCCTAGTCTAAGGATTTTTCAGTTATTACCCTACACACCTACAGTCCTGATTGGCACAAACCAATCCATCCACCATAGCTTCCAAGCCCTGCAACTTCTTCAAACACCTAGCTGAGCACCGCAATCTCTCTTAGGGCTTGATTGGAAAATCAGCAAACCATGACCGAATGCTCCCAAAAGTCATATTTACATAGTACGTACAATTCTCTTCTTGATTCCAAGTGGCCATTGAAGTTTAACTGTTGGAAATCAAGATAGAGCCATTGCTTAACTACTAGCTATGTACAATCCAGTGGACAGGGTACTGTAAAAGAATTTACAAAACACCTACAAACCAATTAACTTGCAAACTCAGAGGTAAAATAAGAAACTAGAAAGAAAACACTAATTAACCATGCAACAACATTTGCCAACTCAATCCATTGATGTATGGAAAAGTGACTTGCTATCCAACTGAGAACATATTTCTTCTATTGTTGATAGCTCCAAACTAAAACTCCGTACAATAACCAACACCAACCGTTGCCCAAGGCCTGATATGGACTTATATAGCTTATTTGCATGTGTGGCAACTGCTAGAACGACCATCTAACTGATTCTATATGAGTTGCTCATTTGTTGTCAATGTTGTCATGATAACTTTGCAAAGTTGCAAAGTTGTCATGAGCAACTTTTACAATTTTTGCATTTTGAATTTTTCTAACCTCAAACCCACTTCCAATGAGTCAAGTTTGATTCAAATCCACTCTTAAACACATTTTCACACCTTTCCTATTCTTCCTGAGGTCAAAGCCAACTTTTGACCATCTTGGACCTATGTGAGCAACTTGTGCAATTACAAGCATTAAATTGACAATTCCTTAAACAACTATGTGCCCATGATCTATGGGACTCCTAAACTAATAAAACACACACTCTTGGGATTACCAACCATCCCTTATTCACCTGTGGTCTGGCCAGGACCAGTACAAGCCAAAAATGATACTAGAGTTGACCCATTCTCTAGGTGCTCCTGCACCAAGCAAAAGGAAAAAATACCCACATTCATGTAGCTTAAGCAAGAGCAAAGTATGCAGACCATGAAACTATCGTTAGTAATAAATTACATATCTTCCAATGTGAATATTTTGAAATGTAGCAACATCGAGGGTTTGGACCAAATCACAGAAAAACAAAGCTTGAATACCAAGCTAGGGGTGATTTGTAGTGAAAGTGAGCATCAAAGGAAAAGAAGAATATCAATCTGCAAAAAAATGAGAACCCAGATGAAGATTTTACTGTATTTCTCATAGTTTTCTTATAATCTCAAAACCTAGCAGAGGATGGCGTTAAAATATCAAGATGGTAGAAACCCATATGCACTCAAAGTTCCATAATAGCAGCCATCGAAATAACAGAAACTTAGAAGGCAAAAATGATGAAGAAACTATGCTTACAAAGGAGATATATACCAAATAGAGTCATGTTTTTTTAATTGCAGAAGAGAGAAGAAGGGTTCAAGATTCAATGCTAAAAATATCAACTTACAGCTAGAGAAACCCACGTTTCTACTTTTTTGTGTGCCCAAAATATAAAGCTCCAGCCATGGTGTCAAACCCTCCAGGCAGCTATGTTCATCAGCAGAAAACTTAGAGAAAAAAAATCTCCAGACTGCATTCCAAACGCCAAGTAAAAGCCCAACCATGGCGTTAAAAATAGCCACCTCTTGCTCTGACGAAAAGACTTGAACACGCCATGAGAAATATAGTTTCTTGGCCACTTTTTGCTCAAAGAAAGTAAGACCCAGTTGTGACCAGAGAAAACCCTCTTGCAGATAGGAAAATAAACCCCACTCATGGCAATTGATACAAGGAAATGAAGCTATGTTAGCAACAATGAACATAGAGTCACAACTACAAGCTCCAGACAGGTCATGGTGAGGCAAATCTGAGTAATGGCATCGAAAATAGCTTTGAAGTAATGCAAAAATAAGCTTCAGAAAGCATAAAAAATCTCTCTATGATAGGCGACTAGGGTTTAAAAACCCTTCTATGCTATTTCTTCTTTCAGATTTCATGCCATTTGAATGGCACAAATGACTTTGTTTTTCCCTTTTATCTGTTCCTCAATTAGAATGAAATATGATTTCGGGTCTGACTCATGTATTTTACTTTCTCGTGGGATATATGTCTGTAAGTTAATATAGTAATATGCAACATAGTTTCATCTAGTTTGCATATTATTTTATTAATTTATTATTATTTTGATTGATGTGCTATAAATCAGTCACACAAAAATAAAATTTTGATGCAACAAAATAATAGTTGAGAGGGAGATTTGTGAACTTTTCAAATTAGTAGTCGAGTCATTTGTTGACTGAGTGTTTAAAAGGAATAGGTGGCACTCTAATTACCTAAGTTTGAGGAGTTAGAGTTCAGTTTCAAGCTGTAAGTTAGAGACTTCATGTGTGATTAGGAAGTGGTGGCAGGATCTAATCACCATGTGTCCTAGTAGTTGTTGGAGATCTAAAGTCTTGACTGATGACTTTTGAGTCATTTTAGGAGCATTTTTGGGAGATTTTGGAGTCCTCTTTGAGTGATCATCATAGACATATATCAGAGGCAGAGTTTGGAGGACATTTGGTACATTTTCTTAGTTCCTAGAGTCCTTTTGGAGCAGTTTTCTCTAATATTCGACTTAAAATCCCTGTTTTAGGGGAGAGACTGTTGAGTTTGATTCTTGTTATTTACTTTTCATTTTGAATGAGAAAGGGTTCAGTTTTTGAGGAGCAAATTGATGCATATGTGACAGACGTTTGTCATTATCTTTTTTCTTCCTTTTCTGGACCATTCATGCAAATCTATTGTTATTTTAGCTTTTGAGCATAATACAGTTTCTTGGACTTAGTTTTTTGGGGAGATATTTGGTTGTATGCTTGGTTATTGATGCTACTGAATTGTGTCTTGTTCTGAAACCTTTTGGTAATGTCTCATTTCTGTATCTTCCATGTTTAATATCCGTTATTCATAGGTCATGAGCTGCGTTATTAGGTGATATATTTGAATGTGATTTATTTCGTTCCATAATATTCATTTTGAGCCTCCTCTTGAAATACTTATATGTATAACAAATTCTCTAAGGCATGTTTGGTGTTTATCTGTTAAGGTTATTCATTGTGTCATGGTAAAACATTGGTCTTCATTTCTTATTTAGTGTATCACCTTCCTTTTCTGCAGTTCATTTAAAAGTTAATTCTTTACAGTTTTATTAGGATAGGTGAAATATCAAGTCATATCATATAGGAACCAGCCTAGAACCCAGAGGTTCAATCAGGTCATAAGATACCCACAACCTCTGATTGATCCCATGTTACTCCAAAATTGCTAATGTTTCAAGACCTTCTCACTTGGGTGTAAATTTTGGAGTTAACAGTTTTGGCACGCCCGGTGGGACACTTGCTTTAAGTGTCAAAAAAATATTACTGTTGTTTTGATATGCAAACAACAAGGTCTGAAATATTTGCTCAAGGTTTTTTAAACTTGCATATGTGGCGACTATGTGGCATATAAAAGTTGTAGATCAGTGTTGTTCATGAGAAAAGTACAGACCAGGAGCTCCAATACTTTTGAATATCTGCAGTTGGAGACACCAAAAAGGTGTGCAAGGACTCTTGATAGAACAAAGCCAGTCAAGAGGATGCAGCGGTCAACACCTGGTATTCAAGTTTTATCAAAGAAGAAACCATGCAAGTGAAAGGAATATCAGGCATTCAATAGGTCCAACTTGCAGAACTGAGCCATTTGAACTTGAGATTTCTGTTGTTTTTACTAATAAAACAAGTTCAAGTTCTACAACAAACTTGTTTTCAGCTGCTGTTGTAGTTCCAATACAGCTACACCAAGATCATATTCAGCCATCACCCAATGGCAGTCCCAAGAAGGTTTGCATTTGTGCCCTTTAACCAAGGGAGCTCGTTGAATCTAGCACAACACCATGATATTCCTTTGGTAGTGCTCAAAGGATTACTAGATTTCATTGGAGAATGTTTGTTGCAAGGATAACTTTAGTGGCTAATATTCACCAATTGGCTAATCTCACTCATTGGGGACCCTAGATTTGGCTTATTTTTTTTGCACTTTTTGTAATGAACTTGACGATTTCATTGGCGCAAGCTGAAGGCTCCCAAATAGCCATATGGATGTGGAGCAGAGTGCAGGAGGTACGGCTGATAATTTTCTGACTGTATGTGAGAAACAAAGCTATTGTATTGGGTGCCAAAGAGGGTCGTACATGACTAAACAGTCTGTATAGTGTTAGTGAACTGTATGGGTATTTTGGAGGCCATACGGAACATATATGCAAGCCGTACGGTGCTAATAGATGTTCATATGGTGGACAGAAAGGCCGTCCAGTGGCATAAGATTATGGATGCCGTACAGTGTGTGGAGCAAGGACGGTACAAAGAGACAAATGAGGCTGTACAGGTAGGGATACTAGCTGTACGGTGAGGATAGAGAATGGTATGAAGAAGTAAGAGGCCATACGGGTGGAGTGAGCTGTATGGAAGGAGATGGAGGCCACACAAATGGGTTTATGTGTATAGAATGTGATCAGATTTCTACACAAACACAATAGAAGACACTTGAATGCGAGTGATCATAAGTGCCGAAAGATATTACTCCAATTTGCCAGATCCAATCCACGAAATACATGCAACAACGGAATAGGATGAGGGTTGAATCTCATCGAAACTGCACAAGCCAAATAGGGAAGATTTTTCACTTTTGAAATGGCGAACAATAGAGAATCCCCAACAGGAATTCGCAATATAGAGAAAATAATCCGAAAGCATACCTACAGACATCCTACAAGCCGTGCTTAAATACCTGTCGCGGAAACCTTTCCGAGGGTGTACAAAGATAGCCGACGGCAACACAAACTTCGAAAACAAAAAAAATAAAAATGGGACTGAGATAAATTAAATCAATCGGTCCGCTGCAAAGATTAATTAAATACATTTATTTTATGACGAGGACATTACAGTCCCCCCGTCCCAAAATTTGCTTGTCTTCAAGCAAATGCAATGTTGGATGTTGGAGAATGTGCTCGCCTTCCTATGTTGTGTCGTCCAACGGTAGGTGTCGCTAGTGTACCAAGTACTCCTTCACAGTGCGGTTCCATGGGATCTTTTCACATACTGCGAGGATCTCAGCAGGTTCCAAGATAAGCTTCCGTTCTTCGTTGAGTGGCAGAAGGTTGGTAGCAACTGTGACGTTTTGCCCTATGGCTTTCTTCAGACAGGAATCATGGAAGACATTATGAATGTGGTTTCCCTCCGAGAGTTCCAATTCATATGTTACCTCACCAATGCGACAGACCACTTGATAGGGGCCATAAAATCATGGCTTCAATTTCTCCTTTCCTGTTCCCTTTAATAAAGACTATCGGTATGGCTGGAGCCAGAGATAGACCAGATCCCCCACTTCAAAACTCCTCTCTATCTTGCGTCTGTCGGCGTACATCTTCTATTGATTTTGTGCCTGCTGTAGGTTTTCTTTCAAGCTCCTCAGTATGTTCTGTCCCTCCTGAAGCCAGTCCTTCGCCCTTGGAGCGCGACTGTCACCTGTGTCGATGAAAGAGAGGGGTTTGTACCCGTACAGAGCTTTGAATGGTGTCATCCCGATGGACATGTGATAAGTGGTATTATAGCAATATTCCCTCAAATGGATCCATTTTACCCATGCTTGTTGTTGTGCCAAGACGTAGTTTCAGAGGTAGCCTTCAAGCCATTTGTTCACAATCTCGGTTTGACCGTTCGTCTGCGGGTGGTAACTCATGCTTGGTGATAATTCCGTCCCTGCCATCTGAAACAATTCTATCCAGAAGATACCGATGAATTGCCCATCCCGATCACTGACGATGTTTCGGGGTAACCTGTGTAGGCAAAAGACTTCTTTAAAAAATAGATCGCAACTTGTGTAGCCTGAAGGTTCGAGGGGATAGCGAAGAAATGTGCATACTTTGTCAACTTGTTAACCACCACGAAGATACAATCCTTTACGTTCACCTTCGGAAGACCTATTATGAAGTCCATTGATATACTTTCCCATTTATGTTCGGGAATTGGCAAAGGTTGTAGCAGCCCAACAGGGAGAGTATGTTCGGATTTGTTCTGTTGGCAGACCATACATTCTCTTACATGTTGCAACATGTCCCTTTTAGTCCTTTCCATGAAAACCTCTCCCGAAGACTTTTGTAAGTTTTGAGGAAATCGGGGTGCCTAGCCAGAGGTGAGTCGTGCACTTCCTTCAAGATCTTCTGCTTCAATTTGGATTCTGGCACCAGGTATATCCGATCTTTGTAGTAGATGATATCATCCACCACTCTGTATCGATCATCGCGGGTGTGGCCATCCAATATTTCACAAGCAAATGTATTCTTGGAATACTCCACTAGCAGATGTGCCTTCCAGTCAGTTGAAATCCAGTCTAGTGAGCAGATGGTGGGTTTTCTGGATAAGGCATCTGCAACAACATTTTTTTGCCCTTTCACATACTCAATGTCAAAATCAAAAGCTTGAACTTTGCTTACCCATTTTTGTTGCCATTCGTTCAGGTCCCGTTGCTCTAGAAAATATCTCAGACTATTGTGATTCGTACGGGCGACAAACTTGGCACCTACTAGATACTGCCGGAACTTGGTTAGCGCGTGCACGATGGCCAACATCTCTTTGTAGTAGATGGAATATAGTTGTTTTGCTGGTGTAAGCTTTCTGCTCTCATAAGTGATGGGGTGTCTATCTTGCGTCAATATTGCTCCAATGCCTTCCCTAGACGCGTCGCACTCCAGAATGAACGACCGAGTGAAGTCAGGTAATGCAAGTACGAGACAAGTGCTCATGGCCTCTTTCAGCTTATCAAAGGTGAGTTGTGCCTTTTTGTTCCACTGGAATGACCCCTTCTTCGTCAGATCCGTTAAAGGTGCGTTGAGTTGAGAGAATCCTTTAACAAACCTCCTGTAGTAATTGCACAGTCCGAAGAATCCTCGCAAATCTGTGAGTGATTTTGGGGGAGGCCAGTCGAGGATAGCCTAGATCTTCTCCTGATGCACTTGAACCTCGTATTTATTGACAACATGCCCCAAGTACAATATCTCTGTCATACCAAACTCACATTTGGACTGTTTGGCAAACAAGGATTGTTCCTCCATGATACTTAGAACTTCATTTAGATGCTTCAAGTGCACCTCCCATGTCTTGCTATAAATAAGAAGATCATCAAAGAATACCAACAAATATTTATGTAATTGTTTGTTGAAGATACGGTTCATGCACGATTGAAATGTTGTAGGTGCATTGGTCAATCCGAATAGCATAACCAGGAACTCATAATGTTTGTAGTGGCAGCAGAAAGCCGTTTTCTCCACATCTTCTTCCCTCATTCGGATTTGATGGTATCCGGAACAGAGATCTATTTTTGAAAAATAGACCGCGCCATGCAGTTCATCCAACAGCTCATCTATCCTTGGAATGGGATACCTATTCTTTATTGTTTTCTTGTTGAATGCGCGATAGTCCACACACATGCACATCGTTCCATCCTTCTTTTTGATCAACACCACAGATGATGCAAATGGGCCGGAATTGGGATGGATCCAACTTTTCTCAAGCAATTCCTGAATCGTCCTTTTGATTTTATCTTTGAATTTCTTAGGGTGGCAGTACGGTGTGGTTATGACTGGCTTTGCTCCTAATTCCAACTCAATAGTGTGCTCAAACCCTCGATGAGGTGGTATGCCAAGAGGAATATCCATGAGAACTTTATCATGTCTACTCAAAATATCCTGAAGTTCTTCATCCTGTGGAGGTGTTTGATGCCCCTTTATAGTTCCATTGAGATAAAGCAATGCGTCGCCCACGCAACGTCATTGTGCCGCAAGATTGCCTCCATTTGATGCCCGAAAACTTCCTTCGGACCTTCTTTTGTCATTGCTCGGAGGACAACCTTCTTTCTGTCAACCACAAAAGTGAAATCCATCCGCTTGAAACTTTGAGTGTATTCATCAAGGGTCTCCACCCATTGTATGCCAAGGATGACTTCCATGTCAACAAGGTCCACTATGAAGAAGTCCTTTGTCACTGTGTGATTCGCCATTGTGATGCTCAGTTGAGGAACAAAATGCGTGTAGGGCAGGAAGTTCCCTCCGACTACCTTGACTTGAAAGCCTGCGTGTGCTTCCGTAGGGAGACTTCTTCGTTTTACCAAGGATGAGTTTATGAAGTTCAAAGTAGCTCTGCTATCCAACATCACTGTAACCCTTTGTCCTTGAAGGGTACCCTGTCCACGGAAAACTGTGCACCTCGGGCTGCCAACCAAGGCAATGGATCCTCCGCGCTGTACCAAAGCGAAAATTCTCTTTGTACAGTTTAGATTGACCATGTTGGTGTCACTGTGGGGTTGGTTGTCTTCGACCGACATTTCTTCTTGTTCGTGTTCATCCTCATCATCGGATATGACCTCAATGTAGTGGATCTTCCCTTTCCCGAGGCATCGGTGGCTAGGCTTCCAAGGTCCCTTGCAATTGAAACATAATTTCTTCCTTTGGAGTTCCTGTCGGGAAGCTTCATCCAATGACGGCTTCTTGGGTGGAGGTTTGTCCCTCGGAAGTGTTGGCGGTTTCGGATGTGAGTGACTTCAAGTGGATGAGGATGATGCTGACAACAATGCCATACTTCATGCCTTATTGATTGCTTCCAACAGGGTAGACGTATTGAATCCCTTCACCCAACCTTTTAGCGGTTCTGTTAGCCCGTCCATGAAGAGCACTACCTGCCTTCTTTCAGAAATGTCCGTGACCAAAATAGAAAGTTTCTGAAACTCCGCAATGAACTGATCTACCGATCCAGTTTGCCTCAGTTGCGCCAAATCTTTGAAATTGAGCTCGGGATCTTTCCCATCAAATCGTTCTATCAATCTTTCCGTGAATTCCACATAAGTCTTTATATGATCATGCCCTAATGTGATGGTGCCATGGTGCCACCATTCGTGTACAACTCCCTCCAAGTGCAACACGGCAAATTTGATTGCTTCTTTTGGCATAGGATTCAGCTAGAAGCAGGTATCGGCTTTCATTATCCACGCTTGCGTTGATATGGAACCCAATCTGTCAAATGGAGACAAATTCACCTTACTCAACTTTCTCTTGAGATCATCGTTAAAACATCCTCCTTTGTTTCCACCCCCCGAATATCTCATTCTCAGATTTGCGTAATCTTTGTAGGATATGTCTTTTTCAAGGTTTGCATTCTTCTAGTCTTCTCTCATCTCTTTGAAAGTTGGTTGTCTCTCTCCATGATGTGCTTCCGTTCATGGTGGGAAAGTCGGCATGGAAGGTCGAGAGCGTGCTGGCTAAGGGTATGATTTACCCGACACCGAGTCCATGGTGTAACCATTTTTTTCTCCAGATATTTTGTTCTCTGCCAACTTCTCGAGAGTTTCTTCCATGAGTCATTGCGTATCAGTGATCTATGCCTGATTTCGGGCAAGTTCCCTCAGAAGTGCCACAAGTTCGGCACCGATTGGTTCCCGTTTGTCAGCCATTCGCTCAATGGAATGTGTCCTTCTCTTCCGGCCTATAAACTCTCATTCACTGTCTATAGGCTGGCAAGATCGAAGCACTCTGATACCACTGTAATGAACCTGACGATTTCACTGGCGCAAGCTGAAGGCTCCCAAATAGCCTTACGGATGTGGAGCAGAGTGCAGGAGGTATGGCTGATAATTTTCTGACCATACGTGACAAACAAAGCTATTGTACTAGGTGCCAAAGAGGGCCGTACATGACTAAACAGTCTGTATGGTGTTAGTGAACTGTACAGGTATTTTGGAGGTCGTACGGAATAGATATGCAAGTCGTATGGTGGACAGAAAGGCCGTACAGTGGCATAAGATTATGGATGCTGTACAGTGTGTGGAGCAAGGACAGTACAAAGAGACAAATGAGGCCGTATGTAATGGTCCTTACTATTAACCAACAGAAGTAAACTAAAATTGAACTATGCCATTGTAATAACTTCGTCACCTAAGATGGTTATGCCAATTGTAATGCTAATTTGAAAATACCAATAATATTTAGAAATAAAAAAAACTTATAGTTATTGGCATAAATTGATCTGTTACAGGCTCAGGTATCAATAACAAGCTTTTACAATATTTGTAGCCATTTGAAAAAATAGCAATGCCTGGTATAATTAATTGATTCTAATGAATTTATTATTAAGAACCTGGATTTATTTATGCCCTCGGCATGGATTTCTCAGGATGGCGCTCTTTCCTTGTTTAACTGCTGCTGAAACAGATGGAGTCGAATCTGTTTTGGCTCGCCTACATTAATCTAGCTGGGACGTCACTACTGTGCCGTTGAAGTTACATTTTCCTGTGCGTGCCCTTGACTCGACTGTTATCATTGCAGAAGATTAATATTTGTTGCCGTTTTGAACAGTGTAATCTCTGGAATCAAATCGCGCGGCAGTTTTATTCCCCCGTCCTGGTCTGAATCTTGCTTCTAAACCTTCGCAATATAGATTCCGGCAAAGCTCGAGCGCCCAAACTAATATAGTTACCACCGCCAACAATGTGTGAAATCGCAGTCGAAGATAATGGATTTTCAGACTGGGTTGCGAATGGAAATTTGAAATAGCCGTCGGTTCATTCAATGAAGCACTAAATCTTGTGTAGCAGACCTTCCAATCTTGGTGCGGAAATTCGCAACAACTCCAGGCTCGCGATTTTTATTAAATAATCCTCAAGACTCTTCACCCGTGATGAGATGGTTCATAATGTGTTCGTTGATGCTCGTAAAAGCTCCATAATTGTTGTCTATGAAAAACGTGGCTTCAGGAGAGGTCAGCCTGCGAAAATTATTCTTGTAAAATTTCGAAAACTGCTGTAAACCCTATATTTGATAGTGCCCCTCTGGATGTAACAAATTGCCTCGCCTTCCTTGCTAGTTTCAGACCCTTGAAGAAAAACGATTCTTTAATTCATCCACCATGAAATGGCTGAATACCATCTCCAATGAGCAACCCTTCGGAAGATATCTCACTTCCTCAGTTATGCAGATCCAAGGGAGTTTTCGTTCCCAAAGACCTATCGGAAATTTGCAGACTGAAGACCACAAATTGCTTCAATATGATAAGTAGTAGAATCCACAAAATCGCTTGTCTCAAATGGGTGCCCCCTGCCCTCTATTTATTTACTTTTTGAGAAGTCGCTGGAAGCTTCCAGAACAACTTATTATAATAACTTATTATAATGTATTTTATTATTAATTAATTTTATTAAATAAATAACTTTATAAAGTTAAAGGTACAATCTCAATTCGACATTAAAACAAGTAGGCCTCACTTATTGGATTATAACTTTCCAAGAGCAAGAATGTAATCATTTGGCAACAGAATGACTCTCTCTCCAAAATCATTTGCCTACGAGAGTCAATGATAGGCAAATCCCTGGTAGAAGTTATGTCGCTAGAAAGGGGACATGACAGTCCGCCCTTCCTGAAATTGCTTGTCCTCAAGCAATCTTAAAGCTGGATGCTGCAAAATTGTTTCATTTTCCCAAGTGGCATCTTCAACTGGTAGATCCTTCCATTTAACCAAATATTCTTTGATTACCCTTTTGCGGAGCTGTTTTTCCCTGCTTTCCAAAATAAATTCCGGCACTAAGATCAATTTCCCTTCATCATCCAAGGGAGGTAATACTGCAGAAGGTACCACATTCTGTCCCAACGCCTTTTTGAGGGGCGACACATGGAACACATTATTTACTTTGCTATCTGCTGGAAGCTCAAGCTCATAAGCCAATTCCCCTATTCGTTTGGTGATCCTGAAAGGTCCATAATATCTAGGCTTAAGCTTTTCTGACCCATTTCTTTTAAGAGTAGATTGCCAAAATGGCTGAAGCATGAGGTAGACCATGTCACCAACGTCAAAGCTTCTCTCTGTCCTCTTTTGATCTGCATACTTCTTATACTGATTTTGTGCCCTGGCTATGTTATCTCGGAGAGCATTAATAATCTCCTTACTTTCTTGAATCAATTCCCCAGTGCGTGGAACTCGAACATCACCCATTAACAAGTCAATAAAACTCGGTGCATCATACCCATATAATGCTCAGAAAGGTGTCATCTCAATAGACATGTGAAAAGTGGTGTTATAGCAATATTCACACAAATAAATCCATCTCACCCATGCCTTCTGCTGATCAGCCACGTAATTTCTCAAGTAGCCTTCTACCCACTTGTTCACTATTTCCGTCTGACCATCAGTCTGCGGGTGATAACTAGTACTGGGTGTGAGCTCAGTGCCACATAATCGGAACACCTCCCGCCAAAAATGACTCAAGAATCTACTATCTCTGTCACTGACAACACTGCGGGGTATCCCATGTAATCTGAGAACCTCTCTGAAGAATACCTCAGCTACCTGTACTGCTGTATAAGTCGTGGTGATGGGAAAGAAGTGAGCATATTCCGTTAGTCTATCCACCACTACATAAATGCAATCGCATCCCTGAGCCTTGGGCAACCTTGTAATGAAATTCATGGATATGCATTCCCACTTTTGTCTAGGGATGGGGAGTGGCTGTAGGAGTCCTGCTGGGAAGGTGTGCTCCTGTTTATTCTGTTGACAAACAGGACACTCACGAACATACCGCAATACATCCTTCTTGAGTCCTTTCCATGTAAACCGTTCCCGCACCTGTCTATATGTTCTAAAATACTCGGGATGACCAGCTATGGGTGAATTATGAAGAGCCCGCATAATAGACCGTTTCACCTTCGATCCTGGGACTAAAAAGATCCTGCTCTTATAAATGATCAAGTCATCCACTAATGAATACCTGGTGTCAGCAATTGTCCCATCAACTATCCCAGATGCCCAAGAGTCTCTAGCGTATTCTGCAATAATCAAATGCTTCCAATCTTCAGAGATCTCAATCATCGCACTAAGGTGTGGCCTGCGTGACAAGGCGTCTGCTACAACATTCTGAGTGCCCTTAACGTATGATATATCAAAATTGTATGCCTGCAGCTTACTCACCCATTTCTGCTATCTATCATTGAGATCTCTCTGTCCAAGGAAATGTCTCAAACTGTTGTGGTCAGTTTTTATACAAAACTTACCTCCTATTAGATACTGCCTGAATTTAGCTAATGCGTACATGATAGCTAACATCTCCTTATCGTAGATGCTGAATGATCTTTCTGGCCCACGGAGTTTCCTGCTCTCATATGCAATAGGGTGTTTGTCCTGCATCAAAACAGCCCCAATACCATCTCCTGAGGCGTCACACTGAAGTTCAAATGGCTTTGAGAAATCGGGCAATGCTAATACCGAGCATGAAGTCATGATCTCCTTAAATCTGTCAAAACAAGTCTGTGCCTTTGCTGTCCAAACAAAAGCTCCTTTTTTGAGCAAATCTGTCATAGGAGCTGCGTGTCACGAATATCCGCAAACAAATCTGCGATAGAAGCCACATAAACCAAGGAATCCTCTCAGCTGGGTCAGGTTCTCAGGAATTGGCCACGAATCTTATCAGGATCCATCCGTACTCCTTCTCTACTGATAATATGACCTAAGTACAATAACTCGGTCATACCCAAATCACATTTGGATTCTTTGGCATACAAGGACTCTGCCTGCAAGGTCTTCAGTACTGTCTCTAAATGCTCCATATGCTCATGCCATGTTTGACTGTATACCAAGATATCATCAAATAAAACCAATACAAATTTCCTCAGCTGATGATGGAAGACCTTATTCATGGTGGATTGGAAAGTAGTTGGTGCATTGGTTAACCCGAATGGCATCACTACAAACTCAAAGTGTCCACAATGACATCTGAAGGCAGTCTTTTCTATGTCTTGTTCTCTTACTCTAATCTGGTGGTACCCGGATCTCAAGTCTATCTTACTAAAGTAGCATGCCCCATGTAGTTCATCTATCAGCTCATCAATCCGTGGAATAGGATATCTATTCTTAATGGTCTTCTTATTCAGCATTCTGTAATCAATGCACATCCGAAGAGAACCATCTTTCTTTTTTACCAAAACTACTGAAGAAGCAAAAGGAGACTTACTAGGTCTAATGTGTCCCATTGCGAGAAGCTCCTCGATGGTTTTTTCTATTTCATCTTTGAGCCTCTTTGGATGCCTGTATGGAGTAATCATAACTGGTTTAGCACCCTCTTCTAATTCGATGATGTGCTCAATCCCTCTATCAGGTGGTGTACCAGGTGGAATATCACTGAATACCTTACTATACTTTTCCCTCAATATCTGGATGTCTGGATGATATTCTGTCTTTTGTTGTTCCTCCTTTGTGGGCATGAGAGTACACGTGGCTGCCCATTCAATATCATTATGCCTCACCAATCTTTTCAATCGCCTGAGAGAAATGGTTCGAATGTCACTATTCCTGATAGCTCTCAACACATGCTGCTTCCCATCTACCTCAAACTTGATCTCCATGTCCTTGAGACGAAAAGTGACTTCACCCAATAAACGTAACCATGTCATACCTAAAACGATATCCAAGTCGCCCATATTGACCACATGGTAATCTGCTTTAAACTCATAATTGTTTAGACGTAAAGCCATGTCTCTAACCATTCTATTACACTTAAGAGTGTATCCATCAGCAACCTGTACTCGGAGACCCTCAAACTCCTTTGTCTTAATTCCACGGCGCTCAACCAGACGTGCATCAATGAAGTTGTGTGTAGCACCTGTATCAACCAATGTGATCACCTTCTGTCCTGCTAGAACACCACGTAATCTAAAAGATCCCTCCTGCTGAATATTAGACAAACGCCCCTGCTGTAAATGTAACTCAATTTCTTCCTTTTGCTCTGAATTTCCTGTTTCTTTTTTAGGTTCTGAACTATTGTGGTCATCCTCATTTACCGTACTGTCAGAATTTGATCCTTCATAATATGCCCACATAACTCTATTGGCCTTTCCCTTAGGTCTCAAAGGACAATCATGGTCCTTGTCATATGGGCCTTTGCAATAAAAACATAGTTTCTTCCTGCGCAAGTCATTTAATGCTTCTGCATCTAGGGGTGTAGTAGATTTTCCTTTGTTTTCAATACTCTTCCCTTTATTTTTATCAAACTTCTTATTGTCTCTGAAAGAAGTAGTACTCCTGGAAGTGAACCTGCTAGAAGGTGCTGTCAGCTCCATACTCTGTGCTTTTCCTCATGGCCTCCTGAAGCGTTGGTGGATCAAATGCCTTAATCCACCCCTTAAGGGGTTCGGACAATCCTTCTGTGAATAAGATAACCAACCGTCTCTCAGACACATCCTGTACCATAACTGACAACCTCTGAAATTCACTAGTATAAACCTCCAAATTGCCTGACTGTCTTAACTGTGCGAGGTCGCGGAAATAAATCTCTGGATCCTTCTTGTCAAAACGCTCAACTAATCTATCCACAAAGTCTTGGCAAGATGTCACCTGGTTGTGCTGCAACGTAACCATCCCGTGTGACCACCAATCATGAGCTGCTCCCTCCAAATGCAAGGTGGCATATTGATGGCATCTATCTCTGACATAGGCCTCAATGCCAGGAATGTATCCAACTTATGAACCCAAGCCTGTGCTGTCATCTGACCACTACCATCGAAAGATGGTAGAGTGAGTTTGCTAACAACTCGCTGCAACTGACTATCATGACCTCCTCTAGACCTCCTATTCTGACGGCTACTCCTCATATGCTCTCTCCTTTGGTTCAGATAGCGATCAAAGTTCAATAGTTCATGCACATGTGGGGGTAATGCCTGCCATTCTGCAGTAGCAGCTCTGAGATCATCCTAAAAATCATCCGGCAGATCGTCTTCTCCTATCTCCTGAGCCTCCTCCCTTAGGAAAGTGGGACGAGTAGGCCTATTTTCTATCCATGATCTGCGCCTAGGAGCACCCTGGGAGCCTGCCACACTTCTATTATCATGATCAGGTGTACCTCTGCCTTGTTCCTGAATCCTGGGCTGAACAACTCTTTCCATTATGGTAGTCAAAGCTTGTAGTGACTGGGCTATTTCTTGCTGACCGGTAGTCATGATTCTGTAAAACTCTCTGGTTTCATCGTCATCAACTCTGGGAAATATAGGTGGACTCTATGACTGTCTTTCACCCATATCTCTACCCTTAAGTATTGTTCTCCTGCGAGTATAATATCTGGAATATGGTTGCATAAGATGTTCTACCCAACAGGCTGGCAGGAATACTGCTCTGATACCACTGTAATGGTCCTTACTATTAACCAACAGAAGTAAACTAAAACTGAACTATGCCATTGTAATAACTTCGTCACCTAAGATGGTTATGCCAATTGTAATGTTAATTTGAAAACACCAATAATATTCAGAAATAAAAAAAACTTATAGTTATTGGCATAAATTGATCTGTTACAAGCTCAGGTATCAATAACAAGCTTTTACAATATTTGTAGCCATTTGAAAAAATAGCAATGCCTGGTATAATTAATTGATTCTAATGAATTTATTATTAAGAACCTGGATTTATTTATGCCCTCGGCATGGATTTCTCAGGATGGCGCTCTATCCTTGTTTAACTGCTGCTGAAACAGATGGAGTCGAATCTGTTTCGGCCCGCCTACATTAATCCAGCTGGGACGTCACTACTGTGTCGTTGAAGTTACATTTCCCTGTGCGTGCCCTTGACCCGACTGTTATCATTGCAGAAGATTAATATTCGTTGCCGTTTTGAACAGTGTAATCGCTGGAATCAAATTGCGCGGCAGTTTTATTCCCCCGGCCTGGTCTGAATCTTGCTTCTAAACCTTCGCAATACAGATTTCGGCAAAGGTCGAGCGCCCAAACTGATATAGTTACCACTGCCAACAATGTGTGAAATCGCAGTCGAAGATAATGGATTTTCAGACTGGGTCGCGAATGGAAATTTGAAATAGCCATCGGTTCATTCAATGAAGCGCTAAATCTTGTGTAGCAGACCTTCCAATCTTGGTGCGGAAATTTGCAACAACTCCAGGCTCGCGATTTTTATTAAATAATCCTCAAGACTCTTCACCCGTGATGAGATGGTTCACAATGTGCTCGTTGATGCTCGTAAAAGCTCCATAATTGTTGTCTATGAAAAACGTGGCTTCAGGAGAGGTTAGCCTGCGAAAATTATCCTTGTAAAATTTCGAAAACTGTTGTAAACCCTGTATTTGATAGTGCCCCTCTGGATGTAACAAATTGCCTCGCCTTCCTTGCTAGTTTCAGACCCTTGAAAAAAAACGATTCTTTAATTCATCCACCATGAAATGGCTGAATACCATCTCCAATGAGCAACCCTTCAGAAGATATCTCACTTTCTCAGTTATGCAGATCCAAGGGAGTTTTCGTTCCCAAAGACCTATCGGAAATTTGTAGACCGAAGACCACAAATTGCTTCAATATGATAAGTAGTGGATTATCGCTTGTCTCAAATGGGTGCCCCTTGCCCTCTATTTATTTACTTTTTGAGAAGTCGCTGGAAGCTTCTAGAACAACTTATTATAATAACTTATTATAATGTATTTTATTATTAATTAATTTTATTAAATAAATAACTTTATAAAGTTAAAGGTACAATCTCAATTCGACATTAAAACAAGTAGGCCCCACTTACTGGATTATAACTTTCTGAGAGCAAGAATGTAATCATCTGGCAACAGAATGACTCTCTCTCCAAAATCATTTGCCTACGAGAGTCAATGATAGGCAAATCCCTGGTAGAATTTATGTCGCTAGAAAGGGGACATGACACCGTACGGGCAGGGATACTAGTCGTATGGTGAAGATAGAGAATGGTATGAAGTAAGAGGCCGTACAAGTGGAGTGAGCTGTACGGAAGGAGATGGAGGCCACACGAATGGGTTTATGTGTATAGAATGCGATCAGATTTCTACACAAACACGATAAAACACACTTGAATGAGAATGATCATAAGTGCTGAAAGATATTACTCCAATTTGCCAGATCCAATCCATGAAATACATGCAACAACGGAATAGGGTGAGGGTTGAATCCCACCGAAACCGCACGAGCCAAATAGGGAAGATCTTTTACTTCCGAAACAACGAACAACAAAGAATCCTTAATAGGAATTCACAATACAGAGAAAATAATCCGAAAGCATACCTACAGACATCCTACAAGCCATGCTTAAATACCCGTCAAGGAAACCTTCCGAGGGTGTACAAAGATAGACGACGGCGACACAAACTGCGAAAAAAAGAAGAAAAAAAAAGGGACCGAGATAAATTAAATCAATCGATCTGCTACAAAGATTAATTAAATACATTTATTTTATGACGGGGACATTACACTTTTGGGGTGTCCATGTCACCTGCACTTTACCAAAATTGGGTCCCATTCTTAGGCTAATCACTAGTAATAATACAAAAGTATTTATATTTTAGTGATGACTTTGCCAATGGAATCTAATTTTTCTACATAGTCAATTAAATATTTTCACCTACAATTTTCAAAGCTTGTCTTAATTGATGGTCATATTCACTAATATTTGGTAAAAATTTAAGTTGCACTACAGATTAAGTATGTAGAGTTGACATGTGTCTCTATTCTAAAGACTTTTCATTAAACTTTTTATCCTTTCTTACTTTGTCACAAAATAGATTTGATTGGGGGCACGTGTCTTTACTTTGGGAACTTTCTTTAAAACTTGGTATCCTTCTGAAAGTTTGGCTTGAAATAGGATTTAGGCCATTGATTTAGGATCACCCAACAATTAAAAATAATAGGGGTACTTCCTCCAAAACGTCATTCAATAATTTGGAGGGAAACTGTAACGATGAAACTGGGCTAACATTAACCTTAAAATTTGATAATTAATTAGGCTCCATATAATAATAATAATAAAATCATTGTTTCTAGTTATGTGTACTTTTTTCCATGATTTTCATCAAATATGAAAGATTCACCAAGATTTTAAAGAATTTTCATATGATTGAAAAATAATCGACAATAAAATTAAAAAAATTCCTACTTAAAAATAAAAATTTGCCAATAGAAATTAATTTTTTTTCCCTTGACTAATGTTCGATTCGCCAAAATTTTATACTTTTTTCTAAAGGGGGTCTTTTTAAAGTTATCCCTGGTCTATTGCTTAATTTTAACTCATGTTAAAATTCAGTTCTGAAAAGATCAAACAAAGTAAATTGTACATGTTTATCATTTTCAGCTCATACTACAAATTGCAGAAAGCTCTTTTCATTCATATTGAAAGAATAGGAAATGTCCTTCTATTATTCATTTTGAATATACAATTGATATTTACAAAAGAAATGAAATGATCAAAGAATGCTGAAAGTAAAATTCTTCCACACAATTGACCATGAGAGTAGTCTTTAAATTGTTGATATATATTCCTACTTTGATAGATAAATAACACAAAAGGAAAAAAGAGAGGAAAAGGTCATGGGCACTAGTCATTGCTTGTAATGACTGGTTGACATGCATCCATCCGCTCCCATCTGTCCATTGCTTCGAACTGCATCCCATCCGCGCATCTGAACCCTGCATTCATAAAAAATTGTTAGATCCAATGGATCTAAGCAATGCAAAGTGTCTCATTTCACCTCATTCATATTCCTATCTCGCTATTCATCTTCACAAAATAAAATATATATCAGCAAAGAAGGGAAAACAATTATGCCAAAATGTTTTATTACTAACATATTTGTTTACTGTGCAACGTCCCGTCTCTAACGGGTACACCGATATATAGTAGGCTTCCACAAGGGGTTATTGAGCCCGGCGTACCCATTGGAAACAAGACATATGAAGCTGATCAAAACAAGTAAGAACAAAAGAATAGAAGTATTCAAGGGACGTATTTATTAAGAACAAAAGAATAGAAGTATTCAAGGGACGTATTTATTTATGAAACCTTTTACTTTTGTAAATGAAATTTGCTTCAGCAAGTACAATATCAATTGAATGGTAAAGCATTAAAGGGACTACTGCTAGTTTTGAAACCTTTTGCTTCAATATATGTGAGCAAGTTTTAAAAACAACAATAATCAGAGAGTGTGTTTCAGGGAACAATGAAAGCTATAGGTAAACAAGAAGAATTCAGTACCAGGAGGGTTAAATATGATTCAAATGACTGTTCAAACGGTAATAATAGCATTGTATGAGACTAAGTACTGAAAAGTATTGAACTGGAACATAATGGCGGAAGCATGAGTTAATTTACATTTTATACTTTTACAAAATACTCAAGTAAGCTACAACAATGTAAAGATGGAGGAAACTTCTGCAAATTGTAGTCACAAAGGCAACAGTTGATAATAGCAAAACAAAGTACAAGGAAGAAATTGTTACTAATCCCAGAATCACTAGCAGTACAAGTGATCAGCATGATGATATATTACAAATGCAGAATTCCTAAAGCATGGATTTGGTAAGGAACACCCAAAATGGAATGATAACGTACTAAATGATGGAGACAAGGAAAAATTTCAGCCTTCTATAATCAGCAGCAGAAGGGAGTCAAGGACAAGAATGATTCCAATTCAAACATTAACATGGGATATTGAGGTCAAAAGTGCAGAGATAATTTTCAACTTATAGAGAAGCACAGAATGAGCAAAATAACCAGCAAGTTACAAGAAGACTCAAGGATCAATTGGCAAGATCGTGAAGGCATGAGTAAGAATTGAAAATAAGTGTAAAGGATGATAACTACTAATTTGACCATGGTGATAATAATGCTAGCTGTTTGGGCAGTATTGAGCTATACAAGGATCAATGAAGTAAATTGATATGTTGCAGAAGGAAGGAATTTTAATAGTGAAGCTACAGATCACACTGAAGTTATCACTAAAAAGAAAACTCTCTTCAAAATTTGAAAATACAAGTAGATCTATTCAAAGGAGTTGAAGGTTTTGAAAGAGGAGGTTAATTAGTGAATATGTGAATTCTTGTAAAGATTTGGAGAACAAACCCATACGTGAGCTGCATCAACAAGAGAGATTCAGTCTTTTCTGAGAAATTTTAATATTTCCAACAAAATGATGCAATATCCTCATTCGAGGCCTTTTATTTTCTAAAATAGAGAAATGTCATGAGACCCATTTCAATTTGAAGTTTGATACAACTAAAAATGAAGGAATCATCCAGATAACAAAGAAACCAAGTCACAAGCTATGAAATTTCCATTCCCAACAGGAAAAAATGGAGAAATAGGATTTGCAAGCAAAATGCTCCACTCCAATCAAAGTGAAAAATTACAGAAGTAACTCCGTAAACTTCGGTTACGACAACAAAAAAGGGTAAAGTTAGAACCTGTAGCTTTTGGAAATGAAGAGAATTTTACATCCTTTACCTCCATATTCGTGTGGTAATATCAATGACGGCTTCAAGAAAATGACAGAAAGAAGTGTTAAACTTTTTATGGATGCTGTCAAACGTAAAGCTCCAGATTTGCCCATAATGAAACAACAGTAACAATGAAGGAAGATGTCAAACAGAAAGACGTCTATTATTTCCAGCCTTCTCAACATTTCCAAAAAAATGTGAATGAAAGAGGCAGAAAATGAATAAATGTGCCATGGGATCCAGCTATAGATGCCAAAATAACAAGCTTTCCTTCAGACATGGCGGCTTACAACTCACAGCTACAAAAATACAAAGGATAGCTACGGATCCAGCTGCATATTGAAGCAAAGAAACAAGCGAAACTCTATGTGTTCCATCCTTCTCAACATTTCCAAAAAAAAAATGCGAATGAAAGAGTGGAAAGGATATTTTTGTTTTAGGGTTACACATCGATGCATGGTGGGGAAGAAACGACTTTGCCTTTTCCTAGCCAAGTGCTATTTCTCCTTTGTGCCTTAATATTTCTTTTCATCGGTAATATATGTTCATTTCTTTTTAAAAAAAATTGTAACATTAGTATTTTGTTATATTGATTTTGCACTTTTCCATTGTAATTAAAATTACTTATTTTGATGATTTATAATTCAAATAAGTAATATTAAATTTTCAATGCAAAATTGATATTAATGTTTTCAAATTAGGTTATGACTTATCCTTAATGATAGAGAAAATTGATTTTGAATGAGGAAGAGTCTTCTAGTTGGATAGAGTCCTAACATGGAGGTGATTGGGTTGTATTTTTGCCAAGAATTGAGACTAGCTTGGAGTTAAAGAGTATTTCTAGGAGGTAGTTGAAGGCCGAATTTGACTTTGCCAAGCTTGTTTGGGGGTCTTTATGATCCGTTGGAGCATTTCATGGGTAGTTAGGAGTGAGTCATAGGTTCCTTTATGACTTAGTGTAGTTTATCAGTCAGTTCATCATCATTTTGATGAGTATTGACTCCTTTTTCGGAGCCTTGTTTCATGGATTCGACCCCAAGGGGGTTTGTACTTAGTCTCTTGAACTCTTATTGTTTTGGAGTTCTAATTATGCAAAGGAGGAATTCTGTGACATTTTTTGATGTCTGTAGTGTATTTTATGTCTTTTGTAACTCATTTCTAGAGACTCAATAAATGAATGGAATCATTTTGGAGCAAATTTTCTTTGGATTGATTACGAACCTTCTTCATTTTGTACAAATTCTGTGTAAATGTTTGATATATAAGAGAAAATAGTGAGTTTTAGGACTCCTTTTGATCTGTCTCTACTCTTATCAGATTTCAAAACTGTAAGTGTGTTTGCAGGTTGCAGTGTGTGTGTCACGTCTTTAGGACTGTTAAGTGAAATAGTATCTTTTCCTTAGCTTTTTCTTCAGAACTTCACTGTGAAATATTTATGCAAACCCTTATAAACTAGAAGTGTTTAAGTCCTAAAAGAGATGTTATGAAGTGAAGTCATTCATATGTTCTGTATCAATAAGTTTTGGTGTATCACAATGTAACACGGGGATGCGTCCCCCCACCAAAACTAGGCCGCACTCGAGACGAGGGGACAACATCTTGATGTCTCAGGTGGCGCCACTCATAGTGCCACCTTCGCCGAAGATTGCGAGATGTCTCTGAGACATCTCCATGTCCTCTGTGTGTGCGGGGGACGTAAGGGGAGATGCTGGGACATCTCTTGCGGCAACAAGATGGGGGACATTAAAAAAATTAAAAAAGACATTATTTTAATATTTTTTGGTTCTATTTTTGTTATAATGGGATGTAGGGCTCATTCCTTCCTCCTCCTTTGCTCAAAAGCCTTCTATTCTTAATTTTTATTCACATTTGCATTTCTATATCTCAACACTGGTATATTATAAATTTAAAATTATATAATTTGACACTCTTTCATTTGTTGATGTTTAATGTTCATTGTTTGTCATTTGATCATGAATCATGATGTTCAGTTCAAAACTTTAATGCAATGTTCAATGTTTAAGTTTTTTACATCTTTATATCTTATATTGTATAATTGTAGTACATCTTTTCATAACTAGCATTTTAAGTACCATATGTATACTATATACACCCCTTCTCCCCTGTCGCACACCCCCCCCCCCCGCCATCTCCAAATCAAGGCCCCTCTATCCCCCTGTCTCAAAAACTTGTCCCCCCTGTCCTGCCTTCTCGTAGGGCGGTATAACTATGGTTTATCACCTATTAGCTAGGTTAATTTATAAGGTTTTATTTCTGCATCTTCCTCCCTTTTACTATCAAATCTAGTTTGTTTCAGTATTCAAAACTTAGCTGATTATCTTAAGGAGCCGGCCTATAACCCGAAGATTCACTTAGTTCCATAGGAAAACCCCACTGCCTATGAGTGATTCAATGTTACTTGAAATTTCCAATTCATTTCACTGAGTTTAGTAGGGTGCAAATTTCAGACCTTAACAATGTCAAACCACAACTTTTGGGCATATTAGAAATGTGGCATCTCTTTGTAATGTTCATCATGTTACAGAGGAGGACGTAGCAGTCATACTATTGGCTGCTTCATTCAAAGGAAAAGCACTAGAGTGGTTCAGAAGCTTGCCTGTAGCTTCAATCAACACATGGGATGAACTTGGTGATGCCTACACCACATTTTTTGAGGAAAAATCTGATCATTTGTCTCTTGTTGAGTAGCTTACAACAATCAAAAGGGCTCCACAAGAACAAATGATGAATTTCAACACATGTTTTTAGAAAATGCAGAATAGAATACCTATTGCAGCAAGGCCAAGTGTTGATCACACCTTTTTGTACTACCTAAAAAGCTTAAACAATGACATATATGTTATGATTCAGTCCATGGGAGGTACTTATTGCCTCAAGCTTTTGCTATAGCAGTAAGAGTAGAAAATAGTCTCATACAGGTGGGTAAGATTGGTCCTAGGCC
This sequence comes from Cupressus sempervirens, assembly GCA_028749045.1. Lineage (NCBI taxonomy): Eukaryota > Viridiplantae > Streptophyta > Pinopsida > Cupressales > Cupressaceae > Cupressus > Cupressus sempervirens. The sequence continues at coordinate 378,974,185 of CM053788.1, read as the reverse complement.
TCCTATGCCTATTTTTTCAAATATACAACCCAATATGCCTTTGCAAATTCCACCTTTCAATGCTCTGTCGACTAGTTGCATCCAAGAAATAGTAGTTGCACGACTTTCTCAAGAGTTGGAGGAGATCAAAAACAGCTAGCAAAAGACTGAGAGTTTGATGCAAACTTTTAGAAATGAATTGTTTAACCTCAAAAAGCAGCAGTTCCAGCCTAGACAGCCATATCAGGCCCAGAATAACTCTGCAAATCAAGGATATCAGCAGAAAAATCAAGGGCATTTCCAAAATAGACCAAGTTATCAAGGTTATAATGCTGCAAATAGACATAATATAAATCAAAGGCCATACAGACCTTATAATCCAGCACCTCTCAGTGTTGCCAATCCTATGAAGGATATTGTGTCCATGCAAAACAACTTGGTTGCAGAATATGAGTGGTGTTACCCATGTAACCAGCCCCACAATCAAGTTGCTTGCTCCAATGGAGTTATAAATCAGGCTTTGATGGTTCAAAAGGCTTCAAGTAGTCGGCAAATACCTGAGGCTGAACATGAGCAACAACAAGATATGCTTCCTATCGATGCTACTTTTCTAAGTTGGCATGAGGAAGAGGTTTGTGCTATCAATGGTAATGATCCTTAAGTTGTTGTTTATACCAGATCTAAGAAAAGAGCACTTGACAGTGAAAATGTCAATAAGGATAGTAATGCGTCAGTTGCTGGATCATCCGTGTATAAAGATTAACAAGCACTACAATAGAATCTTCCAAATACCAACAAAGAGCAACAACAATAGCTGTTGCAAAGTTTCAGCCGAAGGTACATGCAACTGTTCCATTCAATATTGTTGAAAACATGAAGAAAATGAATATTACAATGTCAATGTGGGATTCCTTGGCCATACCAGGTCAAATGGATCTGTTGAGGCAAGCTTTATTTGATGAGGCTATTCCTAAGAAAGTTAATCATGATCCTCGCAAGGCTGTCAATGTAAATCAACCTACTATTCCTAATGACGGGTAAAAAGAAGAGCGAAGTGCAAGGTAAAGTCATAAACCTTCCTTTTTATGTTTCATTGATCATAGGGGACAACTAGTTCACAATTGCATGGTAGACAATGGGGCAACTAGTTCAGTCATGCCTAAAAAGATTGCTGATCAACTAGGGTTAAAATATGAACCTTTAGAAAAGGGGTAGTGCAGTTAGATGGCACATTAGTCAATACTGTAGGGTTTGTAAAAGATGCCAACTTAACTCTTCATGCCTGCCCTAATTTTTCCATTGCCTAAGATATCTATGTCATAGATTTGCCACCATATTTTGCACTCTGTTTTTCATGAGATTTTTAGGCAAAATAGGTGGGTATTTATCTAGGGATTGGTCACACAAACTAGATATGGGGCTAAGGTAACCATTAGGTCTGAAGTACTTGCGAGCATGTTTTCAAAAGATACAGATTGAAGAGATTCCAAACATCTTTTTGGATGAATGGGCTACAAACAACGCGCATGACAGTCAAAAGAACAACATTCTTGATGCTGGTTTTGGGACATATATGATTTTTGAGCTAGATTTGGTCATACCAAACATTTTGAAGGACACAAATCAAGTTAGAGAACAACAAAATCAAGTATGGTAGATGTATTTTGATGGATCAAGAAGCGAAAAAGGAGTAGGAGGAGGTGCAATGCTGGTATCCCCACAAGGTGACAAATATTATGCTGCTTTCTATTTTTCTTTTTCTTGTTCTAACAATGTTGCTGAGTATGAAGGGCTGATTCAAGCGCTAGAATGGGCAAGGAAGAGGAAAATCAAATGTTTGCAAGTTTTTGGTTACAGTGAGCTGATTATTAATCAGGTTAGAGGTCTAATTGCTGTTAAAAATGATGCCTTAAAGTTGTATAAGAACTAAGTATGGGATATCATAGAGGAATTTGATGCTTTTAACTTGATATCCATACCTAGGAGCAAAAATCAGCATGTTGATAAACTTGCAGCTGTTGGTGCACAATTTAATATTGCTGAAAATGTGACTAAAGAAAATGTGCAACATCATGTAACAACATGAATTTGGCATTTTTTTTATTCAGATGAGCAGATTTTGAACTTTTTGTTAAAAGAAGATGTATTTTCAGTTTCTAATGTAATGTCCCATTTTTGCTAGCATTGGAGTTTCAGGGATTAGCCTATTATTATGATCCGTGTAGGCTAATTATTGTGGATAGAGGGTCTTCTGAGGTAGTGGCTTGACTTGGGAGGGTTTTGTCTTCTTCACAATTAAGCTACAGGTTGGTCTTCGTTTGGCTAAGATTGGTCTTTGTTTGGGCTTAGTTTTGTGTACTTACTATTTGTGGTAAGTGGGGTGTTGATTAAGATGGACCCTTTCTATTTTTGAAAAGTGCATTTGGTCACATGGAGAAATAATAGGTATGACTCCTATTTCAAACGACATATTTAAATGATGAGTATTTTGAGAGTTATTATATTTTTAGTGGCCAAATTTATTATTTAATGGTTTATTATAAAGTTATAATTTAAGGGTTATCATTGGAAAGAGCCATTTATTTATTAGTTAAGCCAAGTCAAGAGAAAGAATTTAATGGAAGCTTCTAATTAATGTTGTGTGGTGAAGCTTCTTGAGTGAAGTTACATTTTGGCAACAAAAAAGACACTTGGGGGTTATAAAACAAGCCTATTTGTTGAGAAAAACATGCTTGAATATTCATTTTCTTTTGTTGCCTTTGTGGCTTTCTAAGGTATTGACTTGTTTGCCCTTGCTGAGGTATAAGGGAAGTTGAGAAGTGTTTTGGACTCATTGCTGAGGTAAAGTGATTCCTTTTAATCGCCTTTACTGTTATTATTTGTGGCTGGAAGTATTTCATTTTTGGAGTTTTCGTAATTTTGAGATTTATTTCTGAGGATTGTATTGTGATTGCAAATTGTTTTTACTTCTTTATTGTTGCTTCTATTTATGAGAAGTTAATTTATGTTGATGAGATCATAGAACTTGTTGGTTGCTGATGAATTAATATATATCTACGATTTGTTCTAGAGAAAGTCAAGAGTGCATTTGAGAGGTTGTTGATCTTGTTAGTGGCAACGTTTGGCTTTTTCCTGCCTGTGACTATCATATCCCCATTTTAAGATAGAATTTTAAAAATAATAAGATAAAAAAATATTATTAAATAAATAATGATAATAAAGGTATATTTATAAAACTAGAAAATAATAATTATTTAATCTATATTATTAATGAAGTAATATTTAGTATGATATTTTAAATAATTAAAAAATAATAAATTTTCAAAAAATAAATAAAGAAATAAAATTAAATACAAGAGACAATATTGTAGAAAGTACATTAACTTTTTAAATAAAATTCAATAATAAATAATAATAAACACAAATAAGTAAGTAAATAACTAAATCTAATGAAAAGTCGAGAGATTTAACAAATAGACATGACTCCTTAAAATTAAGATATAAAAGGGAGGAGAGTTTATTTTAGGGAGGGAAAAAAAGGAAGAGGAGAAGAGAGGAGTTCAAAAAGGAAAAATGGAAGAGGAAAGTAATATCATGAAGGAAATAAGGAAGTGACTTTTTTTGAAAAGGTATGAATAATATTGAAAGGATGTGAACCTTCAAAAGGGTCATAATTATGAATAGTTGTGACTCTTCAAAAATATTGTGATTATAAAGTATTGAGATTTTTACAAAGGATTTTAGTTAGGAAGTGTTGTGACTTTTCGAAAGGATTATAACTATGAAGTGGTGTGACTTTCCAAAGAATTTGTATTTTGAAAGGTTGTGACTCTTGGAAAAAAAGGTAAGAAAGGTATGTTTACGGATTATATTTGTTTAATTATGTTTATATATTTATTTATATTTATGAACCATACTTGTGGATAGTATTGTGTTAGCTCATGGGGTTAACACCATAGATATTAATGAGACTCGAAGCATGGAACATGTGAGATATTAAGATGTACATTGTCTGCCATGGCTGAGAATCGATATCGAAGCATGGAGCATGGAGATATTAAGATCTCCATTGTCCGCCATGTCCGATAATTGATGCGCTAGAATATTCTGATGTTGTCAAACATATGCATATGTTGTTGGCCTTGGATAGAGGATGTCCGTCCAAAAAGAATCTTAAGGGGTGTGCTCCTGGGATGACGGCGAGGTAGCTATAAGCTAAGAAGTTTGATCTGGAAACTTCCTTAAGATTGGGGTTAACTTAGAGGGTAGAATAATATAGTTAGTTTTATTATTATTGTGATTCTAAAATTTATTTTGCAGGTATTACTTGTCCTTAACTAACCCTATTAGTGGGGACATTACGGTGACTTGCTGATAACATGTCTGCACTACGTATCAGAGGAGTTGCGTTTCATTATAGAGGACCTGTGCTACTATATAAGGAATTGCATTTTATAAAGTGAGACCTGCGTTAATTCTCCAAGGCATATATGTTCTGATTTGAAGCCTGTGTTTATATATTGGAGGCTTGAGATTACTGAGTAGAGGTCTGTGGTTGCTATTGGGAGCCTGCAATTCATTATTTTGAGCTTGCTTTTGTATTTGAGACAGCCACATTCACTGCGGTGGCTTGGTCAATGAATTCCTTAGAGCTGGAAACTGTTAGAATATAAATCAATTTGACAAAGGCTGTGTGGATTTAAAGAGATCATCAACATGCCTTTAATCAGGTTCCTTATAATTATATTTGTGTTTGTAATTCCAATTGCCATAGCAATCAGATTTGAATTCAATAAAGGTGGACGGTAGTTAATGAAAGTTAAAGTTCAGCATTGAAGTTTCCCATAATCGGTTGCAATACAAGTTATGATTTTGTGTTCAAACTGTTTTAGAGTTCCATATATGTGTGTTTTGAATGCAACTACAAAGAGATTTCTCGTAATATTGAATTGGCTTGCAAAGTGTTTGTCAAAATGCCAAATTTCCTAAATTTGTCAAAGCTATAACCAAGGGTTATTACATTCTAATCAAGATAAGCTTAATCAACAATATGGTGATTAGGTCATACAGCTGAAAAAATAAAAACTACCTAAAGGATTGGTCACTTTGGAGACCATTTTCAGTCTTGTTGATCAGGTGAAAAGGGATAAAACCAGCTTAATGGTCAAAGAAGAACACTATGAAGAGCTGGAGATATTTGAAGGTAAACTCCTCAAGGTTTGTAAGATTAATTCCCAGCAAGAAAGACAGTCTTTTGTTGAGTTGTTTCAAGATTTCAATGATGTTTTTGCGTGGGAGTATTCTGATTGAAAAGACTTTGACCCTAAGTTGACCCAACACACAATTGAGCTTGAGCCTAGTGCCAAACCTGTAAGACAAAAGAAGAGACCTATAAATCCTAAGTTAGAACCCCTGATGCTGAAAAAATTGACTAAGCTTATAGAGGGTGGGATAGTCTTTCCTATAAAACACACGTCTTGAGTTTCTAATCTAGTTCCTATAAGAAAGAAGAATGAGGATTACGACTTTGTGTTGACTTTAGGGACTTGAATAGAGCTTCATTGAAGGACAAGCTTCCCTTATCCTTTATGGAACAAATTTTGTAATATGTTTCAGGGTCTAAAAGGTTTTCTTTGCTGGATGGGTATTTTGGATATAACTAGATTCTAGTGAAGGATAAAGACCAGTTCAAAATTGCCTTCACTACAAAATGAGGTACTATGGCGTATAGGAGAATGCCTTTCAGATTATCTAATGCCAGGGCTACATTCTAGAAAGCTATGGATATGGCTTTGAAAATTTGATGTATAAAATTGTGCTGGTGTATTTAGATGATGACAATTTTCAACAAGGAAGCTACTGATCATATTGTTCATCTTAGACATGTATTGGAAATGTGCAAAGAATTCCGGGTTTCCCTTAATCCAAAGAAGTCTATTTTTGCTATTTTTGAAGGTAGGCTTCTTGGTTACATAGTTTCAAAGTATGGTACTACCATAGATCCAAAAAGAGTGCAGGCTATTTTGGGGCTGCCTTTGCGCACTCACAAAAAAGGATTACAAATTTTTATTGGCAGAATTAACTTTGTAAGACATTTTATCCCAAATATTGCAAATTTACTGAAACCATTAACAACAATGCTAAAAACAAATGCTGCTTCCAGTTGGACCAAGGAGGGGAAACACAGTTTTGAAACAATTAAAGAGGCCCTATCAGCTGCTCTTGCTTTGGTAAATCCTAACATTGTTAAAGATTTCATACTATATGCATATGGAAGCTTAGATGTAATTTCTGCAGTACTAGTTCAGCAAAATGATCAAGGATTGGAACAACCACTTGCATTTTTAAGTAAAGGTTTGGAAGAATATGAACAGAGGTATAATTTTGTAGAAAAATATGTACTTGCTATAATTAAAAACCCTAAAAAATTCAAGTATTTGGTTTCTAACAACAAGATACATCTAATGGTAGCTCATCCTAGTGTGGAGGAATTTATACTAAGCAAGGATCTGAATGAAAAGTGTGCAGGCTGGATTGCTCGTGTTATGCAGTATGATGTAGACATACATGTCACCAAACTTGTTAGAGGTAAGGGTTTATGTGAGAAGATGGCTAATGAGACCACTCAGGAAGTAAAAATAGTTAGGGAATGCTGCTGGTTAAATGGCATTGAAGCTAGAAATTGACAACCAGCTAGCTGGTTGAGTGAGATGGTTCACTATTTGCAAACGGGGAAATGCCCTTCAAGGCTAGAAAGAGAAAAACGCAAGTATGTCAGACTACAGTCCGTACCATATGTTCTAATTGATGACATTTTATTTAGAAAGGATCATAGTGGTATGTTGTTAAGATGTATTGATGTTGATCAGACCAACAAACTATTAGAGCAGTTTCACGATTTAGGAGGTCATTATTCCTCCAAAAATACAATGTATAAAGTCCTGTGAGCAGGCTATTATTGGCCTGATTTATTCAAGGATGCCCATGCTTGGGCAAGAAAATGTGAAAATGTGCTTTATTTCCAGGCCAAGAAAGGCTGGCAGCCTTACCTTTGCAACCTATTCTGGTGGATCAGCCATTCATGAGATGGGGGATTGATTTTGTAAGCCCTATTAATCCAAGTTCTACTATAGGTCACAAGTGGATTTAAACAACTGATTATTTGACATGTTGGACTGAAGTTGTGGTGCTAAGGGAGGTCAATGAATCTTCTATTTTAAACTTCTATGATAATTTGATAACCAGGGTTGGTGTCCCTGAATCAATTATTTCTGATAATGCCCTAGCATTTGTAGGAGCTAAAGTTACTAAATGGGCCTTAAAGAGTGGTATTTATCTTAATACGTCCTTTAGTTATAACCTCAAGGTAATGGCTTAGCTGAAAGTACAACAAGAATCTTCTTAGGATAATTAAGAGGACATTGCAAGAGAATAAGAGGGACTAGCATTCAAAGCTGAAATCTGCCCTATGGTTGGATAGGATCACCCCTAAACAGATTATTGGGACATCTCCTTATGTTTTGGTATATGGGTAGAAGGCTAAGTTGCCTATTTCCACTCAGTTTCCACCCGTACAATTTGCGGATTAGTTGATGATATTTCAGGATGATGACACCCTAAAGCTAAGGTATGCCAAGTTGATGGAGTTAGAGGAAGAAAGGGGTAGGGCATTGCAAAATTGGAGGTACCAACGATTGCAAACGAAGAAATCATTTGATAAGAAGGCTACTAACAGGTATTTCAAGGAAGGAGACATAGTCGTAAAGTGGGATGTTTTGAAAACGAGGCCGGTTCAGCATGCAAAGTTTGATCATTTTTGGTTTGGTCCATTTTTTATTGTTGAATGCAAGGAGCACAATGCATTTCAGCTTGCAACAATGGAAGGAAATGTTCTATCCATGTGAACGAGATGCACTTCAAACCATGCTTTGAGGTATGATCTATGAGTTTCAACTTTTATATATTAGTATAAGTTGTTTTGGTCTCTTGTTTTAGTTTAGAGGTTTTGTTTTTCTCTAGGTGCTGATGCACAATTAGTTGTTAGTGTGTCATTGACAACTGCATATTCATTCATCCTAGAGTCAGTCCATGTCAAAGTTCTACATTATATATACAAGAGAATAGGTCATCCTATCATGCATACTATTGATCTGTATACCTAATGTATAACCTTTTCACATGCATTCACACTAACATACTCAAATAGGCGGTTATCAAGTTTTCAGTTTTCAGTTTTTTAGTTTTTGTAAGTGTTTTGAACACATTCTGAAGTTCTAAGGTTGCTGGTCAAGGGTTCAAGGTCCAAAGTTAAAGTCAAAAGTTACGAGTCAAAACTGAAGTCATAACTGTTTGGATCAGTACAAATACAAACATGTCCAAAGCTCATCACATCCAATAGGCTCATTCTTACAAACAGGGAAAACTAGAGATAAAATATTCCTGTACTTGCTGTTTGTATTAGATACCTGCATATCAACAAGCCCAATGAGTGTCAAATGAATGATCCCCATTGTATATGCTCATACACACCTTGATGCAAATAACAAGTTCAAAAAATCTTCTAATTCTGTTTCCAGATCTTAAGAATGCATGTTTTCAAGACTCTGTTGCCCAATGGATAAAAGGCTACTGGTTGCATGTCTAGCAGGTAGACATTCAACAAAGTAGCCAAAAATGTTACTGGATTTTCACACCTGTAAAAAATTTAGTCTTAAACAATGTACAAGTGGAAATAAGGTACACATTTTTTACATTCAACACATATTTATCGCCAAATCATATTTCATCCATAACAAAAGAATAGCATAAAAATGTATTTTGTATTATACAACATCATATACAATTGATATTTAAAAAGCTGAAATGAAATGCCTCACACAATTGGCCGTGAGAGTAGCCCCTAAATCTATCGACACATATTCCTACTCTATGAAAATGTATAACATGAAAGGAATGAACATAGAGTAAAAGAGGGTCATAAGGAACCAACCATTGCCTATAATGACTGGTTATGATGCGCTGCTCTAGTCCCGCTTGTCTGCTGCCCTGGTCCATAGTTTGTCCAAGTGTCCAAATCCTGCATGCATAAAAGAAGGTATTAGATCTTACGGATCTAAGCAATGATGGAGCACCTCACCTCATGCGGAAACATTCTATGCTACTATCATGCTATGCACTTGCATTAATAAAAAATATCTACCAACAGAAGGAGAGGCAATCAAAGTTATATCAAGTTTTTATTGCTAACATGTTTGTTTCTTGTGTAGCATCCTGTTTCTAATAGGTATGAGGATATAACTGTAAGCTCTCACAAGGGTTATTGAGCCGGACACACCCATTAGATATAGGATTAATGAAGCTGATCAGAATAACACAGAAAAATATAAAAGGTTCATTGTATTTTCTACACAAAACCTTTTGCTTTTAGTATCATCAAGGAATAAATGCTGCTGCAAAGATCCTAATCAGAGAAAGATGACATTGAAGGGACAAGTTATTATGACTTGAAACCTTTTGTTTCACATATGCTGTATGAACAAGAACAAAGGAAGTAAATGCTAAATACATTACACTTGCATTTTCTGATTATAAATTAGATAATAGAAACATAAAGATTTCTAACCAAGCTACAGGAAGACTTAAGGTTTGATCATCAAGCTGGTGAAGACATGAATGCGAATCTGATGTATAAAATAAAGGATAAATATAGAAGTAAACACAGTGAGATGAAGTGAATGCAAGCTGTAGTATCATCTAAGTAAACAATAAAAGAAGCAAGAACAAAAAGGGGGAAATGCTTTCATTACACATTTGAATTTAAATGGAAGAACTATTTTCAGCTTGTATACAAGAGAAGGTGGCTGAAAGAAAGTTCAAGATTTGGAAAAGATAGCACCAGCAAGAAACAGACTCTAGTCAATGGCCAAGGGATCATTCTTTCCTATAGTAGAATGATGGAAAAGATCAAACCCAACAAAGAGCAATAGGTACAGAATAAGTGAAGCAAAATTCCTCTCAAATAAATATTTTCAGTGAGCATATCCAAGCATATCTTAACAATAGAAAGTGAGATTCAAACCATATTCAAAATAACAACAATGAAATTTGAAGCAGAAGGAAAAAATACCCAGATTCATGTAGCTGAAGCAAGAGCAAGGTATGCAGAACATGAAACTACAGTTAGTAATAAATCACACATCTTCCATTGTGAATATTATGAAAAGAAGCAACATTGAGGGTTTGGACCAAATCACAGTAAAACAAAGCTTGAATACCAAGCTAAGGTTGATTTGTAGTGAAAGTGAGAAGCAAAGGAAAGAAGAATACAAATGTACAAAAAATATGAGAACCCAGATGAAGATTTTAAATTATTTCTCATAGTTTTCTTACAATCTCAAAACCCAGCAGAGGATGGTGTCAAAATATCAAGATGGTAAAAACTCATATGCACTCAAAGTGCCATAATAACAGCCATCGAAATAAGAGAAACCTAGAAGGAAAAAATGATGAAGAAACTATGCTTACAAAGGAGATATATATCAAATAGAGAGTCACATTTTTTAATCGTAGAAGAAAGAAGAAGGTTTCAAGATTCAATGCTAACAAAATCAACTTACATCCATAAATCCTCGTTTCTAGAGAAACTCTTTTTTGTGAGATGGCTAATTGATCAAGGGTCATTCTGAGGAACACAATGGGTCTTCACAGAGGATTATGAAGCACGTCTTGAAAGGTAGTTTCAAGAAGGAAGGCCAAAAATCCTCTATTTCTCAGAACATAGGGGATCCTCATAGAGTGAATCCTTAAGGTTGTGTAGAAATAATAACATTCCAAGATAGTAATTACTAGAATCGAATTTAATAGTCTATGTTGCTAATAATTTTTATAGGTAAACTTGTCCTAAGGAGTGATGACATTGCAAAGGATCCCAGGGAAACAACGATGTATACTAGGTAAAAGTTCATATAGAAGATACTAGAAGAAGAAAGTTGAGATAGCTGCTCCAATATCATATTACTTATCATCTATACCCTTTGGTCATCTACCAAGATTTGTCGTCTGGATGATGAACCAATTTGCATTTATATGCTTATTGCATTAAGCCATATCACTGTTCCATCTTTCGAATGCCTTTTGTTTGTGTTGTCCTCAATTTTGGCTTCACAAAATTAGGGCAACCCTATGCAATTTTCTTATGGATTTATAGGTGTATCCTCTTAGTCTTAATGCATCATTAAAGTATGATAAAGACGATTTGTTATCCTTGAATTGTACTCTGTGTTGCTTTATCTTGCATTTCTTTTTGAAAGTTTCCATCAAGTTAAATCCTCAATTATTTGCTAGTAAGAGTTTTTCTTCTTTGACTACAAATGCTCAATTTTTGGCAATCCATCACGTCCTTTCTTCGTTTTTCTTTGTGTTGTAAATAGTTTTCAGTCTTGTTTTTGCCTTGGGTAAATAGTTTGTGGAATTCTGCTCGTTTCAAGCTAACTTTGGTCAAAATTAGAGTTGTTTAACTCAAGTTATAGGGGAAAATGTGAGGTTTTTCAGGACAACTGCATATCTCGATTAAAAAACCTCATAAAAGTGAGATTTTTATTGGCGAAAGCATGATGTAAAATTATATTTGATATTTAAAGTGGATTTTGTGGTCCAATTTAAAATTTCAACTCATTCTAAGTTGATTTGACTATAATTTTATATGTTTTATGAAAATAGCCTATTTCAAGACTATTTTTCATGTTACTTTATTAGAAGCTATAGTTAAATTTTAAATTTAATTACACAAGACAACTTAAATGCTTAAAAGTGGGGATTTTATTACACATTGCATATATCAACATGCAAATCATTATGTGAAAACCCACTTCCAATAAGTCCCAACATTAAATTAAATGGACTTTCTATATGTGATAACACGTTTTAATGTGTTAAGTGGGTTTTTAATATGTATTTACATATTGTAAATTTGTTTAGTTAATGTAAGTGGGAAACTCTAAACCATTTACATATGTTGTTGCATATATAAATTTATTTTAATTATATTAATGCATTTAAACAGAGTTTTCTAACCCATTACATCTACATCTTTTAAGTTGCTACTTAACAAACTTTTTAAGTTAAAATACATGTTTTAATATTTAAATGCACTAGATGGCGATTTTGGACCCAATTGCATGTGTATGTAATATTTAAAAACCCTTTTCACTTAGCCTAAGCCAAAGTGACATTTTTTCGCTCGACTACATGCATTTTATAGTGTGTTATGATGTTTTAAGAACCCCACCAAGCTAAAGTGGCGATTTTTAGCTCAACTGCATATTTTTAAAACACATGTAAATGAGCATGAAAAATGTGTTTTAAATGACTTATGATTCTACTAAAGCATAGTGGTGGTTTTTGGCTCAATAGCATGTCATTGAAAACATGTTAATGAACTCCAAAAGTGTGTTATGCACTAAGTCATTGACCAAAAGGCTGAAAGTGGCGATTTTATGTCCAAGTGCATGTGTTTAATATACATGCGGTTGCTCTTTTAAAACACTTTTTTCTCTTGAAGGCTAAGTGACGATTTTATAACTCTTGTTGTTAACCCAATTTGGTACCTTCTCCCGAACTCCACCAAAAACTGCCTTTACAATGCCATAAATGTCCTTAAGTAACCCAAATTAGGTTTAGGGTTAGGAATACATTTTAAAATATGCCATTTGGCATCCACCGCCAAAACAAAAGGTTCTAGAAAACATGTTAGAAGTCGGTGTAAAATTAGAAGAATTTAGAAATGGTAGTCCAACTTTTGGGAGACAACTTTTGATTAGAGACTCCGATTGACTAAGCGTTTACATTTCCAGAAAGCTCTCCAAGTGCTCTATAGCTCTATGGACCAGCTTTTCTCGTCCCCCATTTTTCAGGCCCGTACGAGGCAATTTAGTGGCTCAAATCTGACTTTGAAGTGCTCTTAGGGGGTCTTTAGGCAACTTAAAATTGCCATTACTTTCAAACCGTAAAGCCTTTTGACTTGATTCTTTTTTTGGAGTGCTTTAGATTACATTTATAATCATACCTCCAACTTACACCCTCTAATTCATCACAATTATGGCTCAATTACAAAGTAACCTATTTTTTGCATTGGCACGTATCCCAAGGTGCTCAAAAAATCTAACCCAAAAAATCAATAGTGGAACTATGAGAGTTGGGATCTTTATTTGACCCAAATCGGTATCTAGAAATGAAAACACATTAAACAGAAACTAACATTAAGCATATTTTTGGGTGATATAGGATTGCCCCTACACCATTGGATGCTCTTGCATCACTTCCCAAGTGAAAGACGCAATCAAATCATGTACCATTTTTTCAACACTTTTGAATGTCCAAGGACTTTGGTTGTATCTGCACTGGCTTGCACTCCTTTAGAAACGACTTCTCCCTTCCAAGACTTTGCAACTTCTGCTATCCTTTTCCTTTAGGTGTTTGGGATGCAACAAATCCATGTTGTGAGGATTGCTATTGAATGACCTCATTTAAACGAACAACTTCCTGTTTGAGCTGAGTTTTCTTCCCCCATAATTCATGATTGCTCTTTGACACATCAGAAAGTGCATCTTGTAAACAACCTAGTCGTGTCTGCTTGGCAATTTCCACTTTGGTGAACTTGTAATCCGAACGGCTAAGTTCTTCAATTGGCTTGTCCACCAATAGCTCAACAACTTCTACAAACTTAATCTTTTCAAAATCAATTATGATCCTACAAACAATCTTATCTTTTAAAGATTTAGACTTGGATTTCTTAATAGGAAGGTCATTTGGGGGTACCACAACCTTTCTTCTCTTCATCGTAATCTTGCTCAACCATGCAAACAAACTGAAATTTTCATCTGCAAAAATAGGTATAGTGGAGACCATAGGCATTGATCCTAATTGTATCTTTGTTGTGACTAAGCATGACTCAATTTGTATAGTTGAATTCATGGGTGCATGATAGGAAGTTTCTATCATGAACAACTCAAAACCAGTCAAGGATGTATCAAGATGGGAATCTTGACCTTTTGTGAGGGTTGGAAAATCCTCAAACACATTCCCTAAGTTTTCAAATTGTTCAACTTTTAAAATGGGAGGAGCCACTGAAGATATAGGAAGTGCCAATGTATTTATTTCTGAGATCAGGATAGAAGGTGTGAAGACAGTGGAGAATGAATCGACATCATCATCTATTGCACCCAAAAAAGGTACTTATTGCATAGAGGGTCCCTAAGTTTGTGTAGACCGCGGAGGAGATATGATCATGACTTCTCCTTCTTCCTCGTCGTCTTCTTTATCAAGTCCTTCATCTGATTCTTCTTTTGACTCTTGAGCTTGTTCAGGTGTTTGAGATAATTTAAATCCCTTTCCACCTTTCAATTTGAATTTGAGAGAATTTTTTTATATCAGAGGAAGATTTGCCTGTAATTTCTAATTGTGACTTCCTTCCAGGCGGACCAAAACTCCCACAATCCACCCCTAACTTAGGATTCACCCTTTTGAGACCTTTGATTTTCAAACATTTATTGATGTTTGCCAAAATGGATTGAAATCAATCAAGGATAGAAGTACCTTCCTTTTGCTACCACTGAATGGGAAAGGATATTGTTTATCAAAACCAATCTAATGATATTCTGGATCAAGAATATTACCATCATCTTCAATTTGAAAATTAGATGGAATCTCAAGCATATTGAGATCAATAATCTGCTGTAATGTCAACCTATAGTAGTCCATTTTCATAATATCTAACTTTGTTCCCATATCAATCCAAATTTCTTCTATATGATGAACATGAGTAAATGCTCTCATAATTTTTGAATTCATCTCTCTGTAATCAAAATCATATCTAGCTTTGAATTTCTTTAGTGTAATCAACTGAAGTTCAGCTTCTATAGCCTTTGCTTTGTGTATGGAAATGATTGTGTAATGACCGATCGCCAAGGGTTTGGTAGAGGTAATACCAAAACCTGGTCTATGCATAATATATTGATTAGATTGGACCTCCATGAGTTGTCTGGCCAATTCCATTAGACTGATTTTGTTGGTAGCATACCTAAGTAAGGTTTATGGTTCTCCTTTGAAGTACCCAACTCTCAAATTAGTAAAGCTTGGAAACTAAATAAAGATGCAACCATATTGATTAACCTTTTCCCAAGCCTCATCATACACTTTTTTGACAGACAACGTTTTTATCAAACAAGCACCGAAAATGTCCAAAGAATACATCTTGAACTCTCCTACAGTGATACTATTTGTCAAAGTAATTTGATCATAATATTCCCAAACTTGAACTTGAAGATGGTCTCCTTTGGTTGAAAGTCTTGAAAAAGATCCCATAGTAGCTGCAATATAGACAAGATAGGACTTCATCTAAAATGGTGCTGAGGTCCCTACATTGAGTAGTTGTTCACAAAGTGCAGCGTTGATAAGCTCTCCCCAAAAGATATGTTCCTTATTACTAATGATTTGAAAAATGAGCTTGTACATCCATGGTTCAAAATCACTAGAATCCTTGAGACCGCATATTTTGCTGATAAGGATAATCAAGTTTTTGTATTTTGGCTTGAAACAAGATCTGTGAATGGTTTTAAGCCATCTTGAAAAATTGCTTCTCTTGGAATCCAACCAATATAAATTAACATATTTATAATAATTTTCCTTGTTTTCATTCCATATTTCCCAAGATGCTTCCTTTGTCAAATCCACACATTTTGGAGTCCGTGGTAGTTTGAAAATTTGTTCAATAATCTCAGGGTCAAGGCTAATAATGACATTACCATCGCCATCCTTGTTTGTTTTAGACTTTGGACTGAAATGCTTTGCACATCCTAGTACAAATTCTTGTTCCAGGGCAGCCATAGGGAATGTAGACACCAAATGAATTTTACTCCATTTGACGCGTTTCATCTTATGATTAGCAGGAGCTTCTATCCTTCACAAGAAATCTATCATATCCACATACCCGATCTCTGTATCTAACACACTATCAAGAATAGACGTGACTTGAGATGGAGTTGTATGAGCCAACTCTTTATCATATTAATATTTCATTTTTCGTTTCGATTTTGTAGATGAGGACATTTCTTGTGATTGTGCTGCAATATGTAAATTCCAAAATGTGAACACATCATCAGAGGATATTACTTCCATAAAAATGTTGATTCTTGATCAGCAACAAAGGTTTGGAGTATGGATTAGATACTTGAAAGATCTAGTGTAAAGATCTTGAAAGGAGATAACATGCATATGTAAAGGCTGAAAAATGGCTTGAGAAGATGGAAACATGAGGTAAAAGTGAGCTTTTATGGATATGCTTCAAGACATGAAAGTTGAATGCATGAGAATGCGTGCAAATGATTTTTTTTGACTTTTAAAGAGTGACTTTTTGTCAAAAAGGGGTTCTCAAGATGTCATTGCATGAAAGTGAATTACATGTATATGCGACATGCGATTGGGAATGAAGGATGGGATTGCGTGTAAATGCAGATGGAGGGTGAGATTACATGTAATTGTATGTAGAGAATGAGATGCAATGTGCCTTGGCATGTAATGGTGAATATGGAATGAAATGATGCACTTGCATGCAATGATGGAAGGTGGAGTGAAGTGAAACATGCTCAAGTTCTTGGAAGAGAACTTGCAACTTCTTCCAAATGAAGAATAATGAAAAAGCAAGCAAGCAAACAACGAAAACAAGCACAAAAGAAACATGTACCTTTGGTATTAGACTCAATCCTGTCAACAAGCAAGTTACTTTTGAAATGCAAACTCGAATTTGGAATTTGGGAAAAAACCAATAGTACGAAAATGAGACTTTTCATCATTTTAAAAGAGAAAATGCACTTTTTATGG
Organism: Cupressus sempervirens; assembly: GCA_028749045.1. Taxonomy (NCBI): domain Eukaryota; kingdom Viridiplantae; phylum Streptophyta; class Pinopsida; order Cupressales; family Cupressaceae; genus Cupressus; species Cupressus sempervirens. The sequence continues at coordinate 378,957,331 of CM053788.1, read as the reverse complement.
CATCTATATCAACAAGTGTGCAACATCAAGCTAAAGTATGCACCAAAACAACAAAAAAAACGGAAATGTCCACTTGAAGATTAATGTGCCAAGAATGAAGGGAAAAAAGGTCCAACTTAAAAAAATTCTCAAAACAAATTTGAGCCTCTTCAACCTTGCAATGATAAATTCGAAAAGAGCATTCAATTAGGCGTTTTTGGGTAGGAATGCCAAAAACGTTCCCTACAATCCCTCAAAATACTGACGTTTTTAATAAATGCAAGTTCTTGGGACGTTTTTGGTCAAAAACGTGTTTCAAATCTGCCCCAAAATGAATTGTTTTTGCAAATGAAGGCCAAAACATAATCCCAATAACAATAATATGGATAAAAAACCCCAAAACGATTCCTCCATGAGCCAAAATGTGATCAACAACAGCACAAAAATGGATGTTTTTGGTCAAAAACGTGTTTGCAAATCACCATAAAATGAAGCAATTTTGGTGAATTCAAACGTCCAGGGCATGATAATGCCAAGGAATGCAAAAATGACCCCCTTGGGAATTTCAAGCCATATTATGATCCAATCTAAGCATTTTAGTGTAAAACGTGTTCTTGGAGGGCATGTGCATGGAGTTTTGCCTTCAGTCTTCAAAATCAGGTTTCATGAAGACATGTGCATGCATTAGAAGGTAAATCGCACCTTTTGGTTAAGATTGCATGTTTTAAAAATATGTTTAAGAGTCTCCCCATTCAAATCACACCTTTTGGATGCAAATGCATGTTTTAAAAACACATGTAATGGAGTCCATAAGCAAAATCGCACCTTTTGGATGCATATGCATATTTTAAAATTTGCTCACAAATGACCCTTAGTGTAGAATCCCACCTTTTGGGAATCACTGCATGTTTTGAAAATCGAATATGCATGTCTCACCTTTTGGGAGTCATTGCATATTTTAAAACATATGTAATGACATGTTTTTTGTGTTATAAAATTGCCATTTCATTCAAAATCGCACCTTTCAGATGCAAATACATATTTTGATGTAAATGTGCTTGTAGACATGTTACCACAACTAAAGTGATGAATTAAGCACATGCCAATTTTAATTTTTGAAGAAATATTTCTCAAATGGGTCATAAATAATATTTACACTATATAGATAAATATATAATGTGCAAATATCATTTTAAAAAAGTAATATTTACTAAGATGTTTTGAATTGAAAATAAAATAAAAATCAAACTATATAGTTAATATAGTCACTTAAGTGAAAATTAAAAAACAACTCAACTTAAAAATATAACATAAAGTGCTCTATAGTTACTTTAAGTGAAAAATTAAAATGATAAATTAACTTAAAAACATAACATAAAGTGAATTTATGTTATATTTTTCAAAAAGTGAATGTCAACTTCAAAATATAACATGATATTTTAATTCGTGCAGTTGCACTTGGAAAATCCACTTTTTGGACACTAAAATGGCCATACCTTTTGATTGTCAACTCCGATTAAGGCCTAAGATAGATCAAATCAAAGGGACAACCAAAAGCAATAACTTGAGAAAAACCAAAGGACCAAAAGCCAACAAACACACACTCTAAAATGAGAAAAAGGATGTTGAAGACTTCAAAATTCAAGCATAGGATCAACAAATAGAAAAACTAAGACTTCACAAAAGCCTTTGGTAAAAGGATTTATTAAATCAATTAGAAATAATTGGTTGATCAATAATAACCAATTAAATAATGAATTAAACTCAGAGAAATGCGAAACTAAGTTGAAAAGTTTCATATTGTTACCTACATTTTGTGGTGACAAAATGCAAGACAATAGCTAGCTCTGTCTGGAGAATGTTGCTTGTTCTTGGAAACAAAGAGTGAGATAGACTCCAATATTCTAAGTGCCTTCGTCCACTCCATGGCAATAGAGTTAGGCAACTCAAAAGAAAAAAAAAAAAAAACAAAAACCTACGACCCTAAAACAAAAATTATGTTCAAGAGGTACTTATTTGATAATTATTGAAAGTAATGTTTCAGATGTTGTCCACTGTAGGGCAGTGGCATTGGTGCTCCATCCCAATATGCAAGCTGAAAACTATTTTCGCTTACAATTTGATGAATTGTGAAGGGTCCTCGCCAAAGAGAATCGAACTTGGCATGCATTTCTTTTGGTTCTCATCTTTTGTCCCAGAGTAGAACAAGATCACCAATTTGAAATTCTCTATAGTTGGCCTTTTTATTAAAAAGAACTTTTACTTTTTGCTGATGAGCAACAGGTGTGTCAACCATCTCTTTCCTCCGCTCCTCCAATTGCTAAAGAAACATAATCCTCTTATCTAGTGCATCTGAATAAGTTTCATCTTTGATGGCTCGTACTAACTTGAGATCAGGAAGCTCTAATGTTATTGGAATCTCAACATTGATCCCATATAGCAACTGAAAGGGCGACATTCCAATTGCCCATTTCAAAACAAAGCATCAAACAATGCCTTGTGCCAGGTTCTCTGATTTGATTCAACCAACTTTTTTATGATGGTCACTAAATTCTTGTTGCTTGATTCAACTTGACCATTACCCTATGGATAATAATTAGATGCATGTGCCAGAATTATCTCATGATTGAAAAAAAACTCAGTTACTTCCTTGGAAGAGAAAGTAGTTACATTATCTAAAACAATTTAATTCAGAACACCAAAACGTGAAATGATGTTCTGCTTTAGGAAGTCACAAATTATTTCTGATGTAGAACCCTTTATTGGAATTGCTTTGACCCATTTAGTGAAGTAGTCTGTTGTTGCTAGGATATGCATATGACCCTTGCTTGACAATGGATCAATAGTACCAATGAAACCAATTCCCCATTGTTGAAAAGGTTCATTGATCACAACTAGCTTTAATGGAAGAGCAGCAATTTTTTTTTCTTGCCAACGAATTGCTGACACAATTTGCATTTCTTCACCCATTGATAAACATCTTGAAAAAGTGTGGGCCAATAGTATTGTGCTCTCAAAATCTTATGTGTTGTCATTGGTGTTGAGAAATGTCCACTACATGTCTGATTATGGAAAGAATCCAAAATTTGCACTTGCTGACTTTTATCAACACATCTAAGGAAAGTTCCATCCATCGCATGCTTGTAGAGACCATTTTCCCAAAGAAAGGAACTTGAAGCTTTCAACTTAAGAGTCCTTTGTTCTTTGTATGTTAAATGTGGAGGACATTCGCCATAGCTCAAATTGTATTCCATATTAGAGTACAAATCATTTGTAGTGCTAACAAACAAAACAATAGGAAGAGAAGAAGAATTCTCATCTTCTACTTGCAAGGGTTCATTCCATAAGCTGACAGAGTCCTCTACGACAAAACTAACTTGGTAGGTCGTATCTCCATATCATATTCCTTAATCTTAGCAATCCAATTTCCTCTTTTAGTACCAAAATCTTGCTGTGTTAGAATAGTCTTGACAATAGTATTTGGAACTAAAGCAATGATATGAGAATTCAAAATATAGAACTTGAAATGCTTCACTGCTTTAACAACATAAGCATGTTTCTCCATTTGACTATATTTCAATTCATGAGCCTTTAAAGGAGAACTCATAAACGAAATTGGTGATTCAATACCTTCATCATTTTTCTGCATTAGAATAGCAGAAAGAGTATGTTCTGAAGCATAACTGTACATGATGAAGCTTTTTATATAATTAGGACATACTAACACAGCAGCATGTGCTTTGACATCTTTGATTTCTGCAAATTCTTTTGTTCCTTCTTGATTCCAATGGAAAGCATTCTTTCCTTTCATCATCTCAACAATGTGATGAGTCTTTTTCAGCAAAATTTGGTACAAATCTTCTCAGAAAATTCAGCTTTCCAAAGAAAGAATGAACTGTAGTTTTACTTGATGGTAATTGCTTGCATCTTTTTGGGATCAATCTTAATACCTTCTTTTGACACAATCTATCCCAACAACTTACCTTCCATCAAGCCAAACATTGATTTTTTAGTATTCAATGACACACCATGTTGTCTACATCTTTCTAAGACTTGCCGAAAATGAAAGAAATGATCTTGACGTCCTTTAGAGTAAACAATCAAATTATCCAAGTATACAACAATGTTGTCATTGATAAGACCATTAAAAGCAAGATCCATTGCTTGTTGAAAAGTTGCTCCAGCATTGATAAGACCAAAAGGCATCTGTTGATATGCAAAAGTCCCCCATGGGGTAGTAAATGCTGTCTTATACTGATCATCTTCACAAATCTCAATTTGATTGTTACTTGAGAAACCATCTAACATGGATAGCATTTTTGAACCAGTAACAACTTGTAATACTTGATCCATGACTAGTAGTGGATAGTTATCCTTAAGAGATGCCTAATTAAGATTACAAAAATCCACACATATGCGAATCTCTCCATTCTTCTTTCTAACAGGAACTATATTAGCTAACCATGATGAATGATGAATAGGAAAAATAATACCTGCTTCAAACATTAATTGAATTTGAGCTAGAATGGTACCCAAAATCTTGGGATTGTATTGTCTTTGCTTTTGGGGAAAAGGAACTGTGCTAAACTTAAGAGGAATATCATGTTGTACTTCTTTTGGACAAAAAGACTTCCGATCTTCATTAGAATAAGTTAAGACATCTTTGTAGCCACGAATCAAGGTGATGAACTTTACGTTCTCATCCTTCGTACACCAATTACCGATGTTAACTAGCTTTGGATCTTCTTCAGTTACAATATTGTATTTCTCATATTGCTCCAAAGATCTCAACCTTGTCTTTTGTTGTTCCTTAAAATATCTATCATGCTTGTCAAACAATTTTTCCAAAGAAATGAAATTATTGGGAATCTTGTTTCCTCTTAGCTAAATAACTTCATTACTAGTTTTAGGATCTATGTTAGAAATCACTTCATTCGAAGCATTTTCACTTCCTTCAAAGTACATATCATCAAAACCTTCCTTAGTTTCAAGAAAATTGACAATCTGAGTATCATCATTAAACACTTGCCAATGCTCACAATTATTTGGGATACTTGGTCAATAAACCGATTGTATTTCATATATATTATCTTCAAAATCTTGATGAGGAAGTAACAGGGAAGCTGAAATAGCAAGTTAATTAGCCCTATCATTCAACTCTGTAGGAATTACTGAAATATTGAAAGCATTGAACAACTTGATTTAATCCCAAGCTAAATCACAGTAATGTCTAAGTCGATAATTTTTGGCTTGATATTGACCCTTGACATACTACTAACTCAGCATCTCCCTTTACATGCAAATTTTGGATTCCTTTGGCTTGCGTCATGTTCAACCCCAATAACAAGGCTTCATATTCAGCCGTGTTATTGGTATTAGGAAATTGCAATTTGTAAGAAAAAGGATAAAACTCATCTTTAGGTGAAATCAATACAACTCCAACACTAGATCCCATGAAAGCACTTCCATCAAATTCCATGATCCAAACAGTAGTAGAACTACTTGAACTTGCTCCACAATTATTAAGAATGAGTTTTCCTTCAAGGGAATCGGTGGAATCACTTTCAAATTTTTTTTTTCTTCTTCTTTAAGTCAATCCATATGATCATCTTCAAAAACAACTCCTTCCTTTGCCTTGACTGACAATTGATTAGGAATAATATCTTCTTCTATAACTTCAACTGCATCAACAAACCTTTCAGTGTCTAATAGTAATGAAGAACTTTGAGAATCAGTCCAATTTTTGGCAAATTTAGACACTTCATCAGCATGTAGGTAGTAATTACCCATTCCGGCTGGCTCAAACAAGATTTGAGCATTTGGGTTGTTGGATTTAACCACCACATACTTTGTTTCTCTTTCAGGATACAATTTTTGCATAACACTTTTAATTAGTATCCTAGCTCCAGTCATGTCGATATTGAGTTCACCTCCCTATGGCCAAGTAACATACCATAAGAAGCTGGTATATTTGCAACCAAAATGGTCATCTTGATCTTTTTGTCTACGAAAGATGCAAAGGCAAATTGAGCATCTTTGATTTGTCCTTTTAGCAATACTTATTTATTCTCCATAGAATAGCAATTACCAAAAGACTTAGTTAAAATTAACCCTAAAGCATCTGCAACCTTGGCTAGCATAACATTATCAGAGGCACCAGAATCTATGACACAATTGCTTAACTTGAAACCATTAATTAGTAGGGAAAGGTTCAGTCTTTCCTATAACTGAAGATGGAATGGTAAGTCTTAGGTTATTTGGTGTACTTTTAGATTCAGGGCCAATTAAATGAGTTTAAGTAGGCTGGGATTCTTTGACAAATTTGGTAAGTCTATCTAGCTGATCCGGATAGGCTTGTAGGTATTCTACCTTAGACATCTGAATTTTAGTCTTCGTAGCATGATCTATAATATCAAAAGCCTAGAAAGAATTGACTGAAGAAGAACTGAAATTTTCAGCCTGGGTCTTAATAGTAGTATTAGGCATGGTGGATTTAGAAATACTAGATGCAGGAGTAGTTTGATCAGCACTTACTTGGTTTCTAGCTGGATCATTAGGTAGGCTAGGAAGAGCTATTCCCCTCTTTGCAATGGTAACATACATTTGAGGAGTATCCAACTTCTTTTCAACCTCTTCTTGTTGTTGAGCCAACTTGGTTTTTGAATGTGTCATGACTACATAAGCTTGATCAAAATCAATTTCATGATCATCATCATTGTATTGTATGTACCCAATAGTAGAGTCGCCAACTGCTTAATGATCTTCATGGTATAGAGCACCCTCTACTTTAGCCTATATAACCATTGCTGTTTCATCTCCTCATACTATTGCCTCCAACACAATTGTGCCTTCTCTATACTACTGTGCTGCTGCTCTGGATCTGCTGAAGCATGCCTCTGCTGAGAACATCGACTGAGCAACTACATTAGCACTCAACTATTTTCCTTGAAGCCTATGTTGTTTGCATTATGGATGTGTTAGAGTTGTTTTTTTGTAAATTTAGCGAAAATTCCGTCATAAATTTGGTGCCTATTTTTTATCTGGTTGATTATGATTTTGTTGACTTACCATGAGAGAGCTTATAACAACAATTACACATTCTAGTGACTAGAGAATCATAGGTGATATGGACTTGTCACCAGCTTTGTATTTTGTTTTACTTGAATGAGAGAAATAAATGCCTGATTATTGTAGCTGTTGCAATTTTATTACTTAAAACAATCATTGTGGAAAAGTGTCTTGAATTCAATGTTTTAAATGCTTTAGATTTACATTAAAGATGCTTTGTCATTTTACCAAAGTCCCAATTCATTAGTGAGCAAGAACTGACCTTTATATAAAGTAAGTTCATATTGTTTTGACGAAGAAGATTGACTTTATCTTGGATGCACAAATGGGATGCCTCGTGGGATCTTTCTTTCATATTTCATCATAGAACATCCTGGGGCATTTACAGTTTGGTTTAACTGCTATATCAAAGGTTACATTTTTTATATAAAAATTTCCACTAGACATGCTGTATCTGTACTCTAAACATCTACTTATTTGTCTCTATTCATTGCAGAGAATCCTCATCAGATTATATTGTAATTCAGTGGAACTTGCCAACTTTTGTTACGCTTCTACACGTTATTTATGGTGCTGCATTAAATCCCTCATTCACTAATTTTGTGCCAATCTTGGAGGTATGACACTTGAATTTGTTTCTTTTGATGATTACCAAGCAACATAGCTCTATCACGTTAAAAGGTATGCTTGTTAGTAGTAAATTAATCATTGAATGATGAATGTAATGAGCCCTGCAGGCTCAATCTTATTCCAGGCTAATGTGTGACCTTGTTGATTTTGGACTCAAGGAATTTTGTCAATCACTTTGCTTATGATTTTTAACCTTGCTGGGCACGTGTTTCAATCTGATTGTTCTCTCTTGGACTGATATCAAATATTCTTTTAATGCTTGCAACTGATTACTAAGATGTCTGAGCAATTAACTAATATGCAAAAGCAATTCATTTTGCATCTTCAAATGCATACATATTTAACCTACATATGAAAATGTGCTCCTATGATAGCCAGACAATAATACAAACACTTGGCATGCAACTCTTTAGAGCTGGAAAAGATTTAATTTCATATAAGAAATATATACAAGCTCTTTTATGCCCAAGCATATCCGGAAAGACGAGCTGTTTTTATTTATTTATTGAAATGTGGAATCACACATTTATAAATTATCAATGAATGCAACAGCTGAAAGTGATCGATCTGCTTTATCCACCGATTTCTCCACCATGAAATTCAAACTAAATCCCCACACCATTTCAGAAGTTCATGTGGTGATAAGGAATTAACTAGCAAAGTAAAAAAATCTAATAGAACCAGATTAGCTTAAAAAGGGAAACTACCTATTCAGTGACAACCATCACAATCAAAATAAAAGTATTTTAAATGCTACTGATACTACTAGAAATAACATAAAAATATATGGTATAATCAACTGTAATGTCCCCATTCCCCCTCTTATTGAATTCTCAGGACTAATTTCAGTTTTCTCTAAATTCTATCCATTAACACTTGTACTTAAAAGACTCAGATGATGACCTGTGTTCTTTCACAACATCCACTTCCTTATTATAAAACAATGACAAAATAATCTGAGAATACTCTTTTTAAATTGCTTAAACTCTCTTTTTTACATTCAACTGTATATACGTATCTGACTATATATATTTGAATCTAATAACATGAGAATGGGATAACCCCTGTTTTCATTCCTTATTAATTAACTTTTTGCTGGTTTGCAAATTCTTCTATTCTCTCAACCTCATCTCTACATGCTTTGGCTTACATATATTGCCACTTTCTTAAACCATCTCTTTCTTTAAGATTTTGCATTCTTCACTTTTTATCATTGAAATGATCATTTGTTTCTCTTATTGTTCTTATTCTAATCACTGTCCCATACTCTTCCTTGCAATAATGTTGATGATGTCTATATAAGCTGTTGTTCCATGATTTCCTCTTTATTATGCTGTTTATCAATTAATACTTGTGTCCTCTTTTACCCACCATATGCTTGGATCAAATAAATAAGAGTCTGATGTGTAGATGGAATTGGTTGAACTTAGAATGTGACTCCATTATTATCCATATATGATTGATTATCCCTGATTCTGTTCACTTTAATATATCTATTTCATTTTCTTGACCCCGTAGAATCCATATTATTGTTACGCATCCCATGTCATATGTATTTATTCTAATTGACAATATTCCTTTGCTATCACAGCAATCCTCTGTGGCTTGACTACATATTGTATGATACATTCCACTGTTTCATATTTTGATTTTTTGGATCCTATTCACATAGGCTTAATCTCCCAACCATGAATCATACTTATCCCCACACATCCTAACTTAATAGAACGACCCTCCTTACCTTGGGACTGGGCTTGGGATGTTCTTAAGTCCAACCATTTGAGTAATCCGGTGGTTTGAGTGTCCCATAAGTTATTTCCCAAATAATGAAGCATCTAGACAAACAAAAAACAATCACATGATTGACACATCTGCCTATTTCTACCTTAGCCAAGGATTTCAAATTGGGTTCATAAACTTGATCTCCACCACTCGACTTGACAACGTATTTCATTACTGGAACATGCATGAGCTATTATGTATTTTTCTATTACTTAGTTAACTGATTTCATTCTTGATTTGTGCAGGTTATCTACACCTCCTCACCATTTAAGGCTAACATGCCGGTGATTCCTAAGTGCTTGAGAGATTATATCCACTTTATTTGATTTACACCTCTTCACCTTTGATGGCATCCTTGCCGGTGAATTCCTCGGTGTTTGGACTTCATGATATTACTCTCATCTCTGTATGTTGTATAAAAGAAAAGAAATAAATTTGGGCAGGATCACTAGTTCATGGTTATCATTATAATTTCATCTCCCATATCCATGGTTGAAACTTGAGACAATCTCATGGTTAAAGAACAATGGGTGACGTGAAAACATACCCTATGAATTCCAATTAGAAAGCTATATAAATGCATACTCCATTCAGTCTGTATTTAATTTGGCAACGGTATTTATTTTTACATGGAAAGATGAATATAGCATGACATCGATTGGCATAGCATTATGAATAAAAGAATTAATGGATTTTTAGCATGTTTCGGTGGAACTCAGTATATCTTACGTGGTTTATACAGACTGCTTCTTGCTTCTGCGACTGGGAAAGATAGACTCTGCACTTCCTTGCATTGATCCCGCGGATAGAAAAAGCCGTGAAGGTGAGATGAAAACGGGGTGACAAGTTAATGAAGCCGGTATTATTCTCAGATTCTCCTCCCTTTGTTCAAACGTATAAGTAGATAAAAGAAGAGCCACTGAAATGCAGAGAGGAGTAGGTTATGGCAAATACGATCATTGAGACTATTAAAATGGTTGCTTGGCTCTTCGGCTACCTTCAGTTACAAAAAAGGCCATTCGAATGCCTTTCAAATCGAATTTTTAAAAGAAGAAATAAAGAGGGAAAGAATAAGAAGTTGAAGAGTTTTAATTTTAATTTTATTATTATTATGCATATCATATAAATGTTCATTTGTACGTATTGATGAAGTGACATCATTAGATTATAAACTTATAATCCATTGGTGTCACCTCATTTTTATATACATGCGTTTGTATTTGAGGGTGTATAATAATGATTAAATAATAATTTCAAATAATAAATCTTCAAAGGTATGAATTGTATTTTTAATTTATATTATTTAAGTTTTTATTATATTGTTTTTCTAATAGCTCATGTGGTCTCATAATGCAACATGTTGTCAAGTCTTCGTATCCTTTCCAAGGTAGTCTTAGGTCATGCTTGTTGATCCTGATGATTGGACCAATTGACCATCCCTTTCGGATGATCCCATTTAGCAATGCTTCCCCCCTCTTCAGTCTTCTTCTTGCAATCACCCAAACAAAATATTCTCGCCAAGACATTAATTCAAAGATATATTAATTGTTAATGTTGATCATCTAATGATAGTTATAGATTTCATCAACGTCTATAATAACTAACTCATTTCACATGATCATGAATGAAATAACTAATTATCAATTAATACAACGTATATAATTAACTAACTCACTTCACATAATCAGGAAAGAAATAAATTGATATGACGTCTATCATTAATTAACTTGTTTCACATGATCAAGAAAGAAATAATTCGTTAAACCAACGGCTATGATCAATTTAAGACTTAGGAAAAAATTTGGGATGTAAGCTACATCTTGGTGGGTAGACCTTCACTTTGAACCTGTTCAACTGGTTCAAAGCTCTTCTATACCAAATTTAGTCTTGTGAGTTATTCAGTTGGCAAAATCCTCAAACTCGATCAATATAAAGCTATGTGATTGCTTGAAATAGTTGAATGTTTGTATAATGTTCATAAAAAAATGATTAGATGCTTGCAAGAAGGATATAGATCTTTGACTTCAATTATGAATCCAATAACTATATTTCAATGCTTTTAAAAGACCGGTGTCTCTGCTTATTTGAGCAATGGAGTCAATCACAATGAAGACTATTACGTACAACTTTATGAGAGAATATTTATCCTAAATATCATCAATTACTCTTGAGCTTTGCAAAAGATAATTTTTAAATGCAATTTTGTGTAAGCCAAAAAGAATTTAACTTCTTAGGTGGGAAGCCTGATTAGCCAGAATTGAGGAAACATATGTATATTTCACACCATCCTTGTTTGTTGAACACAAGATGCATAAAATACCCAATGCAAAAGAAAGGCTTGTTTGGAATAATTCAATAATCTTTTTATTGATCATAAAGGACAGGTCAACATTCCAATTGTAATCTCTTTGCCTTAAGTAAAAATAAATAGCAGAGCATTTAATTTATTATTGAAAATATAATATATAAATTTATATTAAGGTCATGCTTTATTATTTATATTACACCTTACAAAAAAATATCACTTTACCAATGCTTCTCTTTCGAATATCTCTTTGAATGTCTTGTTTGTTTTTTCAATGTAACTTTGATTCTCATTATATATCTTCTCCAAAGGTCATGCCCTTCCAAATGATGGGCCATATCTTTTTTAAAACATAATTTGCACCTTTTGCTGGAACCAATTGTTATCCTCTAAATAAATTTTAATAATTGTTTTATTATTATGTGATTTTATTATAATGGTTGTATATAATTGCCGTAAAAACTTCATTTCCAATATTTGAATTTCATTGTTTGTATTTGTTACTAAAGTTTTGCACGTGTAAAATTTAAGTATGAAAACAAAGAAAGTACATCAAAGCCATTCATTTCACAAAAGAATGTCCTTGTATTATTCATCAAAAGATAGATACAAATGATATTTACAACTGATTGAATGAAATGAAATACTGAAAGTTACTTTCTCACACAATTGGCTATGAGAGTAACCTTCAGATTTACTAATATCTATCTCTATTCTATGAAAGTGCACAGACATGAAATAAAGAGCATAGAATGAGAGGGTCGTAGGGCACCTTGCTTGCTGCCCCAAACTGTATTTCCTCCTAGTCTTTGAGTCATGCACACAAAGAAGATGGATAGATTCAATGGATCTAAACAATGACGAAAACACCTTACCTCATGTGCAAACAAACTATGATACCGTCATATATCATGCACTTGCATAAAACAAAAAATGTATATCAGTATATCAAAGGAAATCATGATCACATCAAATTTTATTGCTAACATGTTTGTTTCTTGTGCAAAATCTTATCTCTCATAGGTACACAGATATAATCGTAGGCTCCCACGAGGGTTATTGAGCCCAACGTGCCTATAAGAGATAGGATCACGAAAACTAATCAAAAGGCACATTATAAGTGTCAAAGGTGCAAAAGTGAACAATGTAAGAGTATGATATTGCATTTATGAATGATACATGTGCCTCGTTAATGCAAACATTAATCAAACAAGGGCTCTGGTAGAGCCTGAGTCCCTGCCTTCTGTTTCATTGTAGCAAAAACAGTTTATGAGATGCAATGAAAAGAACTTGTTTAAACAAGCAGTATGCTATTTCTAAAATAAATACATTAACATCAGAATCAAAATCAAATGCCAATACTAAATTAGAAATCTGTTCATAGTACACTTTTTATTCAGAAACTGTTAAGAAGACAGTCACAACAGATAATGTTTACATCCACTATAGAAAACATAGGAATAAATGAATGAAATTAATTGAAAATTACAAGTTACCAAAGCTGCTTAAGACAACATAAGGTGTGGAAATTAACGAGGCCATTAATCTGTGGACTGATAAGTTTTACAGGTGAGAGAACAGCACATGGCTACTAAGTTTATGTCAAAAGATTCTGTTTTCTGTGTGCTATGTGCAAGGATTTGGTGGTTACAGTGAGAGATAACAGCATCCTTTACAATAATTGCAGGAATCAGAATTGAAATAAGTATTGACTTATATCATTTACCAAAATCTGGAGAAGAGGAAAGAAGCATTTGAGCAAAAGTAAAGTTTGAAAACTGAAATAGCACAAAGACTGTCTCTTTAAAGAGCTGAAAGTAAAGCATCTAATGTTGCATGAAAATCTTAAACTAATTGAGAGTGATACAAAATATAGTTCTTTGCTGTTCAATTTTTATGATGACAAATGAAGTTGTATTCATTACAGCTGTTGATGTATTGCTTTCCAATGTAAGACAAACTACAGTTATTTGTTGTTCGGTGTTCATGATAACAAAAGAAGGTGCATTTAGTACAGCTATTCATATATTACTTTACACTTATACAAAATGTAGTTGTCTGTTATTTGTTTTTCATGATAACAAAGGAAGCTGAGTGCTGATACTATATAGCTGAAAAGATCAGAACACAGACTGTTGGTGAAGCTAAAACTTGACTGGCTAAAACAAAATCTGTTTGATAGTGTTGTTCATGTTATTGTTAAGTCCAAGGTGCATATTTTTCCTGCAATACAAAAAGTTAAGAAGGTTAGCAATGTAGAAATGAGTCGAAGAAAATATGCAAACAGCTGAAAATGACTAGAATGTTAGCTTACCATGTTGGTTTCTATGGTGATTGAAAGAATGGAATTATCCATTGCTAGTGTGAATGTGCCATGTATGTTGAAGTTTTGCATTATGTAGACAGCTGTAGACATTTGTTCCGTGTACTGGTTGAAGTGGATTCTGGTCAGCTCTGGGAAGCTGTCCTCAAGTAGCTTTCCATGTAGGCAGCAGTCAACAATGTTATCCTCTGTTTCAATGACACATTGGAGGTAAGGTTGGAAATTGAATGTTGTGGTTTTGCCACAGTTTGTGCAATGTATCTCTCTTGTCCTTGTGCTTGCAGATAGTGAGACTGTCTGTTGACATATTGTGCATAGTGGCTGGTATGGTGTTTGGTGGAGATTCTTTGTTCGTAGTGTTCCTGTAACCTGAAAGTGAATGGGAGAAGTTAGTGAATATGTGTGTAATTTGTCGAGTCTTGTGCATATTAGCATGCAGTCTATGTGTGTTTGATGCTTTATTACCTGCAACTTTGTTTCTGCCAGATTTTGGAGTGCTGTTTTTGTGCATTGATCATTGAGCATATCAATAAATGTGGATTGGCCTGATCGTAGTATTGTTGAGCCTCTTGGACCATTGCGAGTTACATTTTTGAGTAATAGTAGCAGCGGTGTTGGTTTTCTAGATGATGCGTAGATATTTTGTAGATTTTTGTATGCATAGCTATGGTTTTGGAAGACTTGGAGTTGTAATAATGAGTATGCTGTTAGTTGCTGGAATTAGTTGGAACTGTAAAGCATTTGCAAAAAATGAATTTTAAATTTGAAACTTATATCTTACAGTTGCAGTGTCAGAAGGGAGTTCTCCATCTCTGATCTGTAGCTAGAACTGCTGTGCTGTTTGCTGGTGGGGTGTGACAAGAACGCCGAGGCTTCCAACTGGGTATGTATTTGGTGACTGTATTAGCTGCGATATTTTTGTGTCCGGTGCTAGCTTTTGTTGTTTGCATACAGTAGTAATTTTCTGAATCTGGGTGTCTGAAGTGAGCTGTAAGCAGTATTCAGCGTCTCCTCTTTCAAAATCTGATTTTTTGTTTATCTTGAAGTTCTCTATGCGGATGCTTGTGCCAGGAGTCAGCCAATGCAGATATTTGTCAACCAGCTTGTTGGTGATGTTTATTGTTATTGTTTTTTGAGCATGTTTGTCAATCATATCTATGTGTGCAATTGGTGATCCTTGCTGGCTCGAAGAAGCTGTCTTGCAAGTTGGTCCATATGTTATTAGTATGTCGCCCTCAAATATGCTTGCTGATTGTGTTGTGCAAATGTCGAATATGGTTGAAGGTTCAGATGCTTCTACCTTTTGTCTGCATGTAGAAACGTGTTTGTGTTAGAAGCTTCGTGCTTCTATTGTGTATGTGTTCAAATGAGCAATTGTTTTTGAGCATACTTACTTTTTCTGCTTGCTTTCTTGCTGGCTGCCCAATTGTTGTGTTTTGTCTTTGGTTTCCATAGTCTACAAGAAATAGTCAATAAAATAAAATTAGTAACTTGTATTTTTAGTCTAATCTTGGTAGCATGTCTGGTATGGTTTATAGCATTGATGGTGTAGAAGAATGTGCAATATGTCAGTGGAAGCTTCTAAGTCAATGGTGCAATGAGATTTATTGTATCAAATTTGTGTGTCTTTTGCATTGGGTTTACTTGTTATAGTTGATGTTGTAGTACGGGAGCAAAGTGGTCTGTCCAGTATGTGTCTAAAACAGTGTGGATAGTTGTCTCAGGATTGATGTTTTTTTAATCCATATATGGTCTAGTAGGCTTCCTGTGTGTGTTGTAGGCTTGTCAACCATTAGGAAGAGGTCATGGTGTTGCATAAAAAAATGCAGTTGGGATTGTTGTTTTGTTTGTTTAAACATGTCAATCTTCAGATCTCCTGCAACAATTAGTTTTGATGTTGTTGGCAATGTTCTTGTTATGGTTTCTATGAGGTTGAATATGTCGCTGATTTGTGCTTTGGGTGTCAAATATACGTTTACAATTCGGAAGTTGGTTTTGTTGTAGAAAATGTCAACTATTATTGATTCCAAGTATTCTGTTGCAAATGTTTCCAAATTTTGCAAGACAGTATGTTGTGCGCAACATGTCATAAGGCCATGAATGGAATGTGAAGGATACAATCTGAAGATTTTGGCAAGTTGTGGGACATGATCGAGGTTGCTTATTCTTGTTTCTTGTAAGCATAGTACAGTTGCGCTACACAAGTCATGGTCATGAGCAATTTCATCTGCATGTAGTAGTAGACTACGTGTATTTATTGTGCATATTGTCATATTGGTTGATGTTTGTGAAGGAAGAATGTATTTTAATGGCCATTTTGTGGAAGTTTCTAGGCGTTGTGTCTCAGAGTGTACTTTTTGTGATAGCCTTAGGTTTTGATGTTGTAGTCTATGAATCAAGTATAGTGAGTCAATGTCTTTGATACGTGACAACGCAGTATAAACTAGTCCATGTTGACAGACTTTGTGTGGGTCAAATGCAACTGCGTCCATTGTGAGCCCTTGTGCCCTATGAATAGTTCTAGCAGAAGCTAATTGAAAGGGGAACTGTGAGTGGTTAATAACCTTGGTTGCTATTTTCACTCGTCTAGTGATTCGTGTCAGTGGTGTCCATGTTTGAGGTATGGATTCTGTGTAAAGACATTGCATTTGTTGACGATGTAGTTTTCTGACTTCTGGATCATTGAACTGTATCCAAACAATGTCTTGTTTATCTTTTGTATATGACTAGAAAATTCCATCAGCACCATTTACTAATCCATCTTCTATATCAAGGTTTCCTGCTATAAGTTCTACGAGTATTCCTTGCTTGACAAGTATTTTTGCTGGTAGCATTGTTCTTTCAGTTTGGTAGATGTTTTTTTCAATGGTTATATCTTTGTGATCTATAGCGTCAAGTATATGCATTGGAGTGGGCATGTACTCTAGCATTCTTCTATTTTGTTGGTCTACATCTATGTTTCGTTGGAACAAATGAGGTAGGCTTGGGTCATTTGGTATAGGTCTATAACATTTTGCATTTATGTAATGGATGTCCTCATCAGTTTGTTGACAAGTTCTGATTCGATTCAAAGTGGAGATGAATTGTTCATTGGTTTGTCTAATGACATTGTGTAGTTCATAATGTTTGACATTTTCATTCCAAAATGTGTAGTGGATAATTTCATTGTTTATCTTTGGTTGTTCAAGTCACTGCAAAATATTATGTCTATGTTTCCAAATGCCTTTGTCGGTGTGTGTTTTATTTGTCGTAGTCGTCTGTCTATGTTGTATAACATTGTAGACCCTACCAGAGATACCTCATCAATTAGAAGGACTTGTAATTGCTCAAGTTTTTTCGTCAATCTGTCTAGTGTGTCAGAATCTAGTGGTTTTAGATTTGAACAATTCGATGGTAGGTGAAATATTGAATGAGCAGTGGTTCCCCCTGCATTGTATGCAGCTTTTCCTGTTGAAGCAATGACGATTCCTTTTGGCTTTAGAGGATCGCTGTCTAGTTGTTTGTCATATAGCCTGATCAAAGCCTCGTAAACCACTTTTGCTGTGTATGTTTTGCCAGTTCCAGCTCCGCCAGTGAGGAATAAGTAAATTGGTTTTTCTAGTGCAAGTCTCTTTGACATTATCACGTCCTTTAATATTGCTTGTTGTTCTTTGTGTAATTTTCTTCGCATCTTGAAATATTCTTCACTACTTTTAAGGAAGGGGTGTGCAATTTCTGAGCATATTGTTTTCGAGTTGATTTGGTCTAATTTTGTTTGCTTTTTCTGCATTAGATCAGGGAAAATGTCATAATGTTCTTTTATAAGTGAGTTCTTGTTGCAGTCTATTTGGCGATCAAAGATGATTGTGCTATTGTTGTCCATTTGAACTTGTGTTGCTACTTCGTCAATGTCACCCCAAGTGTAGTCAATTTGACTATTGAACTTTTTTTCATTGTTTGCTATTTCTGTTTTGTTTAAGTTAAATGCTTCACTCCATGTCTTTTGACCACAAAATAGTGTTTGCTCATTGCATCTAAACGGTATGTATAACATCAATTTTTCTCTGCAGTAATTCTGATAGTCAACATGTGGATTGTATCTGACGTATCGTATGATTTGTGGCTTATGCCTTCTTTGCATGTTGCCTTTGCTATTGTAATAAAATGCGACATACTCTGCAAGCGACAAATTTTCTAGTGTGTTTGGTCTTGCTATGTATTTTTCTATTGCAGATGCATAAATTATGTCTTCTGAATTGTCTTCTTCTTTGGCCAATAGTCTTGGACTTTTGAGCATGACTACTCTACTTTCAGATGGTGCAGTATTGATGAATGTTGTTTTTCTTGACGACTTTCTTAATGGCAATGATAAAGCAATGTGAACAGCTTGCCAACTAGACATTTGTTGATGGTTGAGCAATGCATTTCCAAGTCGGCGTATGTATTGTGTCTTGTCGTCATAAGTCGTAGTACATTGTCTTCACAATTGGCGAAAGGCTAATGATGTTGTCGTGTCTTGCTTAGTCATGTATGAGCAATAGTATGATGCCACAGCATATGCATCTAATATGAATTGTGTATCTGTGTTCGCATACAACAAGGCTGGAACTTTTCTTGCAAATGCATTTGTCCAAATGTCTGCTGGATTTTGTTTCAGTAGTAGAACTCTTTTTCTCAATGTTAGTTGTATTAATGTCATGTACTCAGTTTCTGTTATGTTGAGATCTTCAAGGGAGTTGTCAAATGTAATGTTCTTTGTGTATCGCTTATTTTCCAATTGATGCAAAATTTGTTTTGTTTTGTCTTTCACTGCATTGTCTGTTGTTGTCAATGGCTCCAAAATTATTGTTTCTCGCATTGGCGGCAAAGGGAAATTGAAGCGACAATTAGATGTCCTATATTTCTTGCAACTTTTAGTATGATGATGTGTTTGCATGTTTACAAGGTTTTCGTCTAGCAATGTTGAATCGGATGAGATGTATCTATCTACAAAGTTTACAATTTGCTCGTGTGTGCACTTTCCAAATATTGGTGCGTCTCTAATCCATAACATAAAGTGGACATGTTCATTTCCTCTATTTTGGAATTCTGTGACAAAGAAATAGTCCAAGACTTCACCAAATAAGTCTGTGTTTGCCATCATCATTTTGCGAAATGCGTTAAGTCTATGGTTGAAGTAACGGGTACAAAGTACTGGGCTTTGCCTTAGTTCAAAGTCTAAATTCCTATCCTCTATAGTTTCATGATGTTTTTGCTCTTGTTTTTTAGACATTTGTTGTAGACCTATATGCAATGGTTGCCATAAATGTTCTGCACTTGTTAATGTAACAAAGAATGTTGGTGGCCCCAATTGTCTAATCATTGCAAATATATTTTTCCTTGTGTTTTCTAGGTAGTCTGGAGATGTCCGACAATTTTGAGTGATCTAAAACCTATTGGTGATCTTAATATTTGTTCAAGATTTGCAGGAGTTCGTACATCTTTTGCTAGCAACTTTTTCCCTTTCAATTTTGCTTTTCTTATGTAGAACCATGCCAATGATGATATTTGTTCTATGATTATTTTCACAGCTTTAAAGAAAATATCTATTATATGTGTTGCAAAGTCATAGTCTTGATGCATAAGCTCCTATTTACATATTTTTTGACATGAAAACCTACTCATGATGTCTGATGCGCGTGCATATCCATAGAATAGCGTGGGGAAGTTCATTTCTTTAGAATTTCTATCTTGGAAAATGCCAAGAGGCTTTATTCCCTCTGAAAGTGCAATTTGAATTATTGTTGTGTCAAGATCTTTGATTGATTGTGTGTCATTGAACCAATGAATTAGTGATTCTGAAGTTAGCTCATCATCAAGTTCATAGTTGTCGTCATCACTTTCAGGTTGGAAGTCGATATCTATGCATCTTTGTTTTTGTGTTGTTTCTATCATTGTTTTCCAGCTTTCTACTATATGTACCTTCTATTCAATATACAATGGTGTTGTTGCTAGTTTTTGTAATGCATTTATTACATATGCTGGTCTTATGTTTCCTTGAGCATATGCATTCTCGTACTCTAGTTTTCGCTTTAGCATGATTGCAATTGTTTTGTTCTCATCTATTCCTCTTGGCAATGCTTGTTGCACTTTATCAATGTTAACGGGAACATTGATTATTGTGCCTGTCAAGCCATATTGTGATCTTTTGTATCCTAGTTGCCTTATTTGTGCGAAAGCAATTCGCAATGACACTAATCTTTCCTCTAACGAAGTCAAGTTTTGCACAACACCTATGTGTGGGTTTCGTCGTATATTCCAGGGTGCTGCATAGCATGGAACTTTTTGACATGTCGTAGCTTTGCAACATTGTTTACAAACAAATTGTCCTGTGACAATTTTCTTTTTGTCATGTGCAATGGGAAGTGATAAGAAAGCCTGAACAAATGTTTCATCAATCATACGTATGTTTTTGTGGAAATTAAGCATCTCACAGATATTGCATGGATGAGTGGGTGTGTCACTAATGTTGTGCAAGTATCGTGTAATTGATTTTTGCATTCTAATTTCTATTGAGGGTTTTTGAGCATTTTGCCGCTTTGATCGAGTCCTTTTGATCCCAAAACATTGGGCATTGTTCTTAACATCTTTGTGATCATTATCTGTATTTGGTTGTTGTTTGCTATTTTCACGTATTTTGGCTTTGACACATCGGAGGGACTTTCTCATATTGGAATTATGTGGCAATGTGGCGGTAATTGTTGGCAGAGTGCTTTTTCTTGTATAGATATCAGTTTGCTCAGGTTGTTGAACTTGGTCAACGCCTTCTACAATTCAATGTTGTTTTCCGTTGACATTTTTGTTATTGTTGTTTCAATGCAATTGTATATCAACATGATGTAGTTGTTGAACTTGGCCAACAGTTTCTATAGTTTTATGTTCTTTTTGCATGTTTGCTATTGACTTGGCAGTGTTTGTATCACTAGTTTTTGTAATCATTTTCTATGTTGGTTTTGGAGAAGTATCCGACTATGTTTGTGTACTCTATACCAGTATATTAGTTCCTGTCAATCTATGGAATACAAATATGACCTCTAGCATTACTAAATTGGAAATTAACATCAGTTTGATAGTCGACAAACACAATTGCAAATATCATACTATATTCACAATATAGAGTAAATTTGACAATATATATATATATATATATATATATATATATATATATATATATATATATATATATATATATATATATATATATATATATATATATATATATATATATATATATATATATATATATAATATGTGTGTGTGTGTGTGTGTGTGTGTGTAGCAAGAACATAAATAGAGAGCTAGTTACAAAGTAAAGAAAGCAAGAAACCTTAGCTCATCAGTTTGAGATCAGTGACTATACTATTACACTAGTTTTTATGAATCTATGGGACATAAAAATGAGTTCTAGAATTGCTAAATTGAAAATTACAATCAGTTTGCTAGTTAGCAAAGGCAACTGCAAATATGGTACTCTATTGAGACTACAGAGTAAGTTTTACCATGTAACGTTTATTGATCCTACTGCAAAATGTATTACTAACCTCCTTTGTTAGTGGCGCAGGGCTTTAAGCAATGTGAAACTGAAAGTTGTAATCAGTGTCCTGTGAGAAGATGAAAAATAGCAACTATTTCAGTGCATCGTAAAGACAAAATTTTAAGATAAATAAATAGTTTACACTTATGAAAAGCATTCCAAAAAAACAAAATTCTGTAATAGATTGTTGAATGATAGTTTGTAGTAGTAGGAACTTAAAAAATCATTTTTAATTTGAATTTAATGCATGATATAGAATAAATGTTTTGCTAAAAGTGATATATGATATATACAAAATTAGAACTAGGAATTTATTAACATATTATTAATGAAAATTTAAAGTGAATTCAATGTAGATGCATACATTAAATTAAAAGTTTAATGTAATTAATTAAATAGTAAAAATAGTTAAATTAAAAGTTTCATGTGATTTATTAAATAGTAAAAATAAAAATTAGAATAATAAAAATAAATTTTGTAAAGAGTAAGGTTTATTAAATAATAATGAAAGTTAAAATTACATAAAAAATAAATTTCTTTTAATAAGAAAATTTGTACTATTTGTACTATTTATTTTTAAAATAATTATGTTTATTTTAAAATAGTAACTCCTATTCTATTTTGTTTGTAATAATTAAGATTTTTTTTTTAATAACAAAAGGTTGATTTGAAACATTTCAATTTCTGAATTTAAAACCATATTATCCTAGGCAATTCTCAGATTGCCTAGGATTTACAAGGAGGGCTCTTTCGAATGGAAAGAAGCGATTGCTTTTTCATTAAATCAAAAATGGAAACAATCCCTCGCTTTTCTAGGGTTCGATTTTGTAGAAAACGTTTTCGACGACAGTGCTAGGATTTACAAGAAGGGCTCTTTGAATGAAAGTTCGCTTTATATGATGAAATAAACTACAAATTCCTCTCTATGCCGAAAAAAGAGAAGATTTTATTATTATTTTGGAATGCTAATGCTCAAGCGTAAAGGCTTACACCCTTGGATCAGGCTTCTTCTGCTGTGTCATATTCTAAAGTTCGGAAAAGCAATATTTTATAAAGCAATTATTCAATGCATATTCCTAATTTGTGATTGGATTAAGCAAAATTTATCGAGCTTTTTGGCATTTTTGAGAATTAAAAATAAAAAGAAATTGTGAAAAGATGACAATGAGATAAATCACATGGACTGCAAGGAGATAAGGAGGAATTTATTGTCTGTCAGACAAATTCCAGCTGGACCGCCGGTGAATGCATTGTGAAGAAGGTCTGCTCTGTTTACAATCGTTCAACAGGTGAATTGAAAATTCAAACTTTTCTCTCAGCATTTGATGCGAATTTTGAGATCCCCATTTCGTTAAACAGTTCATTGAATTATCAAGAGGGGACTTGCCATTCCTTTTATCCACGTGTTTAGTAGTTTACTTTATATCCTACAATTTGAGTTACTAAATCTTGCTTTGAATTATGGAAATGTCTTTAAGCATTTTTAGTTGGACATGACAAATTCAGTTCAATTTTGAACTTGGGATAGAAGTTTAAACTTGGGGGCACACAAGTTGAACAATATATCAGGTACACAGACATATGTAGCCTAGATATCTCCACGGTCTTAGTTCTGGTGTGCCTTGGACCTGAATAAAAACCCATTAAAATATGAAGGGAATAAAGGAAAAAGACTTAAGCCTTTTTTACATCATAGTAGAAAAAATTATAAAATATGAATGGAATAAAGGAAACTTTGTTTATTGTTATTTGTTAAAAAATAAAACCACTTTGAGGCAACTTGATCTAAGAAGACGCTTGCCGAATGCAAGCCAAAATTTCAGGTCATTTTTCCTGTTTTGCTTCAAGTTATACATACGAGTTTTATTGTAAAACTTTTAACTTTTAGAACCCCAACTTTTTGAAATAGTTATCAGATCGAGGACTCAGGAAATGTTGGTTTCTAGCATTTTTTGTAATTGGAAATATTGAAGTTTATGTAGGTTTCATTTCCTCGGCGTTGAATACACAGTCCACATTGATTGTTCATTCCTTACAGTAAAAGGCAAAATGGGCTGGTCGGGAACTTGTTCGATTAAATACCCATATATCAGAAATTGATGAAAATAGAATCAAGACACCGAAAAACGTCTTGGCTTGGAGCGAATCCATTGAGACGTAGAGAACAGTAAATGTAAGCGAAAAAATGCCTCTGAATTAACCCATTCACTACCCATCTTTAATACCTACTTTATAATCTTAAAAAACAAAAACATTTTTAAAACTAAGAAAGCAATTTTTGAAAACTGAAAGATTTTTCAAACATCACATTTGCAAAATGGGAAAAAAAATGAAAAGATCTCTGAAACTTCAGTTGCAGATTTCTTACCATTGTTCTCTCTTCCGATAACTCGCATACAGGCTTTCAATGCGGAGGGAAAACACAATCTTCAGCAAAACGAAAGTTTTGGAAAACCCAAATATCTCACAAAACTTAAACTGCCATTTCTTACAACGGAAAAATATATGCACTATATCCTACAGTCGGTCGCCTTTACGGAACAATTAATGGTTGTTTCATGCTTTCTAACACGCCATAAATGCGTTTCTATCCTTTCGTAATGGCAACAATCAATGTTTTTTAATGCCTGCGAAGGAAATTTATTTCAATTTTAAAATATGAAAAGGTCTGAAAACCCGACTAATTTCTGTTTCGTCCAATCATAAATTAGCAATAACTACATCATAATTGTTTTTTTAAATATTTCGTCTCCAAACATTATACTATGACATTGTCCAAGTCAAAAAAAAATAAATTAGGGACTAAAAAGGGTTCACCGAAAACATTAATCCCTGCCTTAAAAAGGCAGGGACTAACAAAGGAGAGCAATGTTATGGGCCAATCAAATCAATTGGAGCATATGGATAAAAACACATATTCTGAAGTCATACATTGTGTCAGAGGAAAAACAATACTTCCATAATCCTTTCAGCATTCAGTAACTAGTGAGCAATAGGTAAGCATACACTAATATGCAGAAAACAAGATAGAAGTTGTGGAGTCAAAACAAGATGGAAAATAAATGCTTCAGATATGATAGTAAAATAAGGACTCTACGCATGATTCCTGCAATATTGCAATGCTTCTAGTTCGTAATGGGCCAGTAATTTCAAACAAGTTTTTCAAGAAATGGAATTTCTATTGCATTTTAATACAAATTTTTACAGTTTCTTGAGATTTTAGATAATCTTCCCTAAGCATGGGGATTCGAGAGATGCATATAGATAATCATATTGGAGATCATACTGGAGCAAATAAACAGCTTGGTTAAAACAACAACTATGGAATGAATTTTCACAGCTTGTAAGCAATCCAGATTCTGGAAAAGGTTTTTTATAACGCAGCTTCATAAATGTCAAAGAAAGAGCAAATTTTGTTATTAGGTTTAGACTTGTTTTGAGCCCAAAAAATCAAAATGAGGACAAAATCTATTTACATAGAGTAATATATGCAACGCTTGTGATGTGTTAGTATCATTAAATCTGCAGTGTATGGGAATTTCAAACTGAAGAAGACCCAGACAGGATTGTGAAAATACTTCTACAGCTGGTGTACAAATTTGGAGTTCACATTTTGATTCAGGTAGCAAACAAGTTCTTGTAGCCTATAAAAACAACTGATTTATTCCAGAAATAACTCATAAACATGCACAGTAAGGGAGCTATGGATATCAGAGTTTGCAGCTTTCATCAGACAAGATCTTAAAAGTGGAGTTACAGTAATTCATAGGATGGATATGCATCTGATATATGTCAGATTTGTGTTGCAAGGTTGCCAAAAGTAAATGCCAGATTTGGAAAAGGTAGTATCAGCAAGCCCTTATCAGTTATAGAGAAATCATGCTCATCTTTAGCCAAGACACCGTACAGTTAGTTTTTTCGTTTTCATAGAAAGATTTGCTAAAAAAAAAATGCAAGGTTTAAAGCTCGAACCCCATCAGAGATGTCAACAAGCACATAAGTAATATCAAAGAGCAAATGTCTAAAATGGAAGCCCAGATTTCAGACTGGGAGCCCAACAAATACCCAGAATGAAAAGCTGGAAGATTCATATAGAGGGGAATGTGAAAATCTATAAAAGATGCCAGCTAGCAACAAAAAATCAAATATTTTATTCCAACTTGCAACAATAAAGGAAGAGAGCTCATATATAGAACTGAATGATGTGTATTAAAAGCTACTTACAACTGCTTAAATTAGCCTCCACATGAACCACAAAAGGCTCCATTTTAGAGAAAAAGACCCACTCGTAGCTGGAAGAAGGCTACAAAATGGCATGTGAAAAGATATAAAATCAGATGTTAAGCTCCAGAAATGGCTCAAATTGACCCAGTTTTGTGCCAAAATTCAAGCTTAAAACTCCAAGCAAACATTACCGAATTCTCAGTTACATTGCACGACAACAAAGAAGAAAAACGATGATACAACAACAGATCCTAAATACTGCAGATAACTCCAGTCAGCAATAAAGATGAAACCATATTCGAGCCAAAGTTCACCCCATAACTGGCAATGACAGTGAAGAGATCAAAGACCCAATTCGAGCTTGAAATCAAGGAGAAATTTGCAGTTGTCGCCATAAAAAATGCCGGAAAGCTAGGGTTTCAAGACTTCTCCGCTATTTTTTTTCCTCCAAAATTCCTTGACATTCGAATGACACAAATGACATAGTTTTCACCTTTTATTTATTCCTTAGTCATATTGTAAACTCATTTCGGGTCCTCCCTTGTGTAAATGTTGTAAAATATTTCTTTTTGTTAATATGATAATGCATAATCTTTTACAATTAAAGTTATGTGTTATTATATTAATAAAGGAGTGGTCATTTTGTTGCAAATGTTTAAAAAAATGTAATTATTTTATAATTGACGATTTATAAGTGTATTATATTATAATAAATATCAATGCAACATAATAATGATTGGGAGTCTTGAATTTTTCAAAATTCAAATTATAGGTAACAAAAACATTTGTTGACTAAGAGATAGGTGGCATCTTTGGATAATATTTTGGGTTAGTTAACGTGTCATCATAGACACATGATAGAATGTGAGTCAGAAGGACATTTGGCATCTTTTTGGAGTCGTGAGAGTCCTATTTTTGACTGCTTACTTCCAAATTCAAGTTGATGACTCGTATTTTGTTGGATTTGCATTGATAAGGGGACCTAGTTTGAAGGAAAAGTTCAATTTGTTGAAAACAATTGGAGGGAATTTAAGAGTTGTGGAGTCATTCTAAGAAGTTCAGATTTGACTTCTTTCTAGTTTTAAAAGCCATTTATGAGCAGTTGGAGTCTTTTAGGGGTAGTTTTGATGAGCTATTGGGTTGTTTATTGGATGGAGTGACTTTTTCCAAGAGGAGGGATTCTTTTCAATGAGTTTTGACTCCTATTTTTGGGCCTTTTAACCAGAATTCGACCTAGTTGGTTGAATTAACATTGTACTTAATGAGTTTTGGCAACTCATTTTAAACAGTTCTCTCTTATGCAGTTTTGGCTCTTAGTGATTTTTTTGAATTCTTTGGGCATATTTTTGCATGATTTTGTAACTTAGTTTATGATACTTAGAGACTATTTTGGAGACTATTTTGGCATAATTTTTATCTTCTTCTTATTTGTCATTTGCAAAGTTGTGTTTTGTGTGATTTGATAAAATTGTTGGTGAAAGCCTCATTTTCCTTTCAGCTTTGTCTCACTTTTGTACCTATTCTGTGATAAATATATGGCATAGGTTGCAAGTTGTGTGAACAGATGTAATGTGTTCTCCATTGTGAAAAGTTTCTTTTCCTTTACTGAGCAAATAGCCATTTCAACTTTTCTGCAAAATATTTATGTGCATGCATGTGTTAGGCAAGTTTTGTGAGTTTGAAATTGTTTCATGGTTTCCAAGTGTAAAAGTTCTCTGAATATTATAGATTCAAATTTTAGGTGTATCACCATAGGTTTAGTTTTGCTTTTTTGTATCTTTTTATCCCTTTCCCTCAAAAAGTTCTCATGATTTTTAGTGAGGCATCCAATAAGAACCAGCTTAGAAACCGGAGGTCTCACTTCATTTGCATGTCCCACATAGAAGTGATTCCCATGTTATACTAGAATTATTGAACTCATTCAGTTCAGTACCAGGTGCAAATTCTGGTACTTAACAATATTGATTTAGAATCGCTGATGGTTTCTCTCCATCGACAATACCTTCTCTGTAATCATATCTCTCACTCAATAATCATGCAACAATTCACGAGATGGCTATTGTTACTCTTTCATGTCATCGATAAAGGTTTCAAAAGCAAGCAAAAAGTCTTGTGGTCTCATCAGTTTCCTTATTCTTTACCCATTACTCTCTACTGATGGCCTTTACAATATTGATAATTATCCATTTTCACTGTATATTGCATCTGGTCTTACATTCACTGTTGCTGCAATTATCTCCAATGTATGCATATGATGGGTCTTTATTTGTGACAACTGGAGTTCACTATTGACGTGGAATTTTAGAAAGAGTTCCTAGTAGAAATTTGTTGGGCTCTATATGTATGAAACACTCCATTTATTCTATCATAAACTGCTGAACATCCTTGCTATTTGAGTCAATTCTAGGTGATGCTTCTTGTGTAATCACTGTGCCAACAATAATCATTACCATGTTTATTTTCTTGTGCATCTTTGGGTTCACAAGACAATGAATGTTTATGGAATCATCATCGCGTGATAGAAACCTTTCCCACTGATAAATCTCATGCAAAATCCTCAGGATGGGCAGAATGGTCTTTATTGCCAGGCCTCTATTCCTCGGTTCATCTTTACCATGCACAAGGATTGTTTTGCATCATGTTTATGGAGATAGATAGAAATTTTGAACGGAAACCAAGTTGAAAATGTCGCAGAAGTGTTAAGACCATAACGGTCTAAGATGCTTATGCTTGTGGACTAGATGTACCCCCATCTGGCATCAAAACAAGAGGCATATAGATTGTTTATTTTTCTGCTAATTTCGTCCTTTTTGCAGGTTTCCAAATAGTCATCTTATATTAACCGAAAAACATGAACATAGAGTGATTCCTTGTTCTCTATGCTCCATGGAGTTTTCGGGACGAGGATGTTTTAGGGGACGGGAACATGTTTCTGGTATGAGTATGGGTCGAAGCCAAAATTTAGGGGACAGGACCTTAGGGGACGGCTATAAAATATAGGGGATTTAAAATTTTTTATATATGGAGAATTAGACTTCTTTAGAGATATATTTCAAATATGCATATCATAACAATGATAACATTTATAAACCATTCACCATAGAATACATGGAAATTGAAAACTATCAAGATTAAAATCAAAATGAGAATATGATATGATGATATAATAATATGATATATCTGAATATCGCATACAATTAGGAAAAATGCCCAAAGGCTCCAAGTATCAATCTATCATCATCATGCATGAATTCAAAATGACATAATGAAAGTAAATACTAGAAGTGTAAATGAGATGTCCAACTCTATAATAATAAAAAACAATAATGTATCTGAGTATCTGCAAAGCAGAAAGCCAAATATATGGCTGTCCTCTAGGAATCTAAATCTCTATTTAAATCAAGATCATCATCAATCTCTTCCCCTGAATCATTGGTAGGGGTAAGCAGAGGGTCCTCATCGAATGGAACACCAAGCAACCCTAGGGGTGTGTTATCCTCATCAATCTGCAATGCATCCTCAGGATTAACATCCTAACGTAGTGCTGGAGTTTGTTGATACTCAAGACTCTGTCGCTCCTGTAGTCGCAATACACTATGAACAGCCACAAGCTTCTCCGATTGTCTAGAGGTAAGGTTGTTCCTCTTGACCGATTGAATGAAGCTATATGTAGATCAATTCCTCTCTGCAGTAGAGGAGCTCACAACCTGTGAGAGAAGATGGATGGCAAGGCCTTTCAGCTCAGGTGCGTCTCTACCATGCCATGTCCACCATCTAATCGGGTCCTTTTGAGCTAATGTAGCTCTATTAGTCCTCACCTCTGGTCTACCAAATGTTGGACCACGAAGACTAGCAAAGTCAAGCCATTGTCTTCGAATTTTTGCAGCATCCTCTGCACTATACATTTTGAAAGGGCCTTGAAGAAGCCCTCCTTCACCTATATTGAACAAACAAAAATTAAGAAGTGAGAACTTAGAGTTTATAAACTTTACAAATAAAATAAATTTTTTAAAAACGTATTATAAAATCAGAATTCTTTAACATAAATTAAACTCACCTCCTCATCACTAGATGGAGGCACTCTCCCAAGCCTTGGTGCATACCATTTTGGATTGACTGCATAGGCTGCCACATGAAGTGGGGTGTTCATAGTGTTCCACCTTTTCGTTACAATGGGCTTAAGATGCTCCTTATAGAACTCCAAAGTAGGTTCCTTATCTTTAACAGCTTGCTTGATCTACCCAAGCATGCTATCAAAGGTCTCATAAATCTCTCCAAGGCTAGGAGAGTTAGTATCAACATATCTAATGACCTGCACAATAGGGTCAATGAAGGAGCAAATGTATCTGCAAATGAAAGAAAATTGCAAGTGAGAAACATCATATGTTAAAAAAATCAGCAAGTGCTTAAATTAGAAATGTTTTTATTAAACCAGCAATAACAATTATGATGTCAATTATTTAAGTTTCTTACCTCATTGTGGTCCACCAATTCTCATCCAAGATTCTTTGTTTGACAAGTCTTCCATCTGGGGTGCTTGATTCATGCCATCTATTCCACTTTGCATTAACCACCATGGATTGTAAGGCCTCTTGGACCTCAAGCATCCTCTCCAACAAAATGAAGTAGCTAGCATATCAAGTCTCCACAGGCTTGAGGAATTCTTTTTTGGAAAATGTCCTAAATAATGCAAGAGATGTGTGATGATTGCAAATAAACATTTGCACGTCTCTAGCCTCAAACACCATAGTCTTTATCCAATCAATTTTTCCAAAGTCCTTCAAGGTGTTATTCAATGCATGTACACACATGGGGTCCAAAAAATATGTCTATAGGTGCTCTCTACTATCAATCCAACTGATTTACAACTCGGGCTGAATCAATGATTACTTGCACAACATTTGAAGCCCCTACCTCTTCTATAGCATCCTTCAAAATCTGAAATTGGAAGGATGCATCCTTCTTTTTTCTTGAACAATCACGACTCTAAGAAAATAGGCCCCTGCTATACTAGTGACAATAAGATTGATGAGTGGCCAATGTTTGAATTCGGTCCAACCATCCATGATGATAGATCATCCATCACTCATCCATGTTTGTCTCATATCCTTCATCAAAATGTTTACTTTTGAGTACTCTTTGTCAAGGATAGTGGTACGTAATTTAGTCTCTCCTAGTGGTACAAAATGAGGGACCAGCAGCATAAATATCTTTGCACATTTGTTTATATAATGAGGAACGAGAAATATGGTATGGTATGCCATGAGCAACAAGAAATCTGCCAATGGACTCTTTAGCTCTCTCTTTTGCTTGTATGTTAAATAAATCAGCCACATTGGTATCTCTCTTAGTCTTGGCCTTTCCCTTCCCTTTACTAGCAGTGCTAGTGGGAGTCAATGAGGGTGTGGGTGTGCTACTTGTAAGACCCTTGGATTTTAATAACGCCCCCTCCACATACAACCTATTGGCCTCGAGTTTTTCTTCATCCGTAATTTTTTTGCAACCTTTCACCCTTGCCCACCTATCCATAAAAGATGGCAATACACTCTTGTGTAGCTCCCAAAATAATGTTTCTTACATATATGACACTCCCATTCCCTACTACCCCTTGAATTTTTCTTCTTATTCTTGTCTACTTTTTTGGCAAATTGTAGGAGAGGTTTCTTAGGGTTGAATTGGCCTTTGACATATTGTTTTAGGGCTTTGGAAGGGCACTCAAATGGATTAGGCATTGCATCTTCCATAGGGACATCTACATTAGGCTCATCATTGGCTGCCCTAGGTCTTTTTCTTGGTCTTTGTAAATGTGACACTTGAGTTTCTTGCATGGCAACATCCATGCTATCACTACTTCCCTCACTCTCATTGCTGCTCATGTTTTTGCCTTTGGATTTCACAATGTTTTATACTGCTGCAAGTTATGGGAAAAAAAAAAAATTTCAATGTTCCATTCAACGTGCCCTCTCTATGTCATTGAAAAAATTGAAAAATGACAACAAACAACAATAAAGTTTGAATCAAACAAAAAGAAAATAAAAAACATACCTGGAATAAAGTAGAAATGAAGGCAAAACCTCCTCTTGCACCTCCAAAGCACCCTTCTCTTTTGTTGTTGCTGTTTTCCTCTTCGTCTTCCCAACTTGCAAACACCTCCAAATGAACAATGAACTCCAAATTTAACTATTTAACAAGACATATTAGGGTTCCCCTAGTTTAGAAACTTCTAACATCCATATGGGCTTTGAGCAGAATATAAAAAAATTAAATTTTTTTTTTTTTGACTTTTAAGTCAGCTGTAACTGGCTGGGAAATAGGGGATGGCGTTGGCCATAGGGTACGGTCCAGGGACGGGAACAGTCGGTACGGGATTCTGTACGCTTGTTTTGGCGCCTTTTTTTTTGGAGTTTCAGGGATGGTACCCTTTTCACCCCACTCAGGACGTCACAGGGTACAGCCAGAATTGGTACCCGCATCCCTATTTTGTACTCGGTACGGGTACGAGGGTAAAAACCCAGGGGACACGTCCTTGTGGAGCATAGGTTATTCTTCATATTAGATGGTGGTAAGAGTGATGGCTCCAAATTTTAGGTTGTTTCACAAACGGAGTCACTTGACCAAGCCATTGATGAATATGTGCATCCATACTTTTATAATCTCCTTTTATTAATATTCTTGTTCATGGATACTTACATATTGTGTTCCATTTGTGAGTGTGAACACTTTCTAGGTTGTGATTCCACCTTTTAGAAATGTGTTGTGTACTTGAAATTGATACACAGACCAAGACAATGTTATCAGGTTCTTTATGCTTTTCGTTTTCTTCTTCCTTGATTAGAAACATATTCTTTGGCATTTGCTTCCCCTCCTTGATTTTCGATTTTATTCGGATAATTTGTCTCTTCTATTTCTGTTTGCTCTTGGTCTATTTGAGATATGATATCAGACAAATCATTTGGAAAGCCCTTAACATTTGGTTGGAAACGAACCAAAGGAATATGCATGTCATTTTTATTATCTTTCTTCAGATTCTCTTCTGTATTCCTTGTGCTTTCTTCCTTCACAGTGGTTCTCAAGAACTTCCTTTGAATTGCATTCAATCTCATTGATAGAACACCACCTAGGTCCTCCAAGCAAGCATTTTTTGACTCATGAGTACTTATCCACACATCTTACCACCCACTTTATCATGATGAAAGGCTCTGTCCTCTTTCATTTCTAGTAGGTGAGAATTTAGGCACTTGCTTAAATCCAGTCATGCAAAAATATATCATCAATTATGAGGCAAATAGTTAGAAAAGGTTCTAAAATGAAAGCCCTAGTTTGCTAAAAATTAGGGCTCCATCATGACCACTAGGCTTGAACTTAGGCAATGATGCAAAAAATGTAGAATGGTTACCAAACAGAACAATAAAGCATTTAATACCAATAGCACACATACCAAAGTTGGTGAGGGAAGCCATATATGTTATTGATTACCAAAACAACAAGTACATCATTCATGTTCCAATGATCTTAAATAGAAGATAGTTAGTTAAGAAGACCAAAACCAATCGACACATCCCCTCTCCACCTAACTACCCAACCCCAATACTAATTATCTTTAATTACATTTAAGTATTATTATGCCCTATAGTTAGCAGGCATGGGATAAGTCATACAAAACAAAGAAAGAGAAAT
The DNA here is from genome assembly GCA_028749045.1 of Cupressus sempervirens. Classification (NCBI taxonomy): domain Eukaryota; kingdom Viridiplantae; phylum Streptophyta; class Pinopsida; order Cupressales; family Cupressaceae; genus Cupressus; species Cupressus sempervirens. The sequence goes on along the minus strand of CM053788.1, from coordinate 378,923,791 downwards.
GGTAAAAAGGAATTAGTATCCGATAGGCCTTGCATCTTTTAAAATTGGAAACCTTGTCAAGTTATAACCCTAGAGACTTTAGTGGGAGTGCAAGGTGTCTAAACAAGTCACCCCAATCCATAGTTTAAATAGCACACAGATTTTAGGAATAAGGCCATGATCCTTAATATAACTAACCACAATGATGGAGTGAGTACATATGAGGGCTCTTTCAAAAGACTAAAAAATTTTCAAAGGAAAGAGAGAGAAGTTGGAAATCTATGACTGTTTAGTTCATTTGCCAATCATCAATGCTCCCCATTGAATCAATATTGTTTGCAAGAATTTGGTAGTTTGTATTAGCAACTACCCATCTAAAATTTGGTGCATGCAATTTGATGTATTAAACTAAGGAGACTAAGGCTTCTTAAATAAAGATTACAAGACCGAAGTACTAAAAATATTGACCCTAAAAATAGCAACAATGTAAACTAAGATGACCATTATTAAAGCAGCTAAAAAATTCTAAGAATAATTGACTAGAAAGAAGACTAAAAATAGGTAAATATTGTAATACCCTTCCTTAATGGTCATCTTGCTTCACTACACAAGACACAATGTGTAGATCTTTCGGTCACAAAAGCAAAGAAGGTTGCTCCTCTTCTTTAGAACACTTTACTGCTGCTGTAATGTCCTGGATATAATTAAATAATTTAACTAAGGAGTAATTGTTGTATGACCCCAAAACTTAAAAAAAATCTTTTGGGCCCCATTTTATTTATTGGTTAGAATGGGCCGTGTCGACACATTTGTAATCCTTTGGGAAGTTTCTTTGAACTCATATATATGGCCAAGTTAGTTATTGTTGTAGGTAAATAATTTGGATATTTTATTTGTATTTGCAAACTTTAGTTGGAAGTTCAACATTGTCTGCCATTTCGAAGGTGCGAGATCCTCCCTACTTTGGTACTTTGTAGTTTCAGTGGGAATCATCTCTCACCCTCTTCTACCTACTTATTGTAACCATGAATCTACTTTGTGTATCAATTTCATGTTGTTTCTAAGGGTTCATTCCTATGCCTGTGCAAATCCTTTCATTACAAACTCAACAATTTATTAATTGTTCTGTTCTGAAGTAACTCTGGATCTAGTATACATCGATAATAATTGAGATCCAAAGACAATTCCATTTCTGTGTGAAGTGTTTGAAGTTATACGAACAAAATCACTTTTAGGTGGAAAATCACTTTTGGGATAAAAATCACCTTCGAGAGGAAAACTTGGACTTGACAATATGTAGGCTGGCCCAAAAAAATTTAAAAGCTGGGAATAGCCAAAAACTTGACAAAAAAATCGGTAACAAATTGCTACTTATATCGAACATTTGAAAATATATAATTTCCTAAAATATTATTAAAAACACACACATATACATCAAATTTGTAGAACATATACTGATTTGAGATACCCACCATATATTATTCAAAGTTTTAAGTTAAATGCATAGCTATTAGTTTTAAGTGTAATTTTCTGGAGTTAAAATAGGCTGCAATTGCTTTACCCCCTTTCATTTTTTCTTGATGTAACTTCCAGTCAAAGAGGCTTATTTTTTCACTTATGGATATTGATACATTTTCTTTTAGTTTTATTTTATCAAAGGGTGGAAATGTCTTATGAATTACATTTGATGTCTTTTTCACTATTTTATGTCTGAAGGTGTCGAATGTAAGCATTGAGAGTGGTGTAAGGTGTCGCAGATCAGAATCCCATCTGAGAATACCTTGCGTCTAATGATAAAGCCGTTTGAGAATTGTGTCCAACATTTTTGTCTCCAAAAAAAAACACCACAAATATGCATAAAAAAGGTGATCTTTGTCCCTTTATCAACGACAAAAACCCTAAAACAATTTGTCACACATTTGTTGACTTACTACTGATTTAAACTCTAATATATCACTCTATTTTCAAGGCGCAAAAATGAAAAAATCGCTGGAGATATTAACAGGATTATATCTTCTTTGAGTTTGACTCACGATATATCATGCTACAAGAGATATTATCATGAGATTTTCAACTATGGATTAATGATTTATTACTTCTTGCCATCGGTTGTGAGGTAACTTCTGAGTCGGCCTGTGGCAGGCAACTTTACTTAGTTTACCACCATATTTTCACGGTTGAATCACAGAGAAAAAGCTTATTATTTGTGTCTTTGTATTATAATTTCAAACTTCCAACTTGCTATAAACACAACAAATTAGAACACATAAATATTTATAAACTCTGATAGACATTCTACAAGAACAAACGGTTCCTGATACAAACAGAACATCAGACATGTTGCAAAAAAAATATGTGTTCAACAAGGAGATTTGCCTCAAGGAAGACATTTCATATTATACTCACCTCAAATAATTTCACCTTTGCTGGAGTCATTCCTTTGAATGTCATCTCTGTTAAATTAGTTTCCAGTACTTGTCAAAAATTCAACAATAGCTACTGTCACAATAGTTACTGTTGGAAATAACAAAAGTGACCTGATAAACATATATGCAGGGCACATTGATCGAGTCTGGAAACATTATAATATGTTTAATGAATCTGGAAACATTATAATATATTTAAAGAATCTGGATCCCAATGTATGATGAATCCATGTTAAATATGTTAGGAGCACGTATTATGAACAATCCCATGTTGCAAGTTGGAGTCTTCAACACATTATTCCATGCCCATACAGACAATTTATTGTCTGTTGCAAGCTGGTAACAAGTGTTCAACACATTATCCCTTTCCCAAATATTATTGTTGTATTCTTTCCATCATTCATACAAAAAACTGCTTATTTGGTTCACAAAATAAGAAATCTGATTCACATGTTCAACTGTTTTATTTACAGCCATACAAGGTTTTATTCAACTGTTTCTTTTGCATAACAGTATAGAGATTTAGAGAAAGGTATGATATCTGTTTTCAAACTAAACAAGTAATTTTTGTTAATGTTAATGTATATTCAGTTGGATAAAACTCACTATACATATTATATGAGATATATATTTAATTAGATATATGAGATATATGAGATATATGAGATATATTACATATATTATATTATATATGTGATATTTATATATATACAAATATTTACCTTGATCTTTTCCTCCAAGAATGTTCTTGCAGGAAAAGGGAGATTGATATCAAGTTCAAAGGGAGTTTGACACTTCTTCAAAGGTAAAGGAGCTTAGAATAGTGATGTTTAGAGGGAGTTTGACACATTCGTTTGAAGGAGTGAATAGATTATATGTTTCAGTTGATTTTGAAGATCTTGATCATATCAGATTTAGAGGGAGTATAAAAGTTCATCAAAGGCAACTTTGGTTGAGGAGCTCAGATGATTGATTTTCAGAGGGAGTTTGAAAGTCCTTGTGTGTGATCGTATAACCTTATTGGGTCTATCCCCTATGTACATCATGAGGAAGTGACAACTTCCAAATGATTATCACTTGTATTTGCAAAAGTTATTGAAAGGTGACGATCTTACAATAATTTAATTTTTTTATGATGGATTTCTTATTATGTTTATGCAAATCATGATAGATTATACTTTGTATGGTGGATGTTCATATGATAAGCATTATGAGAATGCGTGTGCACATACCTTACGAACATTTTGAGTACATGGTGAATGTTATGCAAATTGATGTTCAGGAGGCCATTACATAGAGTAATTGGTGAATATCATATGAGATGACATTCAGAAGCCATTACTCATAGTACTTGGTGAATATCTTGCAATACAACATTCAAGAGGCCATTGCTCAAAGAGTACATGGTGAATGTCATATGAGATGACATTCAGAAGGCTGTTACTCCCAATATCTTTACTTAGAGTCTTTGGTGAATACCATTTGTTGATATTTTGGAGGCCAATACTCATGATATCAAATGTGATATCAAAATGTTGAATATCTTCTGATCAAAGATATATTATATTGAGGTAATACATGGTCATGTATTTATCCTTCCTAACTAAGAGGGAGTGTTAATGTTAGTGTAGTTTCAGTCAGATCAAATACATATTTAATTAGATATATGAGATATATTGCATATATTATATTGTATATATTATATATGTGATATTTCTATATATACAAATATATGTGTGTTAAATAACAAAATATTATATTAAATACTAATGAATAGACATGTCTTGTAAAGGGACATGTCTATCCAAATTTCATCTAATTTAAAGAGATGGCTGCCATTTGGAAAGCACATACCGCAAAGGCAGTGCTACTACATTTTGCAGAAATGATCCATTTAGTAACAATTTTGGCATCAATGATATTTAGTTCAACATGCCACCGTCAAACTCCCATTTTGGTGTTTCCACCTTCATAGATAGATAGATATATTTTGAATAAAACTAATAAATGATAATGTCATAGAAACAAACCCTAATTAATGGAGGAAAACCCAATTACGTGAGATATGTGATAGAAACAAACTCTGCATAATCGAGGAAACCTCCTATTACCTTATTACATGAGATAAACGATACTTATAGAGTACTAGATATACACCCTGCTTAATGGTGGAAAACCCCCGTTACAAAAAGATCAAAATGTAAATTTATAGTACGTGCGTTTACATATTTGATAAAATAAGTTATTAGATTTGGAGAAATGATAGTATTACATTGTGTCGAATCCTCTCTTGAAATGATAGCTTTTCTTGTATCGATGAGGAGACTAAGCTATTGCAAGATGGGTGTGTAGATTTTGACAAAGCTTCACTATGGAGATTAGAGTGAGACTGCGGTGCCAAATAGTGAAAATGAGGGTGGAGAATTTTATTATATAGAGGGGGCGAGAGTAGTTGTTTCAAATGCATCCAAGTAAAGGCACTTGCATCAATTGTGTCCTGGTATGGAGTATGCGCCTTTTGGAATTGGAATATTTTTGGGACACATGCGTGTTGTGTGGACGTCTGCACTCTGCATTGTCATCTGACCAAATCAATTCTAAATTTGGCCCAGAGGTCACGAATGGCTTGTTGTTAGGGTCTTCAATGTCAAAATGCATTTATAAATAATATTTTGGTGTCATAAATGCAGAATGTGCATTTTGCGGCTCTACAGTAACACTGTGATTGCCTTTAGTCATAATTGTTAGCTCTTTGTTTTTTTTTTTGGCTGTGTTGGATATTCTATTTAGTGTTTCTTCTTCAGTATTTTTTTATAGTTTCCTTGGGCTTTGTCTAGACCAAGGCTTGGGTAGTTGTAAATGATGCTGAGTTGCTCTGGAAACAGCATCGAGCTTTCATTTACAGATTGATTCTGTAGAATGCTATTTATTTGTAATATTTAAATTTAAATATTGATTTATTGTTGTGTAAATAATTTAGCTTCATGTCATGTGGACTACCTCAGGCATGCATTCTAGCATTAGATATCTCCTTGCAAACAGCATTTGGTCAGGAGTGTTTTCAGAGTCAATGCTTTTAAAATTAATTTGTATTGTAAGTTGATGCTTGTGCTTGTTGCATTTTAAGAAGCTCTTGCTCATTTATGTTTCTCAGCTTTTTCTTTTTGTGGAATTATTGATTGTCAAGTCAGGTTTTTCTCTCAATTCAACCCATTGTGTGTAACATGTATTAAACCTTGCAAAAAGATCTGTTTAGATGGATACATAAAAGGGCTGCTAATTAGGGACATTGAATGTGGAGCATTTACTCTTGTTTTGATGGTTTCCTTATTTGGATATTGTTCTTCAGATAATGAAGTTATAGCTTTTTATAATTCTATTTGTTACTGAGGTTGGTGATATTCTCACTGTACAGGGAGCACTTTTCTTTGGAGTGAATAATGTTATCATGGAATGCAAGAACTGGTTCATTCAAAAATTGAGTTCTAAGAAAACTAAGTTTTCAGAGATGTTTTTGAGGCAGCTCATTGATGTTTGGAATTTTGGAGCTGATAATGGTAAGCATGAGCTTCCATTGACTTAGAGATCTGGTATTGTTAAGTTTTTGAGTTTTAAGATTACAAACAATATTTTCATGTTTTATTGATATTTGAATTAATATTATTGTGGCCATATTAATTGATATTGGAATTGAATCTTTCACAGGTATTGATTTCATTTTGGAACTCTACACAGATTTCTTTGCAATAAATTTTGTAGGCACTACTTTCTCAGGTGCCTGTCTGGTTTTGGCTTAGTTCATTGGGCTCTTCCCCTTGTTGGGTATAGCTATTTTATATATCCCAGTTATATTGAGTGTTGTAAAGACTTGTCAAGTATTTTTTGCAAATAAATAAATTGTAATTGTTATTTTACAACTTCCTGTTCATAGTAAGGTTAGATGGAAGTTGATTATTTATTAATTTGAAGGTGGCAAAATGCATCACAGTTATGGTGTGTGTTGTTGAAAGGGACAACCATTGACTGGGGCCTATCCAATTTGTTTTTCTGCTTCTTAAGCTTTAAACTTTTGAAGTAATTCTATGTGTATTGTGTTCCATTTGTAATATATGAAATGAGTTGACCGAGATCTTCTGCAGATGTATCATGTCTCTGGATCAGAACAGTGTTAATCGGATTTTCTACTTGAATACAACTCTTCAAAAGTGCCTTCTAGTTTTGCCTTCCCTTGATGCATTTTCTAGTGAAACTTATACCATCTAAGTCCTCAAAATAACAGTGACTTGCAGTGGATGAGGTCATGCTGGTCTAAATTTTAACTCTTCGTCTTGGCATGGGAAGTGATTATGACTTTTATTAAGTCTTCACTAAAGTCGCTCAGTTTACAAGATATTTTATAATAATCTCAACTTCAACCAAATTTACATTTGACAATTGCCAAAACAATGCTGCATTTGCTTAGGCAATGGACTTGCTATAAGATGGATACCATCTTTGATAGAGAAGACACTTTACCAAGAATAACATTATCTCTGTACCAATTCCATGGCCTCTTGATGGTGAATAAATACACCTTGATTAATTACTAACTTGAGAGAACTTCTATACAAAATCTAGCATCTTTATTATTTCTGAGACAGCTTCAAGGATTTTAGATTGAGGTCCTTATATGGACACTACGTAACAAACATACAACTTTTTCAGATTTACCCTCGAGTTGTAAACAATTTTTAAGAACTGTATCAAACATAGCCATTAGCTACACAATTCCTATCAAGCTACTAGCCAGTGTGGATCTGATTGAGTCAGTGTTCCAGTTCTTCAAATGTCTTGTCAATATGAGTTCATATGCTAGACACATGCTCAAAAATTGTAAAGACTCATAAATATCATGCCACCTAAAAGAATGTTCACTACACTGAAAACTTTGATTTTGTGGTTTGAACTAATGCACTTACCCTCCAAGCTTGAACATTATATAAAGTTATCTATTTACCGACGAGAAAATAGTTATCCTTTTATGGTACATCAGATGCTTTTTTATTTTAAAAATGTTTTCTTAATTAACTAAACTCTTTGTGAGAAGAAATGAACTGATCACCTCCTTCTAGCTTCAAAAACAAATTCTAACTTTGATCTATTTCCAACTAAGTTACTAGGTCACTTAACAATGATGGTTCAGAATGGTTTTGGTGGTTTACTGATTTTTTTAATGGGTTGGGTTGGGTTTGCTTCTACTGTACAATATGTTAAAATTTTTAAAATATTCAAAATATATAAAAAAAAAACCACTACCCGCGTAAAGTATATATAAGCAACCCTTGTACCATAGGATCAATGAGATGAGACTGGTGTTTGAATGCAAAGAAAACTTTTGTTTCAAGCAATCTTTAGGAAAGGAATTTTGGGTGAGGAATGACAGGTTGAAATATGGATTTGATTTTTTTTGTAAGTTGTTAGTTGAATTCATATAGAGTCACTTGCAGCTCACAGAAGCAATATTTTTAGGCAAAAACTATATTGGAACATTCTAAGACCTAATATAAAGTCCAGAGGTAAAATTCTAAGAAGGTGTAACATTATGGATATTGATTTGGCAGATCAGTTGCAGGTAAGAAAGAAACATCAAAGAAACGTAGTATATGGTGTTCTATATATATATAAATTCAATGGAGAAATATTAGGTCCTTTGGTTAGATATTTTGGGGATTTAATCTTATTGCACAATGGAAACTTGTAAAGCTTTTGTACAGGAGAAAAAAGAGCTTGATAGGGACCATCACAATGGAAACATGCAAAGCTATTATACAGGAAAAAACTTTGATAAGTAGTCATCCCATGTAGCCACATTTGGACGACAATGTATATCTTGCTGCATTGAATCACAATCAGCCAAATATTTGGCAGAATAAGCATCATCAAATGCAAAATTGATGGAGGAGATACAATGCAATGCTCAAGAATTGGATCACACGAGAGAATACCCAAGTTCAAGTAACCAAAGTTCTTGTCAAAATTAAAACTCACACTAGAAATGTGACCATTGTAAAAAAGAGCAAAATTATGAACAAAAACAATTTTGAATCAAGATCCAACACTCTAATAGAAATGGCGTCTTCCATGATCCACCATGAGTGTTTGATAAATATAAAGAAGGCTTTGTCAAGTGAGGTACAAAAGAGATCATTGAAGGTGCTCTTGCCGGGAAACTTGGGTAGTTATGGACCAGTCGACATCCTCTTTAGGGACGCTTCCTATGCCCCCTTCTTTGTTGTCATAAATTCTGTTGTTGTCATCATTCCCAATTTGTTGGTTGCCGTCCCAGACATTTTGGATGTTGTTGTCCAGAGATGACTTTCTTTTTTGGGGGGATGATGTTGTTAGGAAACTTGGGTAGTTAAACAATTGGTATAACCGAGGGAGTTACACGGGTGCAACGGTTCGCCTCACATCCCCTTGGACATTATATGTATGAACTCTTTTCATAGAATGGAGATGGATAGATGATATACTATTGTATATGGTGATGAATGAATGAATGAATGAAATGCTATTAAATTCTCTCTATATTCTGTGTTGAATACATTGCTTTTCTGTTTGTATGCTATAAGTTCTTGTTACATGAGGATAAACAGGTGGCATCCCCAAGATCAATAGGTCCCTTTTCAATTACATGCAAATGAGTTTAATTGCCCATCAAAGTAGGTGGCATATTACAAGGCTCAAATAAAGAGAACAAAGACTATGAGGATGCCATATGATGAGAGCCTCTTAAACCTAGAAGCAATCTACCTGATCCATGGTTTGTAGAAGTACAAAGAGCTTGTCCTTTTTTCACTTGTCCCAAAAGCGTGAGATTTTTCCTTATCAAAATCTAGCTGTTTTCAAAGAAACATAAGTTGACATTCTAGAAGGCAAACTGATTCTACTGTTCTCAAGAAAATGTTTCAATTTATCAATATCCTTCTTTTAACAATAATGTTCTTCATGTCCTATCATCTTGCTATATGCACAAGTAGGCTTCTCATTCTTAGACAATTCCCCTTGAGTAGAGAAATTTTTGAATTCTTGTGTCATTAGATGTGGATTGTGTGCTCTTAGTAGGCTTATTCTTTTTCTAATGTTTGCTAGCAGACAAGATAAGATAAATTTATTAATGTCCAATGAATGACCACCAAGGGTCAAAGGGATTGCCAAGTACAATGAAAAGGGACCAGCTTGCAATAGGGACAGCAACAGTGTCCTGTTATGTCCCTTTTTTGAGATCAATGAATTTTGTGGCTTTGTTAGTTCGTTTCGCCCTAGTCTTGTGGGCTAACCAAGAATTCTCTGAGATTAGTTCAGTTTTTTGCCTAGACAGTTTTAGTTGCTGACCTATCAGGGTTGGTTTCTAAACACTTCCTATTTTTAGTAAGTTGGCAAGCGCAACAGTCTTGGTATTTCAAGGTTGGACTAAGAGCATCTTGTCAAGATCTTTCCAACAAGCTATTACACATGCATATTTGAGTCCATCTGATTTGTGATTTTAATGGTTGAAGATTTAATTGATTTATTACAAAGTGATTTTATAACTTCACTCATATTGTTATGATGTATTATTATTGTTCCTCCTTCTATTTTGCCTACAACTTGAAATGACATTGCTTTTAGGGGTGAGGAGACAATATCAGTAAAAATAAATTTAAATCAAGTGTTTTTTATCCTGCCTGGCTGCTTGACTGAGCTGGGGCATTTAAATTTGCCTAGACTTGATGAGTTGGGTAAATTCACCAAACTTGACAAGTCTTGCCTAGACTTGGTTGTGCCTAAGTCCAATTCCCTAGGACTAGCCAAGGCTGACTTGTCTTAGGACTTGACGAGTCCAAGAGAGTCTCGTTTCTCTGAATTCTGATTGTAAAGTGTTAGAAGTGGAATTAAGATGAACTAGAAGGAAAGAACTCAAATGGATAGGAGTATAGAATATTGACACTTTGTGATTAGTGCATTTATAGATGCAATTTGCTAAAAATAGGGAATTGGTCTTGATCTGGGTATATATAGATTGCCAAATTCAGACACAAGTTCATTTTTGCACAGAATGAGATCAATTTAATTACACCATGGCAAAGCATAGGAAACACCGTACACTTCAGGAAAAAAAAAACAAATATGGTACTTTGAGTAAGAATGAAGCCTCCAAAGATCCCCAAACGAGATTCTCAGCAATATCTTTGAGAATATGTAAATTCTAAAAAATACAAATACCAAAAAGAAAATTAGATTGGATTAGTGCGAAGACGATTGCTGGACTTCCAAAAAAAGGACCTTGGTTGATTGAGATATGTCTTTCTGATGTTGGTTTGTCAAAAGCCAAATGCAATATGTATGTATGTATGTGTGCATTTTATTAAGAGAAGTGGCATGTATGTATGTACGTGTATGCTATTTGTGGGGTGGGGTGGGGTGGGGTGGGGGATGTTGGGCAGAGTACAAAATTATTTTCTTGGGAAATTTAGTGGGGGTGCTAATGTATTACTGCAATTATTGTTTTTTAAAACATTTAAATTTTTTTCAGTGAATGGAGTGCCCACTTGGTCTCACTCCATGCCTTAAAAGGGAGTGTACAACTTTTTTCATATATCCATGCATGATAAAATGTTTTGATGATGGAACATTATAGCATGTATGCATATACACATATCAATGATCTCATCATGGATGTGCCCATGTGCATTTATCAATAATCCTCAACATGGATGTGCTCATGTATGATGTGGCCATGTACATGCACATGGATGAATGTATGTATATGCATGTGGACATGCAAGTGCAAGTGAGTATGCATGAATGTATATATGTATATGTACGTGTATATGTGTATGTGTATAAGTATGCATACATGTATATATGTATATGCATATGTATATGTATGGATGGACATGTATGTGGTGATACATATTGAGTGTGTGCATTATGGGAATGCTTCTGAGAATGCAGATGCAATGATGATAACTAACTACTATGCAGGAGATATATACATCACAAGGTATGTATATTGCCCTGGTCTTTTTATTTACACTTTATGTTCTTTTTGATCAATTTATGGGATATCACAGTCCATTTTTATTAAATATGTACTGCATTCTGTGGAAGTGTTTGTTTGTTGTCTTTTTAAATTGTCTATATATATCCTTTTTTTTTTAATGACACGTAAGCACATATACAGAGCTTCTAGATCTTCAAATAGAAAATTTTTAAGTTCTTATCACGTGGGTTGATTAAATGCAATTTTCTTAGAAGTATACAGATAAGGTCTCAGAAATAAGTGAGTGACTTATAGTTGTTGATATTTTTGTCTGAAGAATTGGAATGATAGCACATGAAGGCAATATATTTTGTGTTTTGTTATAGCCTCTTTGAAGATGCTTTTGTTAAAGCACCAAACAGGTTAATAGAGCCTTGTTTTGGCAGGATACACTCTTCCATTAATTTCAGTTTATTTATTAATACATCTAGCTATTTAATTTCCCATATTGCTGCATTTAATGGATTTATGCAGCAATTTATGTTTGCCTTGCATATTTTAATCATTCTTATTTTGTTCTGCACTTGGAAGATTTGTCTTGAAATGTGTTTTCTGTCATATCATGTGTGCAAATTTGATTCATATTATACAGGTCATTAATGTTTATGGTCCTGAGCAGGCTGCAGTTGTACAGTGCAACTATTTTGTAGCTGTTCCTTATGCATTGTTGAATGCATGCATCAGCCATCCCTTATTGACCGTTGACAGGTCTTTTTACAATTTCTGAGTCAAACATGTAGAAAGTCATAGTTGAACCTTTATGTGGTACAGCATCTGACATTTACTGTGCATTGGCAGTGAAAAACAACTATGTGAAGCTGTTCTTAATTGGTTGGCAAGCAATGAACAATGCTCAGAACTCAACTCCCATGAAACAGTGGATAAGTGTTTTCAAATCCTTGAAAAGGTATTTATTGCAACCACGTTATAATTTCCTGTATGAAAAATTAGTTAGGTCAATGTCTATTTAGTTTTGGAAAGAATGTACGACTCTTGTCATGAAACTTTGAAAGGGCCAGGTTCAACAAATTTCATCTATTCAAACTTCTCATATATCTTTCTTGAACTTTTTAAATTCAACTATTTATTGATTGAAGTTGCAAGATTCCATAATGACTTCATTGAATTTTTGTAACATTGAAATTTGATTATTTATGGATATATATTCAGTGGTATTTAAGCCTTTTATGCTCAGTAGACCTTATCATACTCATGATAGGCCTGGTGAAATACAATACATTCAACATGAGCACCGGTCGTTATCTAAGATATCTGATTTGATCTTTTGGGCCCATTCTGAATTCGATTACTTCCAAATACTCCATCGTTTTCTATTGCTGATAAAATAATAGAACCATGATACACAATGCCTCTCACAGCTTCCCAACTCATCTGAAAATGATTATGTTGGTTGAGTGTATATATGCTTTGAATTCTGAAGTTTATTGGTAATTTCTTGTCAGTTTTTTTCTTTAAGTTTAACAAAATAAATTGATCATGTTTTTGTATGATGCAAACAAATGGTTCAAAGTGAAGAGTAAACACGCCTGGTAAATTTATGATGTTTTTCCTGTAAATCCTCTTTCTTCTTCATCCCCTTTCTTCTTCCTTATCCCTTTTCGCAAATGCAAATTGAAATGCACGTAAGGTTTAGCGTCTGCACTTTACTGGGTATCAAATTTACTATTGGATTTTTGTTTTTTGATATTTCATTTGTTAATTTTTGTTTTAAAAAGTATTAAGTGTATAGGGATGTCCTTACATTTCAGAACTGTTTAAGGATGTTCAGATGTTTGCTATACATTTCTTAAATGGAATACACCTCCCAAGACAGCATCAAATGACAGGGACGCCCCATGTTTTCAAGCATTTGAATTAGACATGAAGGGCACATTTTGTTCCAGTCTCTTGGTTCCTGGGATAACTATTAAGATAATATCTTATACTTTCTATAATAGTCAACTACTTGTCTGTTGTCCGTCTTTCAGTCTAGATAGGAATGTTTCCTATCCCGTCTCTTTTTTCTTCAGTCCAGATAGGAATGTTTCCTATCCTGTCTCTAGTTTTGTTTCTAATTCCGTCTTCAGTCTACGTTGTTTCTTTTAGAAACAATGTCCTTGTAATTCTTTATAAGGAACACATTTGTTCCTCTGTTTATCAATGAATCATCCAGAAATCCGTTAATCTGCCAACTCTTCTTGAATCTTGTAACATGGTATTAGAGCTAACACTTAATTTTTTTTTTTTTGGAAAAATTTATAATTTCTTCTTGAAATTATTTGTTTAAATTTTTTCAAATTTTTTTTCAGTTAATTTCTCTGAAACCCACCTAGGGTTTTCTGCCTAGAGAAAATTTGAAAATCTCAAATTAGGGTTTTACGGATTCGTGACTAGTACAAATCGCGATTTTTTGGCCGAACTCCTTTGCAAATCGTGTCCGACCTCGTGCCCACATTCGTTTTGGCTTTCTCTGCTGCAAATCGTGGTCCTTTTTTCAAGTATCTGCAAGGAGCTTGCAGATATTCCTTGGCGTTTGTTTCCTTGAAAAATCGCAGACGTTCTTGGCTGCCGTTTTCAGACGGCTTTGCTCCTGCTGAATCTGCATTATTTGAGATTCGACCTCCACGGCCGCCGCCTGAATTTTCGCTTGAAACCCTAATTTTTGGGGTTGAAAAAATATTTTGTTTGCAGATTCTTGATGGGTTTTTTGAGAGCTCAATTGGGTTGTCGTCTGTTTTTCTGGGTGCCTCGATTTTTGTGCCTCGATTTTCGAGCCAGCAGATCCAGAAAACGATAGAAGATTCCTTCTGGGTTTTTCGAGCTCTCTTTTGGGTCATTCTCTGATTCTTCTGGGTCTTTCGTATTTTTGCCTCGACGAACGTGCCTTCACAGATTTTCACAGTTTTCATTGAAAAACCTGCCATGGCATCTCTAACAAATATTCTGCTCGAACATAATTCCAAATTCAATGGTCGCAATTATGGAACCTGGAAGCAGCGCATCATCGCAATCTTCGAATATCGAAACACCGATCAACTTGTTCTGGGTGTTACGCAGCGTCCGACTTCTCCGGGTCCTGATCAAGGCGAAGCTGCATTTTTTGCCTTCTGAATCTGTTTCTGTTTTTATGGGTTTGTTGATTTTCTCCTCAAAAATCATTTCGAGTTGTCGGTAATACGCAAGGTTGTGCATTCTGGGTTTGTTGATTTTCTCCTCAAAAATCATTTCAAGTTGTTTGTAATACGCAAGGTTGTGTGAGATTCTAGGTTTTACCGTTTTTTCCACAAAAACGAAGTTTTGTAAATGCAACCTATTTTGAGTCATAGCACTCTTCTGGCAAAACTTCTTGGTTTCAACATTCTGTAGATCCAGGGAGGGTCTCAATTATCCCAGAATGTTCTGACATTCGTACGTTGACCATTAAGGGAGGGTATTAAGATAATATCTTATACTTTCTATAATAGTCAACTACTTGTCTGTAGTCCGTCTTTCAGTCTAGATAGGAATGTTTCCTATCCCGTCTCTTTTTTCTTCAGTCCAGATAGGAATGTTTCCTATCCTGTCTCTAGTTTTGTTTCTAATTCCGTCTTAAGTCTACGTTGTTTCTAAAAGAAACAACGTCCTTGTAATTCTTTATAAGGAACACATTTGTTCTTCTGTTTATCAATGAATCATCCGAAAATCTGTTAATCTGCCAACTCTTCTTGAATCTTGTAACAATAACCTCGTCTTTGGTTCTGGGACTTCCTTGCTAGCTTCCAGGGTTGGAAGATGCACCATAGAAGAGTGAGAGGAATACTAAATAGTTTTAGGATGATGTACATATCAATACTATTAGATAGGGAAGGCATAACTATGAAACAAATCCATAAGCAAAAAGATGAAATTTCGATATTTTCAAATGACTGGCATCCATTGAACAACTTTAGCTGATATTGGGTTTGGTGTGTAGAGTTATTTCGAATGGGAGTTTGGTTTCCTATTCAAAGTTATCATGTCTTTTTCATCTGATTCACATGCAATGTCTTCTGGACTTTTATTGTTTTGCATTTTATTGAGAATTTTTCTTCAACAGTTCAGCTCCTGGCTTCCAGCATTAGGTGCAATATGTGTAATGGAGATATGTACATTTGTATTTCCGATATTCCATCAAAGATTCATTTTCTTCAAGAATTCTCCAATGTTTTATTTTAATCTTTGTGAATTTTTATGTAACAGGTTCGAGTTTGTCTTCTCCCATTGGAGTTTATTCTAGGTTTGTCATACATATTCCTTTACTTACCAAAAACCATTTGAATAGGTTCTGAGTTTCAGATGAAAGTATGTTTTTTGGAGTATTTTAAACTATAATCAATATCAGTGCTAAGAATATACATATCCTGCATATATAAATAGTTGGCTTAGATTAAAATGAGAAGTATAAGTGATTTGTTATCAAACATGTTTTTGGCTAGTCTGAGTAAATTGACTATGCTACTATTATTGCAGGTCGCTTATGGAGAGATTATCCTTCTATGGTGGCAGCTCTTCAAGAAATTGTTATGTTTGATCAAATATCAAGTAACTATTCTGACATCCAATTTGAGGATCCTGAGCTATTCAGACTTCGACTGACTCAATACTCTGAGGTATAGAATTAGCTTCTTTTGTTTAACTGCTCAAGGATTTACAATTAACAGTAAGAATCCTTATCTGAAATCTATCTATTATGATGACTTCTGCCTTTTAAGTTTCTTATCCTTATTCTTTGTCATCTGTAATGAAGAATTTCTCTTACATAAAGCATGAGCTGCCCAAGGTCATCAATGAATTTACAAGGAACCAGCTGCTGTTTGAATAAAGCAACTTCCTGACTCATTTATTGTTAGTGCCAAAATTGTGTAAAGCCGAGCTTAGACAAAATCGAGGATACCATCCAATTACTTTGTGTAAGATGGTATGTAAAAGCCAGTAAAACCATTTAAAAAATCATTACTCCCAAATTCTTTTTGTTTTGCCATAGATTATTTGTCTCTCCACAATCTTTATTTTTTTCTGAATGGGCATATCTTTGACAATACTAGAGTGTCCAAGAGTATTTACATTCTCTCCATACTCGAAATAGGCTGGGTTTGGTAATGATGTTAGACATCTTCAAGCATTTGATGAATGCAATGCAAATTTAACTAGGGAAAGTATCAAAAGTTAGGATTCAATGCTTGCATTGTCCAATCAATTGTTTCTTGCAATCAAGCACCAACTCTCTAGATTATCATAAATGGTCAGCACCCCAACCCTATCACTCAACCTAGTGCCTAAGTCATTGCATCCAAGTCCGTATATGTTTTGTTAGCATTTAATTTTTCTCTTGTTAGACAATATAAAATGGAACAGTACATATGGTAGAATCATTCTTCAATATGGAAGGAGAAGTTCCCTGAGACACAACCAAACCTGAAGCTAACCGTAGACTAGATAGATTTAATACACATTCACACACTATAAGATTTTAAAGGGGGTGGAGAACAATGATTTTGCAGAAATTGATAATCACTAAATGGATATGCCTTTTTAACCAGCTGCATGTGCTATATTGCTAATATTCAATTCTCATAGACACGATTTTCATATATTTAATGGAATCAAATAATTCAGTCACAAATGAACATAACTTCTTACTAGCTAAATAGAGAAAAAAATATTTCATTGCAAACAAAGACTTGCAATGCAAATTTAACTAGGGAAAGTATCAAAAAGTTAGGATTAATCAATTGTTTCTTGCAATCAAGCACCAACATTCTAGATTATTGTTAATGGTCAGCACCCCAACTCTATCACTCAACCTAGTGCCTAAGTCATTGCATCCCAAGTCCGTATATGTTTTGTTAGCATTTAATTTATCTCTTGTTAGACAGTATAAAATGGAACAGTACATATGGTAGAATCATTCCTCAATATGGAAGGAGAAGTTTCTTGAGACCCAGAAAACCTGAAGCTAACCCTAGACCTAGATAAATTATATACACATGCACACACAAAAATATTTTAAAGGGGGTGGAGAACAACAATTTTGCAGAAATGATAATCACTAAATGGATATGCTTTTTGAACCAGCTGCATGTGCTATATTGCTAATAGTCAATTCTCGTAGACATGATTTTCATATATTTAAGGGAATCAAATAATTCAATCAGAAATAAACATAACTTCTTACTAGCTAAATAGAGAAAAGAATAATTTATTGCAAACAAAGACTTGAAGGAAAAGCAAATGAAAGATTTAAATAGATGGAAGCACGTTTTCAACAATTAGATAGCTGAACCTTACAATAATTAGATAACTAAACCTTTAAGCTACAACTGAAGTCTCGACAGAGATATTTTTGTCAATACAAAGCATGAGTAGAATAAATTACAAACATAAGTTTCATAACTGTTTAAGCTGAATATTAGTTTCCATTGTAGAGCTCAACATCAACTATCATTAGATTTTTGTATTTGAGGGACTTGTTTATAAGTGTAATGTTCCCGTTATAAAATAAATCATTTATCAAACTATTGTAATAGGCCAATTGATTTTATGTATCTTGGACCCATTTTTATTTTTATTTCCATAGTTTGTGTTTCCATTCGCTATCTTTGTACACCCTCAGAAAGTTTCCCAACTAGTATTTAAGCACGGCTTGTAGGTAGTCTTTAGCATGCTTTTGGATTATTTTCTATGTATTGCGAATTCCTGTTGGAGTTCTGGATTGTTCGCCATTTTGGAAGTGAAAGATCTTCCCTATTTGGCTCATGCGGGTTCGGTGGGATTCAATCCTCACCCTATTCCGTTGTTGCATGTATTACTTCGCTCGAATCTGGCAAATCGGAGCACTATCTTTTGGCACATATTGAAGGAATTATTCATATTCAAGTTTCTAATCTTATATCTAATCTATTTGTGTTTTGTATGAACAAACTGTCATTCATTGTTGTATCTTGTGGTATCCGGACACTTTCGTACGGCTCTCTCGTTGCCCATACGATATTCATTCTCCCACACCTTTTCTACCACACCCTTGTACCTTCCTTGCTTCCTCTAATTCCCTCACCGTACGGCCTACTAAGTCCTCATTCCGCACACCATTCTTACCCCTACCATGTCGTCGTACTTCTCTTTCCACTCCCCGTACGGCCAACTCGACTCTCACCACCCATCATTGTATCCTTAACCGTATGGCCTTTTAACTCCTTTCCATTACCCTCCCATTGTAGCATCCGTACGGCCATCTCTTTCATATTGTAAGGCTTTACAAAGCTGAAGTACGATCAACTTCCTAGTACTGAACGACCTACATTTGCCCTTGTCTTTGACACACTGTACACCCAAGCCGTACGACCTCCATTCCCTCTGCACACATTGAAGAAAAACGTCCTTTCCTATTCCATTTGACGGCCACATCGTCTAGAGAAGATAATTGGTGAATTCAAGTATGGGAGTGGAAATTGCAATAAGTTTGTGTTGGCTAGAAGTTTTTTAAGTCACTGTGACCACAACTTGCAAAATTATAACTTTAGTCAACGTCACGTGAGATTACTCTCTCCTCTTAGCGATAGGGGAGGCTCCCTTCTTACAGTAGGAGGCTCCAACAGAGACTTAATTGGAAATTGCAAAATAGAGCGGTTCTCTTAACCTATTCCTCTTTTTTCAAGAATGATTTTGCAAAAAAATTATGAACAACACTAAAACTTAACAAAAAGCTCCAATTGCTACGATAATATCAATATCCTGTGAGTTGATGTAAGAAAAACACATAAGACATCAATATACTTTATATGGGTGAAACAGTTGCAGAAACCCAAAGTCTTTTGCACTCATCTTGAATGAAGATTTAATAACTTGAGTAAATGTTAAGACACAAAGTCTCTTACCAAGTACTCACTAAACTCTATGAAATTACTTAGCACTAAGGCACTAAGTCTTTTAGCCTTAAGTAGTTTAAGCCACTATCATCTATATCAATTTGCTCTTATACACCACAAAGTCTCCAAAAACTCAAATTGAACTATGACTTTAAATGCAATATGCAACTCAAGTCTATAAGGTTGAATTCAAGTTCCTATTGAACAAAGCATGAAACTCACACTCAATATTTTGAAAATGTCATAACATAACACCTTGAATCAACACAGTTTGAAAGCAAGTTGCCTCTTTTATTGAAAGCAATATAATTTATATCCAAGCAAAAAGCCTTAGAGTGGATATACAAATTGGCAAAGTTTTCTCACATTTTCCAAAAGATGAATAGTACAATGAGCACCATCCTTTATTTATATGTGAGGGGATGGGAGAGAAAAGTGGGAGAAACCCAACTGATTGAGACTTATTCAACAACTAGCTACCTATAGTTGACTTGTTCAACATTGCAAGTCCTGATATCCTGCAATGTGATTGCATGTTATAACTTTGCAGTGATACTATCACATGCAATTACATCTTGTTTTTTATATTATATGTAATTTGCCAAAACGAAATTACAAATGCATAATGAAAATTATATTAAGTGCTCGATAATACATGACTTCTATTACATCATGTTTTGTCACATTCCTTATGCTGCTACAGTATGCTCTGTGATTGAAGTACTCAGATTTGGTGAACCTATCTTGAACTAGAACAGGAACCTGCACCCTTGATTGTTCTGCATTGTAATGGTCATTCCTAGAAAAGTACCTTTCCATATTTCTTTCCATCTTTGCCTTGAAAGCATTCTATGCCCTTAATCATTCCATCACACATCCCTCTCTTTCAATGGCTATATCATGTGATTGGTCTTGCTTCGTGTCATTCTTTAGTTTTGGAATTTGTTTGGAAAATAAGATCAATTCCTTGATATGTTGATTGGGTAGATTATACGTGCAAATAGGAGAAACCATGGAACTTTCTTCCAAAGTAAACTTTTGAATATGGAACTGTGCATGTTGGACAATCAAACCAATTGAGGGAAAATAGAAGGAATGAAATTTTTAAATGGTGGAGATGATGAATTTCGGGGTGTTTCTTCAGCACTATAGGTGAGTGACATGCAAATATTTGGTGTCAAAATGAGGTGCAAGTGCATATACCTACAAGAGGGGATATCTCTTACTTGTAAGTGGGGTTTTGAAATCCAATTACAAGTCAATTTGGAAAGGTTTATTGCATGCAATCGGGTTTTTAAAGCTCACTTGCAGGTCAGAAAGAGATTTCATTTGCATTTGGAAAATACTTGCAATCAAGTCTTTAAAGCCCTCTTCCATGTAAAGGGAAGAACTCACAAACAAATTTCTTAATTCTGTTTGCAAGTGAGGAAAATATGAATTTTTGAAGTTCTTTCTTTGGGGGAAGTCTTGCCTTTCAATTTGCATCAGTTTGGTGAAGAACATATATTGTTTTTGAAGACAATACTCTCAAAACTTCAAAGACAAGAATCCTCTTTTGAATCAGCAACAATGTAGAAAAATTGCTAAAAAACATGATAGCAAGGCAGCTGGGACAAAAGCAACCTTCAAAATCTTAGAAGGAAACCCCAGAATCACTGCTGTAAAATTTGGGAAAAGATCTACAGATCCTGCCAATAAAGGAACATAAACTTGCTCAAATACCCTCAACAGTCAATACATTTTTAGGCCATGATAGCCTCTTGACAAATGGCCAAGTATGTCAGTCAAAACGCAAGAAAATAGAAACCTCTTTGGACTTGTTCAACACCAAAACCAGGTTTCTAGCTGATGATTACGAGCCGACTTGTAATGCCGCTTAGAAACAACACTCAAGAAGAAAAATGAAGTTTGTATCAAGTAAAACAAGTAATCAGGCTTTCTTAACAACACCTCAACTTGAAATAATTTTGTTCCATTCAAAAATGTTTTGCTTCTGCCTTGGTCGGGCTTTCAAAACCATGTTATAAGCACTGGTATTGATGAGAAACAACAATCAAGAAGTTGTGCTTCATAAAAGACATAGCATCTTTTAAAAAAAAGAAATATTCAACATATAATTGGGCTTTTTATACAAATTACATGTTGGGCGCTTTAACAAAGCCAATAATTGTTGAGTCTAGAGGAGTCGTGGTTTTGCCGCCATGTTGCAAGAGTTTTTGGAGTTCAAAATAATGCTTATCTAGCTGGGATGTAAAAGCTCAACTACATCACACTATTTTTAAACAAAACATGCAACCCAAGGAGTTAGGAAGAAAATTGGGGTTTAACATTTTATTTGCAAGCACTTTAAAATAAGTTTAAATAAAAGAAACAATGACTTATGAGCACTTTAAATTGAGTTTAAGCCTGACTACACTGTAAAATTTTCTTTTAAGAATTTGCAATTGACTTAAAAAACAACTTCTTATGAGCATAGGTGGGTTTTTAATGCATGTTTATAGGCATTTTGTTATTGATGTTTATGGGGTTTATGATGAACCTAAAACCATCTTAAGACATCAAAAGTCCCCATCCATTTGAATTAAGTACAGTTCTAAACGGATAGTCATTGTTTCCAAAACATGTAACTATAGGATTCTCTAACAACAAAAGAGTAGGTATGTCGACACCAACATACAATGTGAAAAGAAAGCTAGCTCCACATCGGGGATTATCAAATACATACATATCGAGGCATCATCCACTCAATTGCGTAACCATACAAGGCTAGATCAACATTAATGCTTGCAACATCAAATATATATGCAATGAAGAGAGTGAGCACACAAGCTCCAAATCCTGTAGTTGGAGGAAGTTCATACCTATTCATTAGTCCCCAATATAGTTAGCAATGCTTCCCAACCATTTGGATCCCGCAAGCCCAACCCACTATGCTCATGGAGATAGTAACCTAATCATAGGTAAAAAGGAATACAAGCAAGCAGGGAGTGGCTAAACCACACCAATCAAATACATAACTCATAGGACATCACAAGTTTCAATATAGTACACAAGTACAAAATGCAGTCATACATGGAGAACACTCAACATGATATCCACTATCCAACTACGATCAAGCACATCAAATAGTCATAGTACATCGAGGGTACTGCTTAGCAATAACAAAGGTCTAGTGTGGAGGCTTGGGAATGAAGTGTCATTGTACTATCTTAAAATAGAAGAACTTATCATTTAAGACCTTATACCTCTCACCCTTTAGTGACTTTATGGACTATGGATGGATTCGTGCTTAATCATCTATTTATCCTGTTTTGCCCCATATCTTTTGTTTTCACTAAAGTAGTTTTTGAGACCTTTGGGATGGCTCCTTGTGGGCCAACCCTAGAATAGGTTGACTTAGGTCAAGCTCTTCTGGAACGGGCCGGCCTAGGTCAACCTATTTCCCTAGGATTTTAAATCTTAGAGCCATTTTTTTTTATGGTTGTAAATTGTAAAATCGGGTGACCCTGTCGGCTTCCTTTGTTTTCCTGTCCAAAAACTAGTATAAAATGAAGCCTAAGCACTTCCTTTTCACACACTCATTCATCATAGGAATCCCATGTGCAAACTCAAGCATTCAAGTAAGCAAATTTTCATTAAACATTCAAGGATCTTTCGTGATCATTTGCTCTTCAAGATTTAATGTTTTGTTGGCCATCAAGGGAGGAGTTCTACATTGAGGCATTCATTATCTTCTTCATTAATGCACATTTACATCTATAGCTCCATGATGTGGTTTTGGTAGATCCATTGCATTTGTGGAGATTCGCTACATCCTTCATTGAAAATTCAACATCTATATAACATACAAGCATTGCAAGTCCTTACCGACAAGGGTTTCTACAAGCAAGGTGAATACTTACATTTGGCTTGCTTTCCTTTACATATTTACATTTTAATTTGAAGGTTGAATCCTTAGTCTAGGACTAACCAAGGCAAGTCCTCATCCACCCCAAACAAAAAACAAGTTGTACTTTGCACAGGAGAAGGATAGTAGAATTGCGACCACAAATTTGGATCATTTGTCAAAACATTTCCGAAGAAGTTGGGTCAACTTTGCTACTGTGTCTTAGGAACAAGGCAACTTCATTGTAAAGTGTTTGGACACATTAGCACCTAGTCGATGTCTTTTTGAGGCCTTGAGGAAAACAACATTTTCTAGGTTTTCAGTTGTGATTGCGAATCTGTAGTCAAAAGTTCCTTTATAGGTTTAGATCTGCAATTTTCAAAGCAAAAAGGAATATTGATCCACACATTTTAAGGCGAGTACTTTATCATTCATTTTACTTTTTAGTCTAGGTCTATTTTCATATCTTAATTGGGCTAGCTGCATGCATTTAGCATCTAGATCTATCTTACTCTTCTCATTAAATCAATTAGTTCACTTGCACATTTACATTTACACATCTTTTATCAAATCCTACATTGCATGAAAGAGGATTTGCTTGCATACTTCTTTGATATAATTTGAGTTTAGCATCAACATCCCTTTCTTTGATGTAATTTGAGTTTAGCATCAACATCCCTTAATTCCTTTAGGTTTTGCTAATCTAACTTGAATTACATTGAGCACTATGTTTGGGATCCCCTCTTTCTCTTGTATTGAATGTTTGTGTGGAAATTGTTAGTTAATGAATTCACCTGGCATAGATTAATTAATTGCATTGATTAGCCCCATCCATTTTCCCTTTAAACATTTTGGTGAACCCAATGCGTCCCTTCCTTTTGAATTTGGAGTTAGATCCTTTGATCTACCTTTTTCAATTAAGTGTTAACCTTCTTTTGGTGAACCAAATGCATCTCTTATTTTTAATTTTGGAGTTAGATTTAGCTATATTGTGTGGTTAGATCTCTCTTTTTATGCTCCTTGTTATCTTGATATTTGTATGCTTAGAGTTCATTAGAAATTCCTTGTGTGATCTTTTTTATGAGCTTCATTACGTTAAGTCCAACCTCTAGCATTCTTGTTAGGAGAAGCCATAGACTCATGACATCTTGTGACCATGATTCCTCTTTTCGTCCTAGGATCCATGATGATACTAATATTTTTCCTCAAGATCTCAATCCTATCATGGGACATAACTCTTCTCACTCTTTTCAAGATGAAGCCTTAAGAGTTACTTCTCAAGTTTATGCTCTCTCATGAGTTTGATAAATTGGAACATTGGCTTGTGCAAGAGAACCAAAATCCCAATAGTGTTGTCGCTATTGAGGATATTAAGAAGCTTATCACTCATGGTGAAAATAATGTTTCTATCCTGCGTGGCATATCTCACCTTATTAACACTCATGCTAAGCCTTTGACGAAATGTACTCAAGATTTAGAATACACTCCTTCTACAATCGTTGAACCTTCCATTCCTATTTTCACTACTATTCCTAGCGTTCCCACTTACGCACCACCTTTCATGACAACTTCTACATCCTTTGCTGGTTTTACTAACCTTTCATTTGTTTTTGCGTTCGAAGATTAGTATAAAAAGAAGCCTAGGCACCTTAGTTTCACATCCACATCCATTATAGCAATTGTGTGTGCAAGCTCAATCGTTCAAGCAGGTAGATTTTCATCAAGCATTCAAGACCTTCAAAGGTTCAAGGATCTTTTGTGAACATTTCCTCTTCAAGATCTAACATTTTGTTGGCCATCAAGAGAGGAGATCTGCATTGAGGCATTCATTATCTTCTTCATTGATGCATATTTACATCCATGACTCGATGATGTTGTTTTGGTAGATCTAGTGCATTTGTGGAGATTTCCTACATCCTTCATTGCAAATTCAACATCTATAACATACAGACATCACAAGTCCTTATTGACAAGGGTTTCTACAAGCAAGGTGAACACTTACATTTTTCTTGCTTTTCTTTACATATTTATGTTTCAATTTCAAGATTGATTCATCAAAGAAGGGCTTGAATAAGGCAAGTCCTCATCTACCCAAAACAAAAAACAAGTTTTACTATACACAGGAATAGGATAGCAGAATTGGGACCACAGATTTGGAAATCATTCACTGAAACATTTCCGAAGAAGTTGGTTTGACTTTCCTATTGTGTCCCAAAAACACAACAAATTCGTTGTAAAGCATCTAGACACATTACCACTAGGTCGACATCTTCTTTAAAGCCTTGAGAAAAACAACTTTTTCTGGGTTTTCTGTTGTAATCACTTCAAAAGTTCCCTCACAAGTTCAGATCTGCAATTTTCAGTGCAAAAAAACATAATTCCTCTACACATTTTGAGGTGAGTACTTTAATTTATTTCACTTTTTAGTCTAGACCTATTTTCATATCTTAATCAGGCTAGTTGCATACATTTAGCACCTAGATCTATCTTACTCTTCTCATTAAATCAGTTAGCTCAATTGCACATTTACATTTACACATCTTTAATCAAATCTTATATAGCACGAAAGTGATGAAGGGTGCTTCCCTTTATACCACAAAGAAATAACAGAAATAGAGAAACAACAACAATTTGCAAGACCAAAAAATAGGCTTCTTATTAGCTCCAAAATTATAGAATTACAAATTTCAGAAATACAACATGCGAAGTCACATGGGTGTTTTTCTATGAGCCAGAGCCACCAATAATCACCCAAAACTGTTGTAGACAACCCTACGAGCCTTCTTTATATAGACAGTTTTCAGCCTTCAATTTCAAGCTTCAGCCCTCAAGTTTGCCTTGCATCCCTGCTGCTCCTAAATTATTTGCATTTGAAAGAAGAGATGACATTAGATCTCCTAGATCTAAGTAATGACGTGTCATGAGTGATCACACACTACATATACACACATTTGCAAATGTACAATCTAAGCCTCACATGCATAATTTTAGCTAGTGTCATGGATATTTGAGAAGCAAGAGTTATCAAAGCAAGATCCATATGCTTGTTTTATCTGACAGGTTTGTTTCATGTACAAGAGCAACAACAAAGTTATTATTTATCGACATGTTGGGTCAAATGGACTCCCACAAGGGTTGAGCCCAACATGTCAACAATAATAATTATGTAGCTCTAAATTCAATTTCCATTGCATAACATGATCAGCTATTCAAAGCAAAGAAGAGATATCAATTTTCGATGCAAAGATAGCATGCTGCAGGAATTCAAATGATAGCCGCTACAGGAACATTACAAGTATTGTATGGTACTATGGAGCATCAAATGTAAAATCATGGTGGCTGCAATAAACAGAGATGTAGCTGATATATTAGATGAGCAAAAATCATTCTCATGTAATCAATGATTGTCACAAAGAGTGTAAAGGATGACTTTAAACTCCATGATTGCAGTAAGAGCATTACATATTTTGAGGAAGCGCATTCAAAGAGTTTCAAGAATTTCAGTCTAAAGGAGCAATGCCATCTAGTAGAGGAGCAGCCAAGTATGGATGCAAGTGTAATGCATTTAGAAGGTGTTGTCCTGTATTTTGTCACCACAAAATGTAGGCAACAGTATGAAACTTTTTCAAATCAGTTTCGCATTTTTTCGAGTTTAGTTTATTATTTAATTGGTTAGTATTGATCAACCAGTCAGTATCAATTGATATAATAAACTCTTTTACTGAAAGCTTTCGTCAAGTGTTTTTCATTTTTCTGTTTGTCGAGCCTATGCTTGATTTTTGAAGCCTTTAATGTCCTTTTCCTCGTTGTTGACTTTGAGTTTGTTGGCTCTCTTCGATTTGATCTAACTTGGGCCTTAATCGTAATTGTCAGTGAAAAGATATGACCAATTTAGTGCCCAAAAAGTGGACTTTTTTGATGCAACTGCACAAATTAAAAATATTATGTTATATTTTTAATTTGACATTCTCTTTTTGAAAAATACAACTTAAATTCACTTTCTGTTATGTTTTTAAGTCACTTTATCATTTTAATTTTCACTTAAAGTAGTTGTAATGCACTTTATGCTATATTTTTAAGTTGAGTTTGCTTTTTGATTTTTCACTTAAATAACTATATAGTGCAATTTAATTTTTGATATTTAAATCAAATGCTCTAGTAAATATTACGTATTAAATGATATTGCTATTTTGGCTTTTTGATTATCAAGTAAGTAGACATTTTCCTTCTTGCTAATTAAATTCATGCTTATCTTACTGATTCTATGCATATTTTAGCTTGATGTTTTACACTTGTTGATTTTGTTGCCATGGAAAGTGTATTTTTCCTTTAAAAGTGATGAAATGGTTCATTTTCATGTTTTTGATTTTTTTCTCAACTCCCAAATTCGAAATTGCATGTTGAAGTGTTTTGCTTGTTGACATGGTTGAGTCTTTTGACAAAGGTACTTTCTTCTTTTGAAGTATTTTTTTTGTGTTTTATGTGTTTACTTTTCATTTTTTCTTCATTTTGGAGAAGTTGCAAGTTCTTTCCCAAGAACTTGGTCATGTTTCACTTCACTCCATCTTCCATTTCGTGCAAGAGCATCATCACATTCCATTTTCATCTTTCCATGCCATCTCATCCTTCACATGCACTTACATGTAAGTTCATCCTCCATCTACATTCACATCTCATCTCACTTTCTGTTTCTCATTATATGTTGCATATACATGTAATCTGCTTTTGGTGCAATAATATCTTGAAAGCCCAAGTTACTTTTTTAAAAATCAAGAGTTTTCATTCACACGGATTCCCATGCGTCCCACCTTCACGTCTTAAAGCATACCCATCCCCTTCCATTCTCACTTCACCTACTGTTTTCCATCCAAATACATATGCTTTTCCGACAAGAAATGTTTTGATTCTCAAGAAGCAGTAATTCATTTGATCTTCAACTTGAGTTTGTAATGCACTAGGCACCGTGTTTAAAAAAAAAAAAAAAACAAGTGTAAGGTGCTGATGGAAAGTTATTCTGAGTTTACATCCGAACATCATCAAGAAGGTTTTCAAAGTGTCAGAGATTCTAGAATGTGCCAATCTACAAAGGAGAATTCACGACAACTTGAGCAAGAAAAGTTTGATCACATCAAGTTTTCAAATAATAGTAGACAATTCGTCAAAGAGAGTCAGAGGCTATCAAAAGACACAAGGCCAAGGTTATCAAGGTGAATGTAGTAACACAAAATAGAGG
This sequence comes from Cupressus sempervirens, assembly GCA_028749045.1. NCBI lineage: Eukaryota > Viridiplantae > Streptophyta > Pinopsida > Cupressales > Cupressaceae > Cupressus > Cupressus sempervirens. The sequence goes on along the minus strand of CM053788.1, from coordinate 378,895,320 downwards.
AACTGTTGATCTTGTGATCATCCGGGATTGCATCCCCAGGTACAAGGTCCTTCAAAACAATCCCTAGGATTGTTTCAATTCTCTTCTATCTTTCTTCTTCTTTCATGTTTGTAATTGAAGAAAATGCCTTGCATGAAAAGATGTAATTACATGTAGTGCGAGTTGCATGTAACCCAATAATTTCTCTCATTAGTTAGATCGGGTCAAAGTTGGTTGAGTTGCTACCACTCTTTCCTCCACTATTTACTCAACTCCTTTGCCTATATAAAGGAGTGCCCACTCATTGTAAAATCATCTTTTGTTGTATGCAAGAAAGCTCTGCCACATTTGTGCAACCATAACTTTGATTGTGTAGTACGAAGTTGGGAGAAAAGTGAGTAAATGAAGCAATTGGATTCAAACTTTTAACTGGAAGCAATTGTGATAGAGTAAATTAGAAGCTTTGATTGCAATTTGTGCCTATTGTCTTTGATTCATGTTATTATTGTGTGTTCAATAATAGAGGATAATAATTTAAGAAGCAATTGGAGTCAAAGATTTGACTGGGAGCAGTTGTGGCAATACATGGACTAGGAGCTTTGGTTGTAGCTTGTATTAACATCTCAAATTCACGAAAAATAGTTAGAATTCCCTACTTTTGGAAGTCTTTGTGCCACAATGGTAGAGGCTATTCTTATAGAATAGATTAAAATAAGACTTAGAGCCAAACTGGTATGCTTTCAGCTAACCTTTGAGTTAGTGTTGGTTTATCGGTATCACAATTTCTAACTATTAGATAGAAGTGTAGTTAGAGATTTGATCTTGCTCATCACTCCCTCCACGAGTAAGTGGATTCTTTCCTGAAAGCTAAGAGGAAAGAATATTGGTAACACTTCTTACAAAATCTCTCAACTTCTTGCTTACCTTGAGTTGATCCAAGAAACGATGAGAAGGTGGAGCCTTCCCTTTAATGCAGGAGAGACTTTGTCTCACACGCTATGGCTGGTCATCCTTTTTTGCGATTGGATTTTACCCAAAAACTGTCGTTTGCAAAATATCCACCCAACAAAAGGTAGCTATAATCACCATCACAATACAACAGAGCAAGGCATATAAAGAAAGAGATTTCATGAGCAACAAGGTTTGGCTTGAAAATGCAAGATGGTCAAAGGAAGATGACAAAAGATATGGACAACAAGATCTTGTAAGCAGAGTGTAATGTTCCTATGTCTCTCTATATTCGAAAATGTTGGAATTCCATGGAAGATCACCTGAATATGGATGTAGGCACACAGGAGGGCAGAAGATTGGCCGTACAGTTGATGGCAGATGGCATTTGGTATGTCTTGAGTTGTATAAAGCAATCCTCAACAAGTCCGTACAGTGGAGATTAATGTACGACTGTGTTTGAAGAAGGCGTACGGTGAATGACTTAGTAGTTGTACGGTGAAGGGAGGTCCATACGGTGGCAATACAATTGCCGTATGGTGTCTTAGTAGTCCGTACAATCTTGGTATGAGCTGGGCGTACGGTAAGCAGTTCGTACGGGGTGTGTTTCAGGAGCAAGGTATTCCATACTGTTAGAGTAGGAAGCCGTACGATGACTTAATTGGGAATTCAGAGATGTACGGATGGATGGAAGATGAGGGAAGTCTGGACAGATGGAGAGTTGAGCAGAACGAAATCACACAGTGACAAGAACACAATGTTACATGTACATACACAGAATATTGATTAAGCTACACAGTAGGAAAGAGAGTCAAATGCGAATATTGATTACCACCAGAAGATAATACTTCGATTTGCCAGATACACAGAGATGAACACCAATGGAATAGGGTGAGGGTTGAGTGCCACCGAAACCACGCCAACCAAAAAGGGAAGGTCTTTCACTTCCGAAATGACCAACAATAGTTGAACTCCAACAGGAATCCATAGTACAGAGAGATATAATCCAAAAGCATGCCTACAGACTACTACGAGCCGTGCTTAAAAACCCATTGGGAAAAGCTTTCCGAGGGTGTACAAGGTTAGTCGACAGTGACACAAACTACAAAAACAAAACAAAATAAAATGGGTTCGAGATAAAATAAATCAATCGGCCCGTTACAAAGATTAAATCATTTATTTTATAACAGGACATTACAGTCCTCCCATCCTAAAATTTGCTTGTCCTCAAGCAAGTGCAATGCTGGGTGTTGGAGGATGTGCTCGCCTTCCCACATTGCGTCGTCCAACAATAGGTGTCGCCAACTTACCAAGTACTCTCTCACTGTGCGGTTCCATAGGACCATTTCACGTACTTCAAGAATCTCAACAGGTTCCAGAATGAGCTTCCCTTCCTCACTGAGTGGCAGAAGGTCGGCAGTGATGTGACATTTTGCCCGATAGCCTTCTTCAGACAAGAAACATGGAAGACATTGTGAATACAGCTACCCTCCGGAAGGTCCAGTTCGTACGCTACCTCACCAATGCGACGGATCACATGATAGGGACCATAAAAATGTGGCTTCAGCTTCTCCTTTCCTGTTCCCTTTACGGCAGACTGTCGGTATGGTTGAAGCCGTAGGTAGATCAGATCCCCTACTTCAAAACTCCTCTCTATTTGATGTCTGTCAGCGTACACCTTCTGTCGATTTTGTGCCTACTGCAGGTTTTCTTTCAAGCTTCTCAGTATGTCCTGTCCCTACTGAAGCCAATCCTTTGCCCTTGGAGCACGATTGTCGTCTAAAACTGTGTCGATGAAGGAGAGGGGTTCGTGCTCGTATAGAGCTTTGAACGACACCATCCCGATCGACATGTGATACGTGGTATTGTAGTAATATTCTCCGAGGTGGATCCATTTTACCCACACGCGTTGTTGTGCCGAAACGTAGTTTCGTAGGTAGCCTTTGAGCCATTTGTTCACAATTTCCATTTGGCCATCTGTCTGTGGGTGGTAACTCATGCTCGGTGATAGTTTTGTCCTTGCCATCCGAAACAGTTTTGTCCAGAAGATATTGACGAATCGTCCATCCCAATCACCGACGATGTTTCGGGGTAACTTGTGCAGGTAAAAGACTTCTCTGAAAAATAGTTCTGCGACTTGTGTAGCTTGAAGGTCCGAGGGGATGGCGAAGAAGTGAGCATACTTTGTCAATCTGTCAACCACCACGAAGATGCAATCCTTTCCGTTCACCTTGGGAAGACCTATCATGAAGTCCATTGATACACTTTCCCACTTATGTTCGGGAATCGGCAAAGGCTGTAACACTCTGGCAGGAAGGGTGTGTTCGGATTTGTTCTGTTGGCAAACTATACATTCTCTCACATGCCGCAACACTTCCCCTTTCAGTCCCTTCCATGAAAATCTCTCCCACATACTTCTGTAAGTCTTAAGGACGTCGGGATTTCCAACCAGAGGGGAGTCGTGCAGTTCCTTCAGGATCTTCTACTTCAGTTTGGATTCTGGCACTAGGTAGATTTGATCTTTATAATAGATGATGTCATCCACCACCCTGTACCGATCATCGTGGATGTGACCATCCATCATCTCATAGGCAAACGTATTCTTGGAATATTCTACCAACAGTTGTGCCTTCTAATCGGCTGAGATTTGTTCTAGTGAGCAGATGGTGGGTTTTCTGGACAAGGTATCTGCAACAACATTGTTTTTTCCTTTTACATATTCAATGTCAAAATCAAAACACTGAACTTTGCTTACCCATTTTTGTTGTTGTTTGTTCAAGTCCTGCTACTCTAGGAAATATCTCAGATTGTTGTGATCCATATGGACAACAAACTTGGCACCAACCAGATACTGCCAAAACTTGATTAGTGCATGTACGATGGCCAACATTTCTTTATCGTAAATAGAATACAGGTGTAAGCTTCCTGCTCTTATAGGCGATGGGGTGTCTATCTTACATCAGAATTGCTTCGATGCCCTCCACGAACGCGTCGCATTCCAAATTGAATGGTTGGGTGAAGTCAGGCAATGCAAGAACCGAGCAAGTGCTCATGGCCTCTTTTAGCTTATCAAATGTGAGTTGTACTTCATTCTACTTGAAAGCCCCTTTCTTCATTAGATCCGTTAAAGGTGCGCTGAGCTGAGAAAAACCTTTGACAAATCTTCTGTAGTAACTGCATAATCCGAAGAACCCTCGTAGATCTGTGAGTGATTTTGGGTGAGGCTAGTCGAGGATAGCCTGAATCTTCTCCTGATGCACTTGAACCCCGTATTGACTGACGACATGCCCCGAGTACAATATCTCTGTCATACCAAACTCACATTTGGACTGCTTGGCGAACAGGGATTGTTCCTCCATGATACTCAGAACTTCATTCAGATGCTTCAGGTGCTCCTCCCATGGCCTGCTATAAATAAGAAGATCATCAAAGAATACCAACAGATACTTACGCAACTGTTTGTTGAAGGTGCAGTTCATGCACGATTGGAATGTAGTAGGTGTGTTGGTTAAACCGAACGACATGACCAGGAACTCATAGTGTCTGCAGTGGTAGTGGAAAGCCATTTTCTCCACATCCTCTTCCCTCATTCGGATCTGATGGTATCCGAAACAGAGATCTATTTTTGAAAAATAGACCGCGCCATGTAGTTGATCTAGCAGCTCATCTATCCTCGGGATGGGGTACCTGTTCTTTATTGTCCTTTTGTTCAGCACGCGATAGTCCACACACATGTGCATCCATCCTTCTTTTTGACCAACACCACGGATGATGCGAACGGGCTAGAGCTGGGACGAATCCATCCTTTCTCAAGCAACTCCTGAATCGTCCGTTTGATCTTATCCTTGAATTTCTTGGGGTGGCGGTATGGTGTGGTTATGACTAGTTTTTCCCTTGATTCCAACTCTATTGTGTGTTTAAACCCTCGATGTGGTGGTATGCCAGGAGGAATATCCATGAAAACTTTTTCATGCCTACTTAAAATATTCTAAAGCTCTTTATCCTGTGGAGGTGTTTAGTGCCCCTTTATGGGTTCCGCCAAGATAAAACAATGCGTAGCCCACACAACATCATCGTGCTGCAGGACTGCCTCCATCCGATGCACGAAAACTTCCTTCGGCCCTTCATTTGCCATCCCTTAGAGAACCACCTTCCCGTCAACCACAAAGGTGAAGTCCATTCGCTTGAAACTCTAAGTGTACTCATCAAGCGTCTCCATCCATTGTATGCCAAGAATGACTTCCATGTCGGTGAGATCCACTATGAAAAAGTCCTCCATCACTGTGTGATTCGCCATTGTGATGCTCAGTTGAGGAACAAGGTGCATGTAGGGCAGGAAAGTCCCTTCGGCAACCTTGACCTGAAAGCCTGTGTGTGCTTCCTTAGGAAGACTTCTATGCTTTACCAAGGATGAGTTTATGAAGTTCAAAGTAGCTTCGCTATCCAACATCATCGTGACCCTTTGTCCTTGAAGGGTACCCCACACTCGGAAAATTGTGCACCTCGGACTGCCAACCAAAGTAATGGATCCTTTGCATTGTACCAATGCGCGGCAATCCTCTTTGTACGGTTAAAGTTGGCCATGTTGGTGTCACTACTAGGTTGGATATCTTCCACTGGCATTTCCTCTTGTTCCTGTTTGTCCTCTTCATCGGACATTACCTCGATGTAATGGATCTTCCCCTTTCCGAGGCATCGGTGGTTAGGCTCCCAAGGCCCCTTGCAATTGAAACACAACTTCTTCCTTCGGAGTTCTTGTCGGGATGCTGCATCCAATGACGGCTTATTGGGCGGAGGTTTGTCCCTTGGAAACGTCGACGATTTCGGATGTGAGTGACTCGGAGAGGATGTAGCTGATGCCGACGACGATGCCATGCTTCGTGCCTTACTGATTGGTTCCAACAGGGTTGATGGATTGAATCCCTTCACCAAACCCTTCAGTGGTTTTGCCAGCCTGTCCATAAAGAGCACGACCCGCCTTCTTTCAGAGATGTCCATGACCAACATAGAAAGCCTCTGAAATTCTGCAATGAATTGATCTACGGATCCAATTTGCCTCAGTTGTGCCAGATCTTTGAAATTGAGCTCAGGGTCTTTCCCATCGAATCGTTCTATTAATCTCTCCGTAAATTTCGCATAGGTCTTTATTTGATCATGCCCTAATGTGATGGTGCCGTGGTGCCACCATTCATGCACAACTCCTTCCAAGTGCAACGCAACAAATTTGATAGCTTCTTCTTCAGGCATAGGATTCAGTTGGAAGTAGGTATCGGCTTTTATCACCCATGCTTGTGCTGAAATGGAACCCGATCTGTCAAATGGAGACAGATTCACCTTACTCAATTTTCTCCTCAGATCATTGTTAAAGTATCCCCCTTTGTTTCTGCCTCCCGAGTATCTCATCCTCAAATTTGCATAATCTTTGTAGGAAATTTCCTCTTCAAGGTTTGCATTCCTCCAGTCCTCTCTTATCTCTTCGAAAGTTGGTAGTCTTTCCTCGAAATGTGCTTTCGTCCGTGGTGGGAAAGTCGGCATGGAAGCTCGAGAGCGTGCTGGTTGAGGGTGTGGCTTACCGGATATTGAGTCCCCTTTGTGTCCATTTTGTTCTTTGGATATTTTGTTCTCCGCCAACTTCTTGAGGGTTTCCTCCATGAGTCGCTGCATATCTGTGATCTGTGCCTGATTCCGGGCAAGTTCCCTCAGAATTACCCCAAGTTCGGCGCCCATCGGTTCCTGTTCGTCAGCCATTTGATCAACAGAATGCATCCTTCTCCTCTTCCGGCTATAAACTCTCGTTCACCATCTACAGGTTGGCAAGATCAAAGAGCTCTGATACCACTATAATGTTCCTATGTCTCTTTGTATTCGAAAATGTGGGAATTCCATGGAAGATCACCTGAATATGGATGTTAGGCGCACATGAGGGCAGAAGACTGGCCATACGGTTGATGGTAGATGGCGTATGGTACGTTTTGAGCCATACAGAGCAATCCTCAACAAGTCTGTATGGTGGAGATTAATGTACAATTGTGTTTGAAGAAGGCATACGGTTAATGACTCAGTAGCCATACGGTGAAGGAAGGTAGGTCCGTACGGTGGCAACACAATTGCCGTACGGTGATGGTGGCAATCCGTATGGTATCCTAGCAGATTGTACATTCTTGGTATGAGCTGGGCGTACGATTAGCAGTCCGTATGAGGTGTGTTTCAGGAGCAAGGTAAGCCATACGATTAGAGTAGGAAGCCGTACGGTGACTTAATTGGGAATTCAGAGACGTACGGATGGATGGAAGATGAGGGAAGTTTGGACGGATGGAGAGTGGAGCAGAACAGAATCACACACAGTGATAGGAACACAATGTTGCATGTACATACATAGAATATTGATTAAGCTACACAATAGGAAAGAGAGTCAAATGCGAATATTGATTACCACCAGAAGATAATACTCCGATTTGCCAGATACATAGAGATGAACACCAATGGAATAGGGTGAGGGCCAAGTCCCACCGAAACCATGCTAGCCAAATAGGGAAGGTCTTTCACTTCTGAAATGGCGAACAATAGCTGAACTCCATCAAGAATCCGTAGTATAGAGAGATATAATCCAAAAACATGCCTACAGACTTCTACAAGCCATGCTTAAATACCTATCCAGAAAAGCTTTCCGAGGGTGTACAAGGTTAGCCGAAAGTGACACAAACTACAAAAACAAAACAAAATAAAATGGGTTTGAGATAAAATAAATCAATCGGCCTGTTACAAAGATTAAATCATTTATTTTATAACGGGACATTACATAGAGAAGCCACAAATCTTAAAAGAGGAGGTGGTTAATAGTGAACACTATACATCATGACAAAATCTTGCTCATTCAAAAGACTAATAACAGAAGTATGTATATGTATGTGCAGCCATTATTGAAAATATAAAAGAGCAGAGATATCATTGTGATATCAATCAAATGAATATAAAAGCTATGATCATGCCTATAGCTTCAACCTTAATTACAATGCATGATGCCATTATTTCCAGAATTTAAAGGACATAAAGGCTACAGTTTGTTCATTTCCAAGAAACTATTACTAAGAAATTCAGATCAAGTACATTTTCACTTTTGGAGCAGCAAATGAAGCATATTTTCTTGACACTACAATGGATACATAAGACAACAAAAAAGGAACAAGGTATGCAACAGTTTTTTAAGAGCATCTTTCTATTATCACAAAGAGTCCATAAGGAGAAAAGGGTAGAAAGAATGCAGTAAAAGAAGCACTTATCCTCAATGGTATAATGAACAAAAATAATTCCATGTCTAAAATGCTAAAAGTAAATCAAGGATAGCATAGTTAGAAAAGTCGCTATTATTTTCTTTTGACACATGCATAGAGCAATTGTATCAAGGATCAGTTATAGACACATTAAGAGTACGTACTAAGCAAAGTTGCCAAAACTACAGATATTTTTTAATGTGTCAAATGACTTAGCCTAAAGAGCATATATACACCAGGTCAGAAAAGTCAAATGCAGACAATTTTATAAAATATGTTACAAAAGCATTAAAAAGCTATAGAGGACTGAAAATTTCAGAATGATAGCAGTTTTACAAACCAAATTAATGAGACTCGGACCCCACTCTGACTTGGCAAGGGCAATTCGGCTCGTGACTCGGCTCAAACTTGATAGTGACTCGATGAGTTAGGGTATATTAATAGAAATACCTTAGAGAAATATAAAATGTTTGATGACTTGGCAGGTTAGGGTCATGGGTCATTTTGACTCGGTAGGGGTAACTTGACTCGCTGACCTAGGTGACTCGTGGCAAGTCTCGTTACTATGTTACAAACAAAGGATTGTTTTCTATTGTTGTTTAAACCCTCAAGGGACTGTCACAACTTGAACAAATGCAGGTTTGTAGAGCTTTCTTGTATTTTCAAGGCTTAATTCTCTATAAAAAACACATCAATAAATTAGGAATGTGCATGAACCAATGGTATTTTCAGATTTTGTTTGCATTTAAGAAGCTTGAAGATTGAAAGTTTGAGTCCTGATTACAAGTTTTTCGTGTGAATCGCCTGAATCGCCTGAATCGGCGATTCATGGCAAAAATCGCCAAAATCGCCATCGTGAATCTCCAGAAATCGGCCGCGGCAGCAAGGATAGAAAGTTCAATTTTAAAAAAAAAACACATCTTTTATTTGCTTTCTAAGTTGACTTTCCTCTTTGTTATAACCCTAAAGAGCCTTCTATTTGCTTCGTATGAGTAGAAGAGAGGAAGAGTGAGAGAGAAGAAGAGAAAAGAGAATCCATAGGTTTCCAACCGGCAAGAAGGAAGAGCACCAAAGAGATCAGAAGTCCATTTGCGGAGGCCATAAATTGCATTGGGAGCATTAAGGAGTCAATATCAACACTCCTCAACTCATTTGCAAGAGGTAAGTGTTGGTTTTTTTTTTGCATGTTAGTGTAGTATGCATTTTTTGTTAAATTTTTTTAGTGTTCAAACTTCATTTGCAAATCTTGAATGTTTTTTATTTTTAGTTTTACTAAATTGCAAACTAGGGTTTGTTGTTTTGTAGTTTTTGTTTATTAGTTGCAAAGTTTGATTTTTTACATGAATTTTTTTATTGCAGCAGCCCTTTGCTTTCATTTTCCAATTTCCACAATGGGTAAAAAAGATGAATGCTGGAAATATAATGAAGAGTTTCCTGGGAGAACCAAATATCAAACAAAATGTATATTTTGCAAAGAAAAAATAAATTCGGGAGGTATCTATAGATTGAAATACCACATTGCTGGCATACCTGGCCATGATGTCACAGTTTGCACTCAACAAACCGCTGAGGCAAAACGCTCTTGTTTAGTGGCATTAGAAAAAATTGAACAAGACAAGTTGACTAAGAAAATGCAACTTGAAGGGTTAAGAGGTATTGGCTCCCGTGCTCCCACATCCGCAACCGCATCTACATCTGCAAGTGCATCTGCATCAGCTTCCGCATCCGTAGGTTGTGTTGGGGAGGGTTCTTCTAGGCCTCCTTTTCATCCTAGTGCTAGTGCTCATGTGAGTGTTAGTGGTAGTCGGTCTCATACTGAGACAGAGTCCACCACCAACCTATTGCGGCCTAGAGTGCGGAAAAGCAGAATGGATAGTTACTTTGTGCCCCGCACTACTCCTGGCTCCCAACCCACGCTTGAGGGCATGGGTTTGAACAAGGAGATTCATGATGCTGCCAGAAAAGAGATTTGCAAATTCTGGTACTTTTGCAACATTCCATTTATTGCAGCCAGGTAATTGATTCTTTTTTCTTTGTTATCTTCAAAGTTAAAGTTAAAAGTAAAAGTAAAACTTTAATTATATCTACTTGTTTTATGATTTTAGTTTTTGACATCTAAATTTCTAATCAATATCATTATCTATTTGTGACAGGACTCCTTATTGGCAGAACATCATAGATGCAGTTGCCATTTGTGGTCCGGGGTTTAAAGCCCCAACTGAGGCTGAGTTGAGTGGATACCTCTTGGAGGAAATGGTTGAGGATATGAGGCATGAGCTTGAGGACAACCGAAAGGAGTGGATCGAAAAGGGTTGCACCATCATGACTGATGGTTGGACAGATAGGAGGGGAAGAACACTCCTCAATTTTCTTGTATCCTGTGGAGGTGATTGATCATTCTACTTTCCTACATACATAATTTTGAATCGTGATTGACTATTTCAAATTTTGATTTGTTGATTGCTAATAGTAATTATAATTCGTTGTTTTGTTACTTGTAGGATATACCATGTTCCTCAAATCCATTGATGCTTCTGCTCATGTAAAAAACGCCACATACTTATGTGAGGTTATTGAGGAAGTTATAGCAGAGGTGGGGGAACAACATGTGGTGCAAGTGGTGACAGATAATGCAGCAAGTTATGTTGCTGCAGGTAAACTTTTAACTTTTTAAGTTTTGAAAATAAATTTATTTGAATTTTGAACTTTTTCTAATTCTAACTTAGAATTTCTAAGTTTCCTAAGTTCTAAGTTCTAACATGTTTGAAATTTGAATTTCTAATTATCTTAAAATTGTTGTAGGCAAACTTTTGATGGAGAGGCACCCCACCATATTTTGGTCCCCTTGTGCAGCACACTGCCTTGACCTCATGTTGGAGGAAATTGGCAAACTTGAGTGGGTCAAGTCATGTGTGGAAAGGGCAAAAAACATATGTAAGTTTATTTATAATCATTCATTTGTCCTTAGCACAATGAGGAAGTACACAGGAGACAAAGAGTTAGCTCGTCCAGGGATCACGAGGTTTGCCTCGAATTTCATCACCTTGCAGTCCTTGTTGACATCAAGGGATGATTTGAGGAGCATGTTTGTTGGGCGGGAGTGGATTTCATCTTCCTATGCTACGACCACTACAGGGATAGATGTGGTGGATTGCATATTTGATGATGATGGTTTTTGGAAACCTGCTAGAGAAATACTTAAGGTAATTTTATTGCAATTTAACATTTAATATTTTACAGTTTACTATGCTAATTGTTTAATGATTTAGTTTTACCTTATATTATTGAATTATTCTATGTTTAAGTTTTGACTCAAATTTTTGTTTTACTTTATATGTAGGCCACTGAGCCTCTTGTATCTCTCCTACGAACTGCTGATGGGGAGAAGCCCTCTATGGGCTACATATATGAGGGCATGGATAGGGCCAAGGAGGCCATTAGAGCTCAGTATGCAGGAGTGCAGGAGAAGTATGCCCCTATTTGGGACATCATTGATAGGAGATGGCAGAATCAGCTCCACAGACCCATCCATGCAGCAGCTTACTTTTTGAATTCGGCATTTCATTTCCGTCCTGACTTCAAGGCGGATGAGGAGGTTCTCACCGGATTATATACAGTGATCCAGAGGTTGAGTACTGATGAGGATAGCAGTGCTGCAATTATTGAGCTTGATAAGTTCAATAATAAAGAAGGGCCACTTTTCTCTAGCAGGGTAGCCATAGATGCTCGGGAAACAATACAGCCAGGTAAAAATTAAATAATATATTCAATGTTCATGAATCTAGATTCTAAACTTAAAGTTGATTATGTAATTTTAGAGTTAACTTGTAATTTGTAATTTTTAAATGAGACTAATTATTTTTATTTTCCCTTATTTCAGATAGATGGTGGCAAATGTTTGGGGCCACAACCCCAAAACTTCAAAAAATTGCCATTCGTATTCTGAGTCAGCCAAGCAGCACTTCTGGATGTGAGCGCAGTTGGTCCATGTTCGAGCACATCCACTCGAAGAGGAGAAACAGGTTGACAGTGCAGAGGTTGAATGATCTTGTCTTCGTTCATTACAACCTTCGTCTTAGGATCAGACAGATTTTGGGCACTGACTCCTCTCCGATCATTCTGGAGGAGATTGATCCAGAATCAGAGTGGCTCACAGAGGTTGTAGATCCAGTCTTCACTGAGGAAGACCGTGCGTGGATTGACCAGGTGGATATAGAGGCTGAGGCAGCTATAGCACGTTCTTCAGGCATTGGTAGACGCACACGTGCACGCACAGACACAGGCCCTAGCGACATTCGTGAGCCCATCTTATATGCGGGAGATATGGCTCGACAGTCCTCTAGGACCTACATTAGACGCCTTGCTACTAGGCAGACTGGATACTCAGAGGCTGAGGCTGAGGCTGTAGCCGAGCTTGAGGATGATGTTGAGGATGATGATGACTATGAGCCTGAGGCTTGAGCTGGAGCCTTGTTTTTATATTTTGTTTACAGATATTGATACTGAATCATTGATAGACATATGTTTCAAAGTTTCAAACTTTCATGGATCTTCATCTTAGATTCTTACATAAATTTATGATTTGATGTCTTATGGATCATCTTACATACATTCTATGATTTAAATCATTATGATCATTTGATTTCTATTTACTTCAGCTAGCCTACAATTTACATTTTAGAATCTTAGATAACATAGTTACGTATGTGATGGATTTTATGTTTCATGTTTATGTATGTTAAGTTTTAACTTCTATTTGATGATGTTAGTGTGCTTAAGTTATATTCAATAAAGGGTGCATGAAATAAGTTTTAAATTGTTAAAATCTTTAAATTTAAAGGGTTTTTTCAAATTTGCCGATTCATCGCCGATTCATTGCCGATTCACGATTCGATTCGGCCTTGCCGATTCCGATCCGATTCCGATTCACGTTTCTATGGTTTCAACAAAGAAAGTTAAAAATATTTTGAAATATGCACAAGGAATGGAATTACATCATTTTCTTTTTTTTTGAAAATCTCAAATGATCAGCTATGGGAAGTGCACATTATATATTTGCTACAGACATGAAAGAAAATGTTTTGTGAATTCATGCAGATCAAGTGTAGCAAAAAATTCATTCAAGCCACTAGATATTTGAAAATATGAAGCTTTTAAAACTTTTTATGAGTAGTGGAACTTGAAATACTAGCCAAAAAATGATGAAATTTGTGTATAAATCTTGTGAAAAAACCTCTAGCCAAAACCTTCTTTGGTGGCATCCTAGGTTGTAGATTGAAAATCTGGATAAAAGAAGGCCAAAATGCTTGCAAATAAACCTATAGATTTCCATCAGAGATTTCCAGAATTTGCTGCATAGACCTTCAAACCCTCATTTTCGTCCTAGGTGGCACGAGCAGTAGACCAAATGGAGAAAAAAATTAAAATAGCTTAAAATGAAAAGAGTATGTTGGATTTGGGGTTTTCATAATCCTATGTTGACTTACTATGAGGCACTTTTTGCCTTTATTTCTTCTAAAAAAATCTTTTCACTAATGCCCCAGTGGTTACAAGCCTAATGATATACTATTTCACTTAGTTTTTGTCATTCTTATAAATGTAAAGAACTATATTATTATTAAAATGATAAATTTTATATCATTTTTTTATAGGTAATGGGCCCAAGCCTTGATTATTTATTATCTGTTTATTATTAGTATTTGTTGAGATTGATTATTATGATTTGTTAAGCTTGAGTAGACTCAAACTCAAGATCTCCCAATTGTAATGCTCACAACTTACTATTGTGTTATAGGCTCTTGCTTTTAATATCATTTTATTAATATAGTTAGAAATCCAAATATGAAATGTAGCCTTTTAAAAAAATGGTAACAAAAAAGATTTTATTTTGCATCATTAATAATATTTTAACAAATTATTATTACATCAATAATATTATCAGGTGATTTAATTTATCGCTTAATAAATATTATTAATACAATAAATATTTATTAAAATAATAAACTGTAAATTACACAATAAATATTGATAATTTAAAAAAGTGTTAAAAGCTTTGATAATTCATTTATTTAATTAATATTTCTGATATTGATTAGATGAATGAATTATAAATCATTTGATATTTGTGACGAAAATTATGATAATTTATTTTTGTAAAAACCGCTACTTGGTTATACTTAAATGTGATGTCCCCATTTTTAGCAGGTTCCTGTAGTTGGTCAGGTCGGTTCACCATCGTGAGTTGACAGTGGGATTTGAGGGTCTCAGTTGTGTGGTTATAGGCTTTCCAGTAGCCTAGGGTGTGTTTTGGCTCTGTTTGAGGGACTTACTATTTATAGTAAGTCAATCTGTTGGTTCCGATGAGCTCAGTTGAGTTAGAAGAGTTGGAGGATGCTCTTAGCTTTTAGTTTGGGCTTCCAATTTGAGCTCCAAGAATCTTGGAGGGAGCATCTATTTATAGTAAGTCACCCCGTCAGGTTTATTCATCATCTTTCATCATCAGGATCACTTTGGTGTTGTCAGATTTTGATTTTGATGCCTATTCAGTTGTTTTCGCAAGATGGGTGAATTATTTTTATTATTCATATAAATATGTTGATGTTTCTATTTTTGATAGTGTTGTTGGTTAGTCACCTCAGTATCATAGCTCGTTGGAACTGGGACTAAAAACTTTAAATCACGGACATAAGAAACAGTGGCCTTATATGTTAGAACTTTAAGTTATGGTGGAAAAGGTCATTTTTTGAGCCAAAAGCAATTAATAAATCAGATTATAATGACACTTTATTATATCTTAATGTTGTGTGTGAGAAACTTCTTAAGTGAAGTTCATTTGAGAAACTTTGTGCCAATTGGAGATTATAAATATGAGCCCATTTGATGAGTAAAGCATCCAATTATTTGATTATCTTATTTTGCTCTTGTTGTCTTTGTGACATTTATTAATCGAAAGTGTGTGCCCTTGCTGAAGTATAAGGTTTTCGGATCTACAGCTGAAGTATTGTAGATTTAATTTTGAGAATCCACAGCCGAGTTATTGTGGACTTTTGAGTCTTATTATCGTCTTCTCTTTCTGTATTAACTGTGACTAAGGAGCATTTATACAATTGAATATTATAATTTCTCTGTTGTTGGATGAGGGTTTAGTCTGCAGATTGGAGTTTGTTTTGGGCAGCATTTGTAAGGGTAGACTGTGAACGCTAGATTGAAATTGGACCAGGCGGCTTTCAGTTTGACTTTGCAATTACATTCCACGGCAAAGACTGGGTTCTTAATTTGTAAAATTCAATTAATATTACATAGTTTGAAAGCAAGCAGGCTGGTTTCAAATTCTGATTTATAATTAGCCAACAATTAAATTTCCTTTTCATTATATAGCTATATGATTTGTTGATGAATGAATTCAGAAGCTGGTGCGAATCCTTTAAGAATTATTTATTATCGTTTGGTGTTTATTTATGCAAAACTTATAAGGCCAAAATTAAATAAATTTGTGATCAATTTTTTGTACATCTTGATATTGTGTTTGAAAATTTAAGACATCATATATTCAGTGGTTATAGGGTTGCTTGCCAAGTGTTTGACAAAATGTCAAACCATTGAAATGTGAAAGAAATTGATGCTTGATTTAGCTATAACCGGTCAGGGTTATTACAGTGGTTTTAGAGCGGTTTCTTGCTAGCCTGCAGGAATTGGGCTCAGTTTTAATTTTGTTGGGTGTTGACTTCAAAGATTTTTAGATTCGATTGCTGGAATGACCAACACTTTAATTTCTCCAGCTATGGACAGATATAAGATTAACAGGTCTAGAGATAGATGGAGCAAGGAGAAAGTTAGTGTAAAAATAAATACTTTGTAGGAGAGTATGGAGAAACTTAAGCTTCATCAACAGAGGCTGACAGAGAGTTTGTTGGATCCAACAACAATTGAGAGGGTAGTGAGGTATATGATTTCTGCCTTTAGAAGGCCGACATCGAGGTTGCAGGGAAGGAAGCTTGAGTTTTTTCCGACAGGTGTCCAGGATGCTGATGTACCTATAGTTAGTACGACACCCACTAGTCCTATCCGTAGTATTGATGATGGACTAGTTTTGCTGGGAGATGTGGATGTGCCCGTGATGGATAGCAGCACTGAGCTTCAACAGGTTGAGCGTCCCAAAGTAGTCGCTATGGATAGTTCAGAGGCAATTTGTGATGTAGTTGTCACTGACTTTTCAAACTCACCGGAGGAGGGAGTTGTTATTGTTGACTTATATGTCAGCTATTGTAGTGTTGTTCCTATACAGGAGACAGTTGCTTCCTTAGTTGGGACCGAGGCAGTATGGAGTCACCCAACTATGATGTTGGTGATATAGGTGTTACAATGAAGTTGGGAGATGTGGATATAGATAGTATGGACACATCCAATGATGATATGAGCTACACTAGGTATGATATCCCTTATCAGATATTGGGTGATGACTTCGAGGAGGTTTTGGATGGGTTCCAGGATCGATGTTTACATAATCTTACGATTGAGGTGGAAGTTGAGACATGTGAGGAGATTGATATTGCGAGGGCTTCCATTTCTTCGGATGAGTTGTGCAAGGATGATGGCACACGTATGAGTGGTTTTGTGGTGGGCAGTTTTGATTCAGTTCCCTATCACAGTTTAGTTAGTGAGACAGAGAGATTGCATAGGAGTCAGTGGTTATAGAGACATCATGTGACCAGTCAGCTGAATGTGAGTGATAGTGACATTTCTTCAGCTCTTGGGCATCATAATGTTGTCCGTCAGATGCTAGCTATATCTGGTTGGGGTGCTCCTATGTATGATGAGCGTGGTGATAGTACTCTTTCTCTAGCAGAGGTTCATGCGCTTCAAGAGGCTGTCAGGATCTTGAAGCATAATTACTTGCAGCTAGTTGCTAACCAGGATTATCTTTTGGAGTGGGGTAACATCTGTCATGTGACATTGTTAGAGAAAGAGGAGGTGGTAGAGCTCACCCAAGAGCTTGAGGTTTCAGGTGATTGTGGACTTTCTTCAGTGTACTCAGTTGGCTTTATAGGAGTCACAGTCATGATTGGATGAGGTGATCGTGGAGTTGGAGCATGTTCGGACCACACTAGCCCCAGATCCAATTTAGTTGCATATCGTGGTTGGTGGTGAGTTGCTTCTACGGTTGGGGATGATGGACATCATGATGTGGCCGACACATCTGTCTAGGATATGGGTGCAATGGGTATGGATGAGATGAGATTATCAAGGGAGTTGGGCTCTCATGTTGATTTGCTTCCTTCTGCTGGAAGCGAATCTATGTCATCATCTCATACAACTGATAGCATTGGATAGTTGGTAGTGCCACATTTTTAGAGGGATCAGCTGTGGGTCGCAAGGGAGCGGGTGGATGCTTCCACATATAATTTCTACTGCACAGAGTCCTTTATGGAGTATCTATTGGAGAGTTCGGATGTGAGGGAGGATTCATACAGATTGTTGGAGGGTACTCTCATCTAAGGTTCTCGTGTTATTCAGAGGTTGGTGGGAAAGATTGTAGAGACTTTGTCTACTATGCTTTTCCACAGGGATTTCGAGTTTGGGTTTGCTGAGAGGGTTGCCCAGGATCCTTCTCGACCAATAGTTCGAAGTCAGAGATTGGAGCCATCTTCTAATTCCCAGTTTGATGATGATGAGCCCTTGACAGAGATTGGGAGTTTTTATTGGCTTTACACTGTGAGTAGTGCTCATCACTTTTCTTTTGACCCTCAAGTCGAGGACTTGGTTTCATGTCGGTGTGGGTTGGTTCTAGTTTCATACCATCCATTACGGGATGGGTTAGCACCATCTTTTGCAGATGGGATTGATAGCTACAAGTTAGACCCTTTGTAGTATCTACACACTCGGGATAGTTTGGCAGAGGTTGGACTTGGTGGTAGTGTTTCAGTTACCTATGGTTGTTACCATCTCCACAATGTAGTTGGGTGTGAGTATCAGTTTGATGGGGACTTAGGTGTGGACAGAGTCGGTATTTTAGTTGGATTGAGTTTCAATGGGTTGTCATCACCATCAGTGTCTATATTCAGTTTCTAGATGACTTTGTCATTCATATCAGTTATCTGGTGCTGATGCTACAAGAGTTCTTTGTACATCGAAGGGATAGTACACAGTGGGATCCAAGGGGATTGTGATGTTCATTTTGTTTCGGGATTGCTTGGGGACAAGCAATCTTAGGGAGGGAGGACTATAATGTCCTCATTTTTAGCAGGTTCTTGCAATTGGCCAGTTTAGTTCATCATTGTGACCCTCGTGAGTTGACAGTGGGATTTGAGGGTCTCAATTGTGTGGTTATAGGCTTTTCAGCAGCCTAGGGTGTGTTTTGGCTCTGTTTGAGGGACATACTATTTATAGTAAGTCAATTTGTTGGTTCCGATGAGCTGAGTTGAGCTAGAGGAGTTGGAGGATGCTCTCAGTTTTTATTTCTAATTTCTAGTTTGAGCTCCAAGAACCTTGGAGGGAGTGTCTGTTTATAGTAAGTCACACCGTTAGGTCCATTCATCATCTTTCATCATCAGGATCACTTTGGTGTTGTCAAATTTTGATTCTGATGCCTCTTTAGTTGTTTTCACAAGATGGGTAAATTATTATTATTATTCATATAAATATGCCGAGGTTGCTATTTTTGATAGTGTTGTTGGTTGGTCACCTCAGTATCATAGCTCTTTGGAACCGGGATAAGAAACTTTAAATCATGGGAACAAGAAACAGTGGCCTTACATGTCAGAACTTAAGTTATGGTGGAAAAGGTCATTTTTGGAGCCAAAAGCAATTAATAAATTGGATTATAATGACACTTTATTATATTTTGATGTTGTGTATGGGAAGCTTCTTAAGCGAAGTTCATTTGGGAAACTTGTGCCATTTGGAGATTATAAATATGAGCCCATTTGATGAGTAAAGCATCCAATTATTTGATTATCTAATTTTGCTCTTGTTGTCTTTGTGACATTTCCGAGTCTGAAGTTTGTGCCCTTACTGAAGTATAAGAGTTTGAGATCTATAGCTTAAGTATTGTAGATTTAATTCTAAGAATCCACAGCTAAGGTATTGTGGAATATTGAGTTTTATTATCGTCTCCTCTTTTTGTATTTAACTGTGGCTGAGGAGCATTTAGGCAATTGAATATTATAATTGCTGTGTTGCTGGACGATGGTTTAGTCTGCAAATTGGAGTTTGTTTTGGGCAGCATTTGTAAGGGTAGATTGTGAATGCTAGATTAAAATTGAACTAGGCAGCTTTCAGTTTGACTTTGCAATTACATTCTATGGCAAAGATCAAGTTCTTAATTTGTAAAATTCAGTTAATATGACATAGTTTGAAAGTAAACAGGTTGGCTTCAAATTCTGATTTATAATCAGCCAACAATTAAATTCCCTTTTCATTATATTGCTATAGGGTTTGTTGATGAATGAATTCAGAGGCTGGTGTGAATGATTTCCAAATTGTTTATTCGTGTTTGTTATTTATTTATGCAAAATGGCCAAAATTAAATAAATTTGTGATCAATTTCTTGTACATCCTGATATTGTGTTTGAAAATTTAAGACATCACATATTCAATGGTAATTGGGTTGCTTGCCAAGTGTTTGACAAAATGTCAAACCATTGAAATGTGAAAGAAATTGATGCTTGATTTAGCTATACCCAGCTAGGGTTATTACATTAAACCACATCAATTTTCTTCGTTAATCAGAGATTTGGCATTTGACAAAACATTTGGCAAACATACTTATAGCCGCTAAAAAAGAACTAGAACATAGATTGCTACTGTATATATTAATACCTTTTGAATCTAAATAAATAAAATGTGCAACGCTAAGGTATTAAGTTCAAGAAATGATAATCTTTATTTGCTCAAAGCCAACTTTGTGTTATTTATACCAGGATCAGCATTAATCAACAAATACATTAATCAACGATAAACAATGTGGAACTTGGCTGTGCGTGAACAGTCTTTCAATACTCAAGGGCATTTTGGAAGTGAATGCAGCGTTCTGTAATGATTTGCAGATCTCAAATAAATACACACCTGTCTCCCACATTATTTGTAGCTCTAGCTCATTAATACTGGTCACACAAATCAGTAGCAGACATGTGATAATGAAGTTTATCCCTAATATACATATGCAGATGACAATCAAAAAATTGCCCAGATTCACATCTTTGAATTATAATGCAGCCTCCAAAATTTGATTATTACTTGTTCTTTGAATATCAGGTAATGATCTCTAGCAACAACTTTGTAGACTTGAACATTGGTGTTCAATTTGCATGCAAATTTCCTTTAAACCAGTCAGTAAGCACAACTCTAATTTTCTCCTTAGTCACAATAGAAAACAATAGGAGAAATGGAAAAGTCATAGTCCAAGAAGCAATTACAATTTACTTTATTTCAGCAACAAATTGCAAGACAAACTCAGAAGGAAACTTAGTATCTCCCAACCATAGTAAATACAACAAGAGATATTAATAATAATTTCAGAATTTTAATCAACAATAACCTCAGCTATGAATTAAAGGCACAACCCAACTTTGAAACCCTTATACTTCAGCAAGGGCCACAAAATATCAGAACTCAGAAAAGCCACAAAGGCAACAAAAGCATATAAATAATTCAAGCATGCCTTTCCCAATGAAATGAGCTCTCATTTATAAACTTTTGTTGGCCAAAGTCCACTTCAGAAATTGTGGAAGTTTCCCATAAGAACTCGACACTTGAAACTTTCCTACACGCTTTTTAGAAATATCTCTTAAAGTCATTATTATATTAATATAAATATTATTTTAATAATGTAAATAATTAATAAATAAGAGCTCATGTAATTATTAAACTTATTCACTGCAGGTGACGACCAATTGCCAAGCCACCCACTGCACTGCCAAGAATAACAATTGCCAAAAATAGACTTACTAAAAATAGTAAGTCCACAACTGGGACCCCAAAAACGCCTATCAGCTCACAAGGGTTGCTATGATGAGCTAACTCCATCAACTGTGTAGACCTGCCAAAAACAGGGACATTACAATTTTTTACATATTAAAAGTCAACTAGGAATATTTTGTAGAGTTATGGCTATGTGTTAAAAGTCATAAAGATAGAGTGGCTAAAGCCGGTAGGAGTTATTGTTGATTTGGAGGCTTTTATGAGCATTTTGATGGATAAGGGTGCATTGATGGAGAGCCTTTATGATGATATTGACGAGCCATGACTTCTGGGTCATTTTTATCCCTTTTCAAAGTCCTTTGAGAGGCTCAAAATAGGCCTAATTTACTACATTCAACCCAAAATTTATTACCTTCATGAATGATGCAGTTGGTTGTGAAAGCGCAAGTATGAGTTGAAGACTCGTTGTAAAAGGTTCTTTGTCCCTTTTGCTTGCTATTTTGCAACTTTTTCTAAGTTCTTGACACAAGCAATGTTTTGTAACCCATTTTTTAGAGATATACAGATTTGTAACACCTTTGCCTTGCTGTTTTGTAATTTTTTGTCAGTTCTTGATAGAGGCAAAGTGTTTTTGTAACCCTTTTTTCAAAGATGCAAATTTGTAACACCTTTTGGTTGTGATGTAAAGCTTATGCCTTCTTATTTCTTATTATTGCGTGCTTATTATTGGTGTGGTTTTTAATGATGTTCTTTGTCCTTGGAGTTGTATTCCATATTGGTGCCTTTATGTAGGGTTACACACTTCTTGGTAGGTTGTGAGTTGTTCTTAATCAGTTTCCAAATTGTGAGGGATTCTTTTTTCCTTTAGGAACTGATATTTTAGCCTTCTTACGAGTTTTGTGTGCAAAGATTGTGTGTTATTGAGTTTTGTAGGGAAGCTTTTTATCACCGGTTCTATTGTGTGTTTCTTAATTGTTAAATCTCAATGATACAACTTGGTGCATTGCCTTTTTGCCTACCCCTTTCCTCTGCAAAGTCTTGGTTTAGGTATGTTTAGGCGAGTATCATAAGAACAAGCTTGGTCTAGAGGTTAGGTTCCACTATCTAAGCAATCAGGGTAAACTTTAAGAAACCCTCCTCTAGAGAAAGGTATAAATTATCGGTGAATCTTACATTATTTTAAAAAACCAAATTATTTTTATCGGTAAATCTCTCAATTTTTTTCATTTTAAATATTATTTACATTGGCAATTATTTTGGAATCATAATTTTTGAGTAGAAAATATTATTTACATTGGCAATTATTTTGGAATCATAGTAATAGGAAGTTCGTTAATTGTCATGGAATATTACAAATCAAAATTGAACATGTTTTATCTCATGGAAATTATGAGGATAATTACATTATATTTTAAATTAATAGTGAAAACTAAATATTGGTAATATATCCCTAAAGTAACTAATAATTATGATAATTGTTGATGAATTAATTTTAATTTTTTCGATAATATATAACATTTAGGTGAATCAAATATAATCATGTATTGAATATTGTGGCAAGTCTTTGAGTTTAATTTTTATAATAAAATAACTTATTCTGTGATTTTAAATATTTTAGAACTGAATTTAATAAAAATGTGGTGATTTAGGTTGCATTAAATCTTAAATTATTAGCCAAATTATTAGAAAAAAATTCTAAAATTCGCAAAATTACGAATATTCACTGCTAAAAAACACCCTACCTAAATCAAGGAAGCTTTCCCATGTTCACTAGTAGTCTTGAGTTTACTCAGCAAGGGTGCACTATTTAGGTGATAACAGTTTTTGATACTCTCGGTGGAACAAGCGACTGATTTTCAGTCCCTTTTTACAATATCTTTGTTGTCATTAGTGTGTACAATAGTATTTCCGACCTAAAAGAGGTTTACAAGTTACATCCTTGTCGACTTTGAGCTTTGAAAAGTGCAAAATGAGTATATTAAAGCATTTGAGAAGAGTGCAAACAAGGAACAACTCTTCACCTTTCAAGTATTTTCAGCTATCTCCACCTTGGAGAAGAGTGAGAGAAAATGAAAAGCCACAACAACCCCTTGTTTATACAAGGAGAGATGAGTCTACCCTTGCTGTAGCAAGAGGCAACACTATTGTACTCATTATGCTACCCCTCATATTGTTGTTCCAATTTTTAGTGCCCTAGGAGGTCAAGCTTTGCACCCTTTGTCACTATAATGGAATCAGCCTTTTGTGTCATTCAACCAAGGCAACCCATTGAATTTGGAGTAGCATGATGCTATTCCCGTCTACATTGAAGAGTTTACCGTATTTTACAGGTGAGGATCAAACCACCCGAATTTGTAATTTCCCAATCTTTTAATAGGCTTTTGTAATTGGCTTGGTCAGTTCACCATCGTGCCCCTCGT
Organism: Cupressus sempervirens; assembly: GCA_028749045.1. Taxonomy (NCBI): domain Eukaryota; kingdom Viridiplantae; phylum Streptophyta; class Pinopsida; order Cupressales; family Cupressaceae; genus Cupressus; species Cupressus sempervirens. Next base: position 378,871,784 of record CM053788.1, on the reverse strand, counting down.
GAATTGACAGTGGGATTTGAGGGTCTCAATTGTGGGGTTATAGGCTTTCTAACAAACTATGGTGTGCTTTGGCTTTGTTTGAGGGACTTACTATTTATAGTGAGTCAAACTGTTGGTTCTAATGAGCTCAGTTGAGTTAGAGGAGTTGAGTGATGCTCTCAGTTTTTATGTCAGGCTTCTGGTTTGGGCTCTAAGAATCTTGGAGGGAGCGTCTATTTATAGTAAGTCATCCCGTCAAGTTCATTCATCAGTTTTCTTCATCAGGACCACTCTGGTGTTGTCAGATTTCGATTTTGATGCTTCTTCAGTTGTTTCTGCAAGACGGGTGTATTATTATTATTCATCTAAATATGTTGAGGTTGCTATTTTTATTGGTGTTGTACGTTGGTCACCTTAGTATCATAGCTTGTTGGAACCGGGATGAAAAGTATTAAATCGTGGCCACAAGAAATAGTGGCCTTGTATGTCAGAATATTATGTTATGGTGGAAAGGGGCATTTTTGGAGCCAAAAGCAATTAATAAATTATATTATAATGACACTTTATTATGTTTTAATATTATTTGGAGGAAGCTTCTTAAGTGAAGTTTATTTTGGAAACTTGTGCCATTTGAAGATTATAAATATGAGCCCATTTGATGGGAAAGGCATCCAATTGAATATTATTTTTTCTCTTGTTGTCTTTGTGACACTACTGAAGTTTTGAAATTTTGTACCTTGCTGAAGTATAAGGGTTTGGGATCTACAGATGAAGTATTGTAGATTCAATTTTGAGGATTGCATTTACAATTATGCAGAGGTATGCAATTTTCCATCTCTCCTATTTCTACCTATTGTGTCTAAGGAGATCTTTGCTGCTGAAAATCATTGTTTGATTTTAGAGGAGGTTAATTGGAATTATCAATTCCAACTTGCAGGTGCTATATAGAGCCATGTTTTGGGCATTTAAGATTGTCAATTCACCTAGGAGACGGCGTTTTGGCATTAGAGACTTTTGCAACCTTTCTGAAGGTTGATACACCATTCATTGGAGGTTGTGTGTCAGTCTCCAGGGCCTGGGATTATTATTTTGGAGGCTGCAAATTACAACATGGTCCACATTCTATATTTGGAGGCCTGCGGCTCAAACAAAAGACTTGCAATTTGTTATTTGAGCTAGGGTTTATGTTCATTGGCTGTGATTTTGAGTGAATGCACCTGTAAATCGGATTCCACATTTCTTATACTGGTTATATTTATTTTGTTAGCATTTTTCATTTTGCAAAAAAATTGAATTGAATAAATAAGTATATGCAATCCCAAGTTTGATGATGAATTAGAAATTGTAGTGTCTGCAAATTTCAGTTGTGTCGGAGGTTGTAGCTTTGAATGGTAAAACAATTATCAGCTTAGCATCAATAAATCTGTATTGGTCTTGCATATTCATTGAAGTAAAAGAAACTCAAGTTATACATTCTTTAATTCAAACTGAAAGACAATCAAGGAAATTATTAATAATTTTGCCAATTCAGTTAAGACCCAACTTAGGTTTTTACACAATTGAACACATAAAGGATGTAGAAAATCTTTGTGCCTTGCATTATAATACAGAAGATAATGTTGCAGTAAGGTTGTTAGCTGCATCATTTAAATGAAAAGCTTTGCAATAGTTTAGGAGGCTACTAGTGATTTCTTTCACAGATTAGGACCAACTAGGTACTGAACCTTGCAAGTTTTTGAAGATAAATCAGATCATTTATCTTTGGTGGAGCAGCTTTCCACCATTAAGAGGGTCCCTATGAGCAAATAACGAATTTTAACTTCTGTATCCAGAGGACGTGGGAGAGAATTCCTCAAATGGTAAGACACTCTGCTGACCATGCTTTTTAATATTATTTAAGGGCTTTCAATAGTGACATATCTGTGATGATGCAATCTATGGGAGGTGCTACGCTCCCTAGTGCTTATGACGTAGCTATTAGAGCAGCGAATTAGCTCATACAAGCTGTTCAGATTGCCCCAAGGCCTCCTAAGCCAATTTTTCCAGTACCACCTCACTGATACCTTTTGCAAGCAGTCCTTTTAGTTGTTATCCCAGCCCCACCAACATTTCCATCACCTAATACTCAGACCAATATCCCATACAAATACCCCTCCAACTGAATTTGTGGATTTACAAGAGATTAAGGGTATCTTAAAAAATTTGGTAATAAAATGGTGAATATGAAAAAGCAGCAAAGTTAAGATTATAGACCTTACCAGCCTCTTTATCAACTGCCTTATCAACAAAAATAGAATAATATACCACAATATTAGCCTGATTACTAAGGTCAAGGACAAAATTTTAACACCAGATCATATCAGCATTATAAACCCAATGTTGTCAGCTCTTCAAAAGAGCTTGTGCCCACTCAAAATAATATAGCCCAAGATTATGAATGTTTTTTTCCATGTAATCAGCCACATAATCAGAATGTTTGTACACGTGCTGTTTTCGATGGATTGGAATGGGCAAGAAGAATGAGAATCATTTGTTTGGAAGTCTATGGTGACAGCAAATTAATAGTCAATCAGGTAAGAAACCTTAATATTACAAGGAATGAGTTGCTTAAATCTTATAAGCAGATGGTATTGGAACTTCTTGGTGGTTTTGATTCATTTAATTTGATTTCCATATCCATAAATTAGCATGTAAGGACCAACCCGTCCATAGGAAAGAATAAGAGATTTACCAGAAGAATGATCATAACAATTCAATAGAGAATTCACATCATTATTTTTTGTTTGGTTTAATTATTGATTACGTGACCATCCCCTTCCAATTCGAATATGCAATGGGGGTCCTTTTCAAGGTTTTTGGAACAAGTAGAGGAGAAATATACACGGTGGTCCTCCAAGAAGGTTTGATTTTAGAGGAAGCATGATATGGAGAGGACTTGCCTTCATTAAATGGTTTTTGGCTATGCTGGATGGCATGTAGGCTCCTTATTGAGATGAAGTAGATGATGGTGAAGATTGAATTTACAAATATAAATATAACGAGAAGCTGGATGGTCGGTGTAATAACCCCATTCAAAGATAAATTTCAATTAAGGGACAACTCACTTGAGTCTCTTATACTTACTATGAGTTACCAGCAAAATTCCACTATAAATTCTTGAGTTGATCATATGAAGTCAATAATTAGTCAAATGAATACTTTTAATGGCACTCGCTATCTTTGATTTATACAATGGGTTGTGACTTGATAAGTTGAACATGTAGAAAGATTTATATCTAGTTCAATGTCTACTGTGATCTCTGTTGTACTAGATATGAAAGATTATTATACAATTTAATCCTTCTTAATGGTTGCTGCTTGCAATTATATTATTGTCTTATGTCGATAATGTAAGAGAGTGTATCTTGAATAAGATGAATACAGTGAGTTGCAATATTTTTCATTCATTTTATGTCTTACTTATTCCATTGTTATTTAAAATAAAAAAAATTGTTGATAGGGAATAGGCTGAAGCCTAGATTATTTATTGTTCATTTTTATATTATTGTTAGATTAATTATTATTATGTGTTAATCTTGTAAAGATTCTGCAAATTCTGTATCCTTTGAATCAGACTTTTATTTCAGTCCTTGATTGCTGAGAATGGTCTTCTAATAATCTGAAAATTGAGGAAGTTGACACCTATATTTCTGATCAGAAAATTATATACTTCTGCAATAGATCAGTAGGATGATATTGCTTGAAGAAACTGACCTAATTGTGTAATGTGTGTTTGAACACTGAACTTCTCTATGCCAATGCAAGAAGGAATAATCAACCTTTGATTAAATGGAATTATCTCTGCAATGTAATCGCTGGATATTGATGCTTAGAGGAGCAGACTGAATTGTAACTGTGTGTCCTCAAAACTACACCAATAACCTCCTTAAATATCGATACTAAAGGGTATGTCCCTCAAAGGGACATGTCCCTTTCTAAGTTAACAAATATAACCCATCTAGAAATCAGCGATTAGTAAGGAAAGTTACAACATTTGCTAACTAACAAAGTGAGTTAGATTAGTTAACTATTACCAAACAATTTCTAAGAAGTTGCCGGCTCTCTAGAAGGTTATATATTCAAAGAAACACTAGTGATATTTAAGGTAAGAAGGTCTAGTGCGGTCTGCACTTTCAAATCTATATGTTATTAGGTTAAATGCTTCCTCTTAACCTGATAATTATACAGGGAGATATTATATCTAGCAACATCAATAGAGATGAATAAGAAAGAATTAATACTCTATATCTATCTGAATCTTCTTAGCATTTGGTATCATAGAGCACCTGATACAATGTCATATTACTAAGCCTGTGATATGACAAATCACTGCTACTAGTGATAAGATACAGGATAAATCTAAAGAGTAATTTAATTTCTTCATTTATCCAAGTTGTGACTCATAGAAACTGGTATTTCTATATCACAACAAGATCTTGAGTTTAAGATCTACCAGAATACAGGATAAACTTGGAGAATACTAAAATTCTTCCTTTATCCAAATTGTGACTCATAGGCATAGCAATGTCCACATCACAATTTGATCTAAAACTCAACTAGATCTTATAGTAAAACTCTACTGTTTAGCACATTATCTAAGAGATCGTCATCTCTCATAATGGCTTTTATACAATTGTTCATTATCTCAGAGATCATCACCTCTTAAATAATGAATACTAATGGTGGAGTCCATTATAGTCAATAGCCTGACAAAAATAAAATTATTTTATTAATAATTTAAAGAGTACAAATGGATTACAACTCAACCATACCAAGTCTCCTCCTGAAGTGTTCTATCTTCACTCTAGATAGAGGTTTGGTGAGTATGTCTGTTGTTTGATCTACAGTGCAAATGTATTCTAATTTTACAGAATTCCTATCTACCATATCTCTTACATAATGGTAAAGAATTTCAATATACTTGGACTTATCATGAAAAACTGGATTCACTGAAAGCTTGATGGAACTCTGATTATCACAATGAATAATCATAGGATTCATGGCTTGCCCAAAGAATCCTACAAGTAACTTTCTTAGTTAGACTGCTTCTCGAGAGGCCATCGCTGCTGCAATGTATTTGGCTTCTGTGCAGTTCTGAGCTGCTTAAGACTACTTTCTGCATATCCAAGATATCATCGCTGATCCTAAACTGAAACAGCATCCTGAAGTACTTTTTCTGTCTTTAACACTTCTACCCCAATCTGAATCAGTGAATCCATGTAAGTCTAAGCCAATTTTCTCATATTTGAGTCCAAAATTAAGAGTGCCTTTTAAGTATCTCATAATGTGTTTAACCGCAACTAGGTGAATTTCCTTGGGTTCACACATAAATTGACTTAAGGCATTAACTGCATAGCAAATATTTGCTCTTGTATTTACTAAGTACATAAGGGACCCAATCATCTGTCTGTAGAGAGTAGAATATATGGAAGGTGATTTTGCTGCTGCTTTCTTAAGTTTATGTAGATTAGTCTCCATTGGAGAAGACATAGGTTTGCAATTCCACATTCCAAATCTCTTCAAAATGTCTGATGTATACTTCCCTTGATTAAGTATGATACTATCAGAATTCTATCGTACTTCTAGTCCTAGGAAGTAATGGAGTCCCAAATCTTTCATCTCGAATTCTCTACTAAGATCTTTCTTGCACTGATCTATGAGATGATTATCACTTGTTATTAGTAAATCATCAACATATAGTATCAGAATTACCATATCATCTTTATCTCTTTTATAATATAAATTGGGGTTGGCTTCATTCTTGGAGAATCCTAAGCCGGTGAGATACTTATCAATTCTTTCATTCCAGGCCCTGGGAGCTTGTTTAAGCCCATAGAGAGCTTTCTTGAGCCTACAAACAAAAGCGTTAGGATCATGAGTTTCAAATCCTTCAGGTTGCTATAGATATACTTTTGTAATCTTTCCATTTAGGAATGCTGTTTTTACATCCATCTGATGTACTTTCCATCTTTTCGATGTTGCAATCGCTAAGATTGCTCTTACGGAGGTATATTTGGCAACAGGAGCAAAGGTTTCTTCATAATCAATCCCTCCCTTCTGAGAAAATCCTTTGGCTACAAATCTAGCTTTATACTTTTCCATGCTACCATCAGCAGCATGCTTTATTTTAAATATCCACTTGGAAGAAACAACATATTTTCCTTTAGGTCTTGGAACAATTTCCCAAACATCATTTTTCATAATAGATTGGTATTCTTCTCTCATAGCTTCTTTCCAAGTTTTATGTTTAATAACATCACAGGGATTGGTTGGTTCTGATTTGGATAAGTCACTCATGTTTGTTGTATAATTAGAGAATCTTTTAGGTCTTTTACTTTCTTTGACTGTTCTGGAAGGTGCAACAAAGTCTTCAGCTGCCTTGATTATTTTAATGGCCCAAAGTGGTCTTTTCTTTGAATTTTGATTTTCTTCATGATTCATATTTTGAATTTCATTTTCAATTTCTTCCAAGTTCTCCCTTTGGGACCTAGATTCACCATTTCTTTTAGAACTAGATAAAGGAGAAGGTTCTTTAGAACTTATGACTTATATTGGGTTTAACCTTAGTAAATACTTCTTCAAGAGTTTTATCTCTAAGGTAGGAGTGAGGGCTTCTGTTTTTAATAAATACAACAGTACAAGAGGCTTTTGCCCAAAGATAATATTCCAGATTTTGATAAAAAATCATGGCTCTAGCAGCTTCTATAATTGTCCTATTCTTTCTTTTTGGCTACCCCGTTTTGTTCTAGACTATAAGGAACAATGTACTCCCTTTTAATCCCTAATTCTTTACAAAACCTTTTAAACAAGTCTGAGTTATATTTTCCTCCGTTATCAATTCTAAGGGTTTTAATTTTATGCCCTTAAAAGTTTTCAGTTAATGTTTTGAAATCTTTAAATCTCTGTAGGATTTCTTCTGATTCTTTGCATTTTAAAAAGTAAATCCATGTTTTCCTAGAGAAGTCATCTATGAATAAGATATAATACCAGAATCCTCCAAGAGAAGGAACAAACATAGGTCCAGATAAATCTAAATGAATTAATTCTAGTACATTATTTGTTTTTCTAGTACTATCATGAAAAAGGACTTCTGGTGTTCTTACCTAGAGCACACCTTTTGCAAATATTTGAGTAGTCTTTATTTAGTTTAGGTAATCCAGTAACCATCTTCTCCATAGTTGGTAAAGTTTTGAAATTTAGATGCCCTAAGCTTCTGTGCCATATTTCATTTATGTCTGTAGCTTCATGAACTAAGGCTTGAATAGATCAACAAGATTCTGTGTTCAATTCATACAAATATCCTTTTCTCTGACCAATTAACATTACTTTCTTGATGGAGGAGTTCTTTGCCCAAGTTAATACTTTGCCTCCATGAATGCAACATTATGCCCATCATCTTCAAGTGCTGTAATTGAGATTAGATTTCTTTTAATTCCTAGTACGTAGAGTACACCTTTGAGAAGAAGAGTATTTCCTGATTTTAGTTTCAAGGTGCAATTTCCAATTCCTTCAATGGAGTGTGCTGAATTATCACCAATGGTAACTTCACCGTTAACCTTTTTTGATAAAGAGTTTAGTGTTTCTTTGTATCCCGTTATATGTCTAGAAGACCCACTATCAATTACCCATGCTTTATTTGAAATTTCATTTGATAGTGAGAAGTATAAAACACGGTTCTTAGGATCATAGGTATCTTCTTTCCTAATTCCTAATAACATTTGTACAGTTTGCTTGTTGTTTCGAATTTTTAGGACAATTAGATTTGTAGTGTCCAAATTTTTCACATTTGTAACACTTTATTTTAGATAGATCTTTCTTGGGTTTCCCATTCTTTTGATTTCCCTTTTTCGTTTGAAATGCTTCTTCTTGCCCTTATAGGAGTTTGTATTAAGAACATGAAGTTCTTCATCTTCTGTTTTCGGTTTCCCTCCTTTCTTTAGTTTTTTGGATTCCTCTTGAAGACAATTGTTCTTGAGTCTGTTGAAGTCCGGAAGATTATTTTGGGCGCTTATTCCTTGTGCAAATGTCTCCCATGAATCTGGCAATCCATCTATAGCCATTAGTGTTAATTTTGTGTCACTAATAGTGGTTCCTATACTTGGTAGTTCATCTCTAATGCCGGCAACCCTTAGGAAGTAAGAATTTATGAATTCTCCTTTCTTTATCTAAATGTGATTTAGTTGCCTTTTCAATGCGAGAACCCTAGTTGCATTGTTTACTTCATATGCATTTCGTAATGCATTCATCATATCAAAGGCAGTTTGATGTTTTGTAAGCATAGGTACGATATCATTTTCTATTCCATTTAAAATGATTTGAATGACTTTTCTATTTCCTTTGCTCCTAATAGATTTATGAGGTTCAACTGATGGTTGTTTGGATGCTTTGTCAACGAATTGTCTTACATCATTCTTTTCAATGATTTTGAATTTCCAGGCCTCAAAGTGTTCTTTCCCATCAAACCTGTCTTCAGGTCTGATTGTGTATGCCATTGAAGATAGGAGATAGTTACTAGATATATATGAAGTTTGATAACTGAATTTTGCAGAGCCTAGGTTCGACTACCAGAGCTTTGATACCATGTAAAGATATTGCAAATTCTGTATCCTTTGAATCAGACTTTTATTTCAGTCCTTGATTGCTAAGAATGGTCTTCTAATAATCTGAAAATTGAGGAAGTTGACACCTATATTTCTGATGAGAAAATTATATACTTCTGCAATAGATCAGTAGGATGATATTGCTTGAAGAAACCAACCTAATTGTGTAATGTGTGTTTGAACACTGAACTTCTCTATGCCAATGCGAGAAAGAATAATCAACCTTTGCTTAAATGGGAGTATCTCTGCAATGTATTCGCTGGATATTGATGCTTAGAGTAGCAGACTGAATTGTAACTGTGTCTTCAAAACTACAACAATAACCTCCTTAAATATCGATATTAAAGGGTATGTCCCTCAAAGGGACATGTCCCTTCCTAAGTTAACAAATATAACCCATCTAGAAATCGGCGATTAGTAAGGAAAGTTAGAACATTTGCTAACTAACAAAGTGAGTTAAATTAGTTAACTATTACCAAACAATTTCTAAGAAGTCGCTGGCTCTCCTGGAGGTTATATTATTCAAAGAAACACTTGTGATATTTAAGGTAAGAAGGTCTAGTGACGTCTGCACTTTCAGACCTGTATGTTATCAGGTTAAATACTTAATAAATCTCAAGTATATTTGAAGCCAAGACATCCCTAAGGAGAGGCTCACAATTTACCGATGCAATGTAGGCACTTGCCTCTTACTTATTCCCTTATTGATATATATTTTGTTCTCTTTAAGTTCTCTTCCAAGTATTTTATTTCCCCTCATTTATTTATTTATTAATACTTACCTCATGGAATGAGCCTTAGACATTCCCATCCCCATATAACTCTTATTGTCTCTCTTTTAGATTTGTTTCCTTTCAAAGCTCTTTCATGAATATATAAATTCAGTTCAGTATTAATTTACAGTCACATTGGGACTTTACTGTATTAACACTTCTAATGTTTTACCATACTAACATCTATTGATGCACGGCAGATGCTGGTTCAACCTGGATTCATTTTGACTTAATGCCTCGTGAATGCCAGCTTCAATGATATAGCAAATCCCAACTGAAATTTCTGAGTCATGGATTCTGCTAATAGCATATACTGTAGGAGCCTTCCATCAGAGTATACTTACGGATGCTGACTTTGATGCGTGAATATATATTATAAAGAATATGTCCATTAGATGGAGTCTTCCTATTCATAGATATGAAATTCTACATTCCTTGAACTATAGATATATAGGGATTTATTTGACTCTTTATCTGAGATTTTTTGTAAGGTTTATTCCCTTCTCCCATTTTATCATAATTGTTGTTCCTTAATATCTATGTTTGCTGTATAATATTATCAATGTAATTTCTGCATACCATATATTTATTAGATATCGTATTTTTTTGAGTGATCTCTTTGGTATGATTCTCCGCAGTGCATCTCAATCCCATTCTTATGACTGGTTGACTCCTTTACATGTATGTCATCTCTGTTATTTGCTAATCCTCCTTAGTACTCCCGGTTATCTCCAAGCAGCAGTTTGTGATAGTCTTTTGGAGGTAATGGGTGTATTTATTTAGTATGTGTTGTTCCTCATAGTCTTGGTGCCATTTATGGGATCGCTCCATATATTCTTACTCCCCATGTTGAGTCGCTGTACCATATCTTTCTGCCTAAGGTGTATTCATTCCTTATCTATTATTATGGATTCTCCCCATTAGCCGGTTGGTCCTTTCTGTTATAAGGCCTTCGATATCTCTTGGATAGACCCGACCTTTCATCATTACTTTTGGTTGAATTCATGTTTTATTAATGTTTTCTTAACATTATAGTCGTTAAATATTAAAAAATAAAAATTAATCATTACACTATCTAAATATATTAGTTGTCAATGTTTATTATTTATTACATTTAGATTATGATTATTATATACGCTAATAATAAAAAATGATATATAATATTATTTTACGCATTTATTAATTTTACTCAATATTATATTTTGTTGGGCAATGAAGACTCCTCCAAGGCTGAAGAGGAAGATATAGAAGCCGAACATGAGGAAGGCCAAGAAGATGATGTGGAGGTTGATGGAAGTGTAGAGGCAATGGCCGAAGAGGAAGCAGAGGCTGATGATGTGGAAGAAGAAGAGACAGAGGGCAAAGAGGAAGTGAATGAGGAGCAAGATGTTGACCAAGAGGATGCAAGTGCCCCTTGAATAGAGGATGTGGTGGCTGGCTCTTGTTCTTCATCATACACTGATCAAGAGATAAAATGTTTTATACTTTGGCTGTTCTTTGCAAACAAGGTGTCAAAAATAGTTTATCTGAGAGGAGCATCAGTCCTCCATTTTGGTTTGTAGTTAGGTTCCATAGTTCAAATGCTCCCATGTGCTCCCATCCCCTCATCCTAGAAACTTAGGGTACATAGGAAAACACACACACACACACACACACACACACACACACACACACACATACACACACATATACACATATAGCCATCCCCTGCTCCAAATTACAATAACGTCCCAAAAACCTGTTTCCCTGTCCTCCCATCCCCTCGACGAGGAAACTTGGGGTAACATCGGAAAATACACTTATTGGCTTTTTAGTCAGGTCTGCAAATTAATTCTACAAGTTTGACTTCAGTTTAATGGTTGATGTGTACGGACTTTTGTAGTATTGAAAAATATGGTTTAATGCACATAAATTGTCAGTTCTTTCTCAATGTAAAGTTTACTCACGGTATATGACAATATGGTGAATGAAACATGAAATACTAAACATCTTTATATCAAACAAACACAAATAATATTAAGGGTGAACATTTCAGAAGATAATTAGATTGCAGTATTTTAAGGAAATGAATTATTATATTGATAAATATGGTTTAATACAAATAAATTGTCACTTTGTTTTCAATGTAATGTGTACTCAAGGCATACGACAACATCGTGAATGAAACATGAAATACTAAACATGTTTATATCAAACAAACACAAATAATGTTAGGGATGAACATTTTAGAAGATAATCATTAGACTGCATATTTTTAAGGAAATGAATTATAATATTGATAAATATGGTATAATGCAAATGAATTGTCGATTCTTTTTCAATGTAATGTTTTCTCAAGGTATTAACAGCATGGTGAATGAAACATGACATACTAAACATGTTTATATCAAACAAACACAAACAATATTACGGGTGAACATTTTAGAAGATGATTAGATTTCATTCTTTTAAGGAAAGAAAGTTTGATAATGAACAGTGGATTGTTAACCTCGTGTGCAAGCTTTAATTAATAGCGTTTAAGTTGCTTTCTAAAAAAATTGTTTTTGGATTTTCCATTACATTTTAAAATAAAACATTATTTTCCTTTTTATTGTTGCTTAAGAAAACACATCTTTTTTGGTTTTTCATTTTTTTTTTTTCCAAAAGGACTTTTTTCCCTTCTATTCCTCCAAGCAATTATGTCTATTTGACTTTATATTTTAAACCTTGAAAATTCTCTCTATCTTAGCAAACTTCATTTAATTAATTAACAATTTAATTATTTCCTGCATAATTATGAAAGCTGCGAGAATTAATAAAATGGCCTTAAATATGAATTTTAATCCACCATCAATATCTTGAATGCATATAAAATCTATTTGCAAGTTGGCATTCTCCCATGGTAACACTCTTCTCCAAGAAGTGTTGATTGCTCCTGGAATCTCAGATCTGCACACGGACTGCTCCCAGAATTCTTTGGCCAACTTGGTGTTTATTTGATAAATCTTATAAAGAATCCTGTTAGAATATGTTAGACATTTGTCATGTGGAGTAACCTTTGGAACATAAGAGCCCTATCAGAGATGGTAATAGCTTTCTCCTGTTGGCAATCTGAATATCATGTTTTTATCTATTTGTTTTTAAAAGTTTTCATTGGCCAAACTGGTTTTGCATTTTGTCAACATTTCATTTCAAGAAGTCTTTTAACATCGTGAATTTAAAAATTATATTCTGTGCATTTTGGTGATAAAACTGATACAATTCTTCACCTATTTTGTCTAGAAACTAGACCTTTCAGGATGTCAGCAAGTTACTGGGAAAGTGCTATTTCTCTCTTCACTGCACAAGGGGATGGTGGATACAGGATCATCTTCTTTGGTTTCCTCTGAGACACTCAAGAAGCTTGTGGGCACGAGACAAACTTCTGAAGGAGTACAATGGCTAGTTCTACAGAAGTTACATTTGGTAACATCATTAAGTAACTTGCAAGAAGTGATTATTTCACAGTGTTGGAGACTTAAGGAGGAGGACATCATTGATTGGTTACAGCTATTGTCACCACCTGTAAGAATTTTTAAATCCAGATATTGTTCCCAGATAAAGGTGAGCATATTGGACAAACTGGCACAAGCATGCCCTTTAATTGAAGAAGTTGACTTGTCTGTGGACATAAGCCCAGTAGCTGCATGGAAGGTCTCTGTTTTGCATGCGAGCTATGAAGCATATCCAAGTCGTCAGTCTTCAAACTGGGTTTTATTACACAAAACCATGTCATGTAATTTGACCAGACTCTCACTGAAAGGCCGTGCAGATATAAGAGGTACTATATATTTATGTCTCTCTTATATCTTTTATATCAGTCCAACCTGTGGATAGCAGAGGAATTCCTTATATTAGAAGTAAATTATTTAAGATATAAAATTATTTCCATGGATCCTTTGTATTCCAGAAATTGAAGAGAATATAAAGTATCTGCTCATTGTGAAGTGCTCAACAATTTGCATATGATGATTATTGAATAATATTTATTTTCAGTGTTCTTGTTACAAGTATGTATAAAGTACTGTGGAAGCTTTTTTGATATTTGTCTTACTGTCTTATAAAACTGAATTATAATGCATGTGAATTTCTTTGTGACTGCTAATTAATCAAGCAAGTGTTGCATAGCATTTTCTAGGAAAAGTATATGCTAACTATTTTTTATACTTCATTCTCTACAATCTAGTAATGCAAAAGATGTTGGTGCAGATAGTGATTTGATGACAATTGTGGCACTATCTCATTCGATCTCTGTTTTGAATATTGATGGATGCACTTCCCTGACAGACCAGGGTATTAGTTGTTTTCTTAATTCATCCAGGCATCTACATTCATTACATGCAGCATTGACTTCCTTTGGACAGTATTCAATCACATCACTTTTATCAATTTCTAATAATAATGCCAACTCTATCATGCGGGAGCACGACTTTAGCTTGAGTTTGCATTCATCTTCTCTTGTAGAGCTGGATCTTGGCGGTTGTAATGGTAAAATTCTCTGCATCATATTTAAGTGAACTTGATTCCATCAATATTAATATGCATTTTTTAGGTATATTTTCTGAACAAAAAGTTGTTCTGGCTAATGTCTTTGGCAGATTTAGATCAGGCCTTTCTAATCAATTACATGGCATGTGCAAGCTCACTTTGTTATTTGTCATTACGGCACACAAAGATTGGTGATGAACCTCTTTATGCTTTCAAGGGAACTTCATTGAAGGAGCTTGATGTCTGTGAGACATTGGCAAGTATCCAAAGACACATCATTTGCATCAAAATACTATTTTCTAATTGCCTATATTACATCTAACTATGCACAAACCAATCAAGACAAATTAATTAAGTCAAACTACATTTTTGTTTTGTTTGGAGTTGATATTTACAGGGCTGAATGGGCTTCCCCCCCCTCCTATAGTTATAGGCCGTTTGATGATCAATCACCCAGGGGATATCTGGAGAACAACACGCTAAATTTCTTAAACTTAGATGTGCTAGATGTGGAAGCAAGTAATAATCAATTTTTAGCTGTAAGATTCATTAAATGACAGATAGGCAAGGTAATAGAACTGGATGGCATTCTCTAAAAGGAGATGAATGTGAAAAAAAAGAAATTAATTTTGAATCATTGGTGGCATTTGATCTAGTTAAAAAATAGAAGATAAGTATGCAGATATGATCAATATCATTAGCAGACAATAGGTAGATCTGATCAATACCAAATTGGGAGATAACAAACAAATCTTATCAATGCCAACTGGGTAGATTACTATAAGACCGATCAGTGCAAAATTGGCAGACAGCAAGTAGATTTTGGATCAATATGAAATTGCCTCATAATGATATGTAAATTTAAAATGATCGAGTGGTAAAGTATTTGGGATCTTATTGCAATATTAAGATAATTTAGAGCTAAATGCCTTCTAGATTATTGCAAACGATTGCATGTACTAAACTTTGCATAAATCAACAATTTTATGGAAAGCATTTTATATCAATGGATGCTCCAGTTGCTACTGTCAATTGTAAGCATCAAATATAGAGAGTATTTAAATAGACTGAACTCTAAACAATAAATGTATGCAAATATTACTAGCCAAAATATTCAATAAAATTTTTACAAGCTTATTTAGTTTGTAGCTAATGCCTCTTGATGTAATATGCAGATTCAGATAACAACAATTACAGAAACTAAATACATAAACAAGGAACTCGACAACAAGAATTTAATAATTTCATTCTACTATTTTGTACAGCAACTGTACAATTTTTTTGAATAACTAAGATAAAATTGAGATCTTTAATTGTAAGAAGGAATGGAAATGAAGTACAGAAAAGAAGTACAACAATGGAGCTAAACTATGATACATGAAACTAAATAAATATAAGTGAATTACAGAATAGGGCTTGGGATTCTTACCACATTCAAGTAATTGAATTTCCATTTTGTCTCCCTTTTGCTCCCATGCATCTTGGGAGGGAAAACATCACCAAGGTGTTTTTAGTACCCATCCATGGATCTACTGATACTCCTTTCTCACTTCCTATTTGCAGTGGACCCCACTCTTTGGTAGGGTGTATGCAGGATCATGAGGCAGGGCTGGCTAACTCTTGGGGATTGACCCTATACAAGAAGTTGGTCACACTCTATAGGAACTCCCAACTAATATGACCTCTGACTCAATCATGTAACTGGTACCAACAAATTGACTACCACAAACATATTAGTCTATCCTGGCCAAGGTTTTACTAGTGCAAGCATGACTATTCCTGCAACCCATTCCACACCCTAATCAGTTCATTTTTTTATAGCCTCAAGGTGAGTTAGGAGTGATTTTCATTCCTTAATGTTAGGATTAGGTCTTTCTTTGACCTTACATGCTTAACAAAGCAATCAACGTTAAGTCTCACGCTTGTTGGAATTCAAGGGTATACTTGTTCTATGGTTGAACATGTAATATTGTGTTTTATTTCTCTAGACTTGGAGTAATGTGTATTCTATTTGCCAATGTCTGAAATACATTACATGGTTCCTTTCGAAGGACTGGAATAACCATTGTGAGTTTATCTCTAAGGGTCCGAAATTAACAGCATTGCTCTAGTTCCAAATGTGTGAAATAATAACATAGTTCTAATTCCCAATGTTTGAATTAAACATCTTAATTTCAAAGGTTGGGATTAATCCTTAAGGTTCCAATTCCAATAGTCTGAATCAAACAATATGACAACAATATAAGTAGTGCTGCATAATCCTCATTTCAACATTGAATATACCTATCATATCTAGCATTGAAATGTTGATTACATCAGCATAAGGCATGTGTTAGGTGTTGAATACTAACACTACAATTGCTTTCCTTACTAGGTCTATAAGAGTCAGAAAGTCATGAATCCAACAAAATACTTAATGTGGAAATTGATGAAATGTTGTCATTGATGTTAAAGGTAGGTCATTGATGTTGATAAGGCTATAAGAATGTTATACTGAATTGTCATTAAGACAAATGAGAGAGGGGAGCTATAAAGAATCTATGAGTGGCATGGCTTGATCATAATCAAGATTACTGAGCAATAAATTCAAGTCTATGGAGTTCCTTACATTGGCTGGATTATATGATTGATGGAAATGTATTTGATTATAATATTAAAATATTGAGAATGACATATATATGAAGTGTTTACAAATACTCCTTCAAAGCAATGATTGGCTTCATATATTGTGCTTTTGATAACAAGTGACAAAGACAAAAATACCATCTGCGTAGATGAAAGAACATAGGTGCTACAGAGATATAATAAAATCAGAGTTGTTGTAGATGAACCATTTGCGTACGAGCATTTGACACAATGAGATGATGCCAATATAAATTAAAGTGAGGAGTTGCATAAGTTCTCAAGAAAGAACCATTAAAAATTCATCATCTTTAAAGACAATATTGTATCAAAACTACCGTAAGGAGCTTTCAATGATCAGAGAGTTAGAAGGCACAAAATTATTTCCCAAGTCAGCATGATGAGTATACAAAATTAGCATTCAAAATGAAGGTCACGAACAATAGAATGGTCAGTGGTTCATGACAACAGAGTGGTATAAGACGTTGGTGATTTAACATACATGAATATCTAACAGTGATCACATCTCCTAAGCTTGACTCAAGCCGTCAATCTAAGAAGAGTCCATCAAGCATTAGAAAGGTCCAACACACCGCATCAGAAATGATTTTATAATATGTGCCCAATGTCAAGATCAAGAGTAATGTCCCCAATTTAGCAAGCTCCAGGAGCCATGGTTTGTCAACTCATCATCACGACCATTGTGAGGTGGCAGTAGGATTTGAGGGTCTCAGCTGTTGACTTTCTATTTTTAGTAAGTCTACTTGTGGCCATTTGCTATCTTTGGTAGTGCAAATGTGGGCTCAGTGGTGATAGTCATCCATTCAATCATCTTCTCAGGATGAGATAATTTATTGGAGAATCATATTTATTGCAAGTTATAAAGGCTTATTAATAAATACACTTTATAATATTAATGAACTTTATATTATAAAGTGATGTTGTGAAGGTAAAGCCTCTTTAGTGAAAGGTGTAATGATGAAGCCAATTTGCACAAGTGCTATTATAAATATGATTCTCTTTATGAGAATTGCATCCTTGATTATTATTTGAGTTCTCAAAATTGTCTAAGAAATTGGATTGTAAATTGTTGCTGAGGTATAATAATTTGCATGTATCTTATCTACTGCGATATCCTGTAACTGAGAAGGGAATTGTGATGAAGGAAATCAATTGAGGAAGAAAGGAACTGTGTTGCTGAGGGTTCACTTCTTCTGTGATTTGATCCTGGAGTTTTTATTTGTGCAATTCAAGGTTGACAACCATTTCCCAGGCAGTGGTTGTTTTGATTGTGTTTCGTAAATTGATCTTTCAAAACCTGCGATCTGTTCCAGGCAACTGTATTTCTTGTTTGAGGTTGGTATTCCAATCTCTAAGGCATGCAATCAACTTCTATACCCATGTGCCTGGTATACAAGGCCTACGTTTGGTTTAGTTCAGGGCTGCGACTACCTAATGTGGACCTGCAATCACATGGAAAGCTAGCAAATTCAGTTCATCAGGTTTGCATGTTGGTATTTCAGACCTGAGATCTACAGAGGGCATTGGATTTTAATCTTAAGGGCCATGCCTTTGCATTTAATCCATGCAGATATCATTGCAGATTGCGATTTTCTCTTGAGGAAGCTTTCAGCCTCTGCTTTATCTGATACAAATTACTTCCAGGTTCTATTTGACATGAAATTCATCATGTACTTGCACTTTCTTAATTATCATATGTAATTATTAGAATTGCATTAAAATAAATGTGATCAGCTATGCATGAAATATTTTCTTTCCAGCATTGCATTTGTTGTTGTTTCAAATTCTCAAAAAAAGACGCATGTACATCCAAACAACACATAAAATTTGAAAAACATCAAAAGCACAAAAAACTTATTTCTTTTTTGTCATCATATCAGTTGGAGACTAGACAAGGTCTTTACAGTGGTATCAGAGCGATTTTATGTCAGTCTGCAGGAATTGGGTTCAGTTGATGGTATGGTCAGTGGCTTTCAGTATTTGATTCAGTATCATGGGTGATGATAGCAGATTTGTGTCAGGTATGCATTGTGCCCGCAAAGGCTGTATAACTCCACTTAGGGATGGAGAGCCTGATACAGTTTGGTTCGATAGGCAACAGTTTGGATGGTTCAGCCTGTACAGGATTCAAAGATGATGACATAGGTTCCGAGATTGATAGAAAGGCTAGAAAGACATTCAAGAACTTGGCATCAAGACAATAGCAGATGGAAGATGTACTGCAGTAGCTTTTTGACACTCCTCAGTAGATAGCACTCCCTCGAGGATGGAGTAGGGAGAGAGCTTGCGATGGTTTAGTTGGTTCTCATGGATCACGAGTGGAGGACATGTCTAGAGTTGGTGACTAATACAAGGATGAGGACTTAGTTATGATCAAAGAAACGTGAATCGGAATCGGATCGGAATCGGCAAGGCCGAATCAAATCGTGAATCGGCGATGAATCGGCAAATTTGAAAAAACCCTTTAAATTTAAAGATTTTAACAATTTAAAACTTATTTCATGCACCCTTTATTGAATATAACTTAAGCACACTATAACATCATCAAATAGAAGTTAAAACTTAACATACATAAACATGGAACATAAAATCCATCACATACGTAACTATGTTATCTAAAATGTAAATTGTAGGCTAGCTGAAGTAAATAGAAATCAAATGATCATAATGATTTAAATCATAGAATGTATGTAAGATGATCCATAAGACATCAAATCATAAATTTATGTAAGAATCTAAGATGAAGATCCATGAAAGTTTGAAACATATGTCTATCAATGATTCAGTATCAATATCTGTAAACAAAATATAAAAACAAGGCTCCAGCTCAAGCCTCAGGCTCATAGTCATCATCATCCTCAACATCATCCTCAAGCTCAACTACAGCCTCAGCCTCAGCATCTGAGTATCCAGTCTGCCTAGTAGCAAGGCGTCTAATGCAGGTCCTAGAGGACTGTCGAGCCATATCTCCCGCATATAAGATGGGCTCACGAATGTCGCTAGGGCCTGTGTCTGTGCGTGCACGTGTGCGTCTACCAATGCCTGAAGAACGTGCTCTAGCTGCCTCAGCCTCTATATCCACCTGGTCAATCCACACACGGTCTTCCTCAGTGAAGACTGGATCTACAACCTCTGTGAGCCACTCTGATTCTGGATCAATCTCCTCCAGAATGATCGGAGAGGAGTCAGTGCCCAAAATCTGTCTGATCCTAAGACGGAGTTTGTAATGAACGAAGACAAGATCATTCAACCTCTGCACTGTCAACCTGTTTCTCCTCTTCGAGTGGATGTGCTCGAACATGGACCAACTGCGCTCACATCCAGAAGTGCTGCTTGGTTGACTCAGAATACGAATGGCAATTTTTTGAAGTTTTGGGGTTGTGGCCCCAAACATTTGCCACCATCTATCTGAAATAAGGGAAAATAAAAATAATTAGTCTCATTTACAAATTACAAATTACAAGTTAACTCTAAAATTACATAATCAACTTTAAGTTTAGAATCTAGATTCATGAACATTGAATATATTATTTAATTTTTACCTGGCTGTATTGTTTCCTGAGCATCTATGGCTACCCTGCTAGAGAAAAGTGGCCCTTCTTTATTATTGAACTTATCGAGCTCAATAATTGCAGCACTGCTATCCTCATCAGTACTCAACCTCTGGATCACTGTATATAATCCGGTGAGAACCTCCTCATCCGCCTTGAAGTCAGGACGGAAACGAAATGCCGAATTCAAAAAGTAAGCTGCTGCATGGATGGGTCTGTGGAGCTGATTCTGCCATCTCCTATCAATGATGTCCCAAATAGGGGCATACTTCTCCTGCACTCCTGCATACTGAGCTCTAATGGCCTCCTTGGCCCTATCCATGCCCTCATATATGTAGCCCATAGAGGGCTTCTCCCCATCAGCAGTTCGTAGGAGAGATACAAGAGGCTCAGTGGCCTACATATAAAGTAAAACAAAAATTTGAGTCAAAACTTAAACATAGAATAATTCAATAATATAACTTAAGGTAAAACTAAATCATAAACAATTAGCATAGTAAACTGTAAAATATTAAATGTTAAATTGCAATAAAATTACCTTAAGGATTTCTCTACCAGGTTTCCAAAAACCATCATCATCAAATATGCAATCCACCACATCTATCCCTGCAGTGGTCGTAGCATAGGAAGATGAAATCCACTCCCGCCCAACAAACATGCTCCTCAAATCATCCCTTGATGTCAACAAGGACTGCAAGGTGATGAAATTCGAGGCAAACCTCGTGATCCCTGGACGAGCTAACTCTTTGTCTCCTGTGTACTTCCTCATTGTGCTAAGGACAAATGAATGATTATAAATAAACTTGCATATGTTTTTTGCCCTTTCCACACATGACTTGACCCACTCAAGTTTGCCAATTTCCTCCAACATGAGGTCAAGGCAGTGTGCTGCACAAGGGGACCAAAATATGGTGGGGTGCCTCCCCATCAAAAGTTTGCCTACAACAATTTTAAGATAATTAGA
The DNA here is from genome assembly GCA_028749045.1 of Cupressus sempervirens. Lineage (NCBI taxonomy): Eukaryota > Viridiplantae > Streptophyta > Pinopsida > Cupressales > Cupressaceae > Cupressus > Cupressus sempervirens. The sequence continues at coordinate 378,850,729 of CM053788.1, read as the reverse complement.
AATTCAAATTTCAAACATGTTAGAACTTAGAACTTAGGAAACTTAAAAATTCTAAGTTAGAATTAGAAAAAGTTCAAAATTCAAATAAATTTATTTTCAAAACTTAAAAAGTTAAAAGTTTACCTGCAGCAACATAACTTGCTGCATTATCCGTCACCACTTGCACCACATGTTGTTCCCCCACCTCTGCTATAACTTTCTTAATAACCTCACATAAGTATGTGGCGTTTTTTACATGAGCAGAAGCATCAATGGATTTGAGGAACATGGTATATCCTACAAGTAACAAAACAACGAATTATAATTACTATTAGCAATCAACAAATCAAAATTTGAAATAGTCAATCACGATTCAAAATTATGTATGTAGGAAAGTAGAATGATCAATCACCTCCACAGGATACAAGAAAATTGAGGAGTGTTCTTCCCCTCCTATCTGTCCAACCATCAGTCATGATGGTGCAACCCTTTTCGATCCACTCCTTTCGGTTGTCCTCAAGCTCATGCCTCATATCCTCAACCATTTCCTCCAGGAGGTATCCACTCAACTCAGCCTCAGTTGGGGCTTTAAACCCCGGACCACAAATGGTAACTGCATCTATCATGTTCTGCCAATAAGGAGTCCTGCCACAAATAGATAATGATATTGATTAGAAATCTAGATGTCAAAAACTAAAATCATAAAACAAGTAGATATAATTAAAGTTTTACTTTTACTTTTAACTTTAACTTTGAAGATAACAAAGAAAAAAGAATCAATTACCTGGCTGCAATAAACGGAATGTTGCAAAAGTACCAGAATTTGCAAATCTCTTTTCTGGCAGCATCATGAATCTCCTTGTTCAAACCCATGCCCTCAAGCGTGGGTTGGGAGCCAGGAGTAGTGCGGGGCACAAAGTAACTATCCATTCTGCTTTTCCGCACTCTAGGTCGCAATAGGTTGGTGTTGGACTCTGTCTCAGTATGAGACCGACTACCACTAACACTCACATGAGCACTAGCACTAGGATGAAAAGGAGGCCTAGAAGAACCCTCTCCAACACAACCTACAGATGCGGAAGCTGATGCAGATGCACTTACAGATGTAGATGCGGTTGCGGATGTGGGAGCACGGGAGCCAATACCTCTTAACCCTTCAAGTTGCATTTTCTTAGTCAACTTGTCTTGTTCAATTTTTTCTAATGCCACTAAACAAGAGCGTTTTGCCTCAGCGGTTTGTTGAGTGCAAACTGTGACATCATGGCCAGGTATGCCAGCAATGTGGTATTTCAATCTATAGATACCTCCCGAATTTATTTTTTCTTTGCAAAATATACATTTTGTTTGATATTTGGTTCTCCCAGGAAACTCTTCATTATATTTCCAGCATTCATATTTTTTACCCATTGTGGAAATTGGAAAATGAAAGCAAAGGGCTGCTGCAATAAAAAAATTCATGTAAAAAATCAAAGTTTGCAACTAAAAGACAAAAACTACAAAACAACAAACCCTAGTTTGCAATTTAGTAAAAATAAAAAACATTCAAGATTTGCAAATGAACACTAAAAAAATTTAACAAAAAATGCATAATACACTAACATGCAAAAAAAAAACCAACACTTACCTCTTGCAAATGAGTTGAGGAGTGTTGATATTGACTCCTTAATGCTCCCAATGCAATTTATGGCCTCCCCAAATGGACTTCTGATCTCTTTGGTGCTCTTCCTTCTTGCCGGTTGGAAACCTATGGATTCTCTTTTCTCTTCTTCTCTCTCACTCTTCCTCTCTTCTACTCATAGTAAGCAAATAGAAAGCTCTTTAGGGTTATAACAAAGAGGAAATTCAACTTAGAAATCAAATAAAACATGTGATGTTTTTTAAAAATTGAACTTTCTATCCTTGCTGTCACGGCCGATTTCTGGAGATTCATGATGGCGATTTTGGCGATTTTTGCCATGAATCGCCGATTTTGGCGATTCACAAGAAAAAATCGCCACCAGCGATTTCCGATTCCAAAAAAATCGGGAGCCATGAATCTTATCGCAATTTCGGCGATTTCATGGCAATTTTTGGAACTATGGTTATGATTGATGATAGGGCGGACAGGATAGGTTATATTGGTGCCTATGATAGGCCACAGAGACCCACCTTCTTGACACCAGAGTTGGTTGCACTTAGTACTCAGATTGGGGCTGCACTCTTTGCTGATGATGTAGTTTCTTATTTCTTTGAGTGGGATGCTCTACCATAAGCAATGAAGTAGAACTTAAATTTTGATAGACATTTGAGTCAGAAGCGCAAGCGTTCCAAAGGTAGGCCTACTCCTAATAGACAGAGTCCTAGGTAGACAAAGTTACATCAGGTGGCTAGCAAGATAACATTGGCTCATTTTGATGGGAGTGGTAGAGTGACTACCAAAGCTTGGGTTCAAAAGCTTAACACCTACCTTGCTTTGTGTCCTATGACCGAGGATGACACCATTAGGTTTGCAGTTCTGCACGTTGATGGAGTTGCACATGATTGGTGGTATAATGGTTTAGAATCTCTCCATCATGATCCGATCACGTCATACTAGGAGTTTGTTGACACATTGTTAGAGCACTTTGACATGAAGGATCCCAAGGTCTACTTTAGAGAGTTAGCCCAGTTATGATAGACAACTAGTTTGGAGGCATTCATCGGCGAGTTCCAAAGACTCCATGATGGTATATGATATATTGAGAGGAGGAGAGTCATGTTCTTTATAGAGGGCTTAGATGAGCTACTTAGAGGCTAGGTTAAGTCACTTGACCCATCTTCATTATAGGAACTTATGAAGTTGGATTAGAATTTGGAGTCATCTATACCTAGAGTCAAGTTTTCCTCGAAACCTTCTAGTTCAGCTTATGATAGGACAACTTAGGAGATAAATTTGGTTCTTAGCGTCCTATGGAAGCACCTTTGGATCAAGATACCATTAATGATTTGAGGAGGAAGAAGCTATGTTTCTATTGTAGGGGTCTTCATGATGTCACTCATGACTACTCTATGAGGACTAAGGGCAAAAATAAGATGAAGTGGTTTTACAATGATGAGGACAATTCTGATCCTACAGGGCAGCTAGCTAATTATGATCATGATGTGTATAGAGTTGCTGATGATGATGATGAGGTGGATGATTCCAATGTCAAGGTTGTTTACCGTACAGGTAAAGGAAATGAATGCATACAAGCAATAGAACATGAACAGCAGAACTTATATTATTATTCGCAATAGTAGATGAATGATGATTTACAGTGATCCCAGACGGGTTATAAATATTACCGCCGAACCTTCCCGAAGGAGTCCGTCGGCCACAATTATTCTGTCCGCTACAAATTATTTACTGTCGGACCGTCGGCTACAGAATACAAAACACTGCCGGACCGTCGGCTACAGACTAGAAAATACTGCCAAAACTATCCAGTCGGCTAACACCATCCCCCCCAAAAAAAACAGTCGTCTCCTGGCGACTAACAAAATTAGGAGACAACTTACAGACCACAGAAGAGACTAGAGAGAAGGGGGTGTCCCAGAAGTGTGTTGCTGGCGACGTAACTCATACACCTGCTCTGTCCTGATGCGGAGATCTGTCTGAATGTGAGAATTGACTTCGACGGCCTCCTTTAGAAGAAGTGCCGTGTCCATGGCCTGCGTCCTGGCTAACTGCATCTCGTGCTCAACCGCATCCTTATCTCGAACCCCTGCCTCCGTACCTTGCTTAGCGACGTCCTTCTCCTGCACCGTTGCTGCCAAATCTGCTAGTAGTGCTGCCCGCTCTGTGGCCCATGCTGCCTGCTGGCCGGCCAAGTCGACGGCTAGCTTCTGTCTAGCCTCAGTCTTTGCTGCCAATGATCTCTCTACTACAACCCTGTTAGCCTCTACCTGCTGACGACCATAGTAAACATCTTTGTACAGTCCCACAATCTCATGTGCCAGCTTCATCATAGGGGTGTCACTGGGTCCCAACTCCGGCTCAGTGGCCCAATCTGCCAACATCTCAGCTGTCTCCGTTGCCGGCCAGCCCCTGACTATAAAGCAAGTCTGAAATCGCTGAGGACAAATCCCACGGATATATGCTCTGATCAAGTGCCACTCCCACTGCCGAGTCAGGGCCTGAATTGCCACATCGTGGCCCTTCTTCAATGCAAACTTCATAGTCCTGAGGTCCTTGGACTCCGTCAACGGTCTCTATCACTGGCAAATGGGGGACTATGAATTATTTCATAGCTGTAATGTTCTGTCAATCGAGAACGAATATCCAAAGGAGTTTACTGAAGTAAAGGAGGGGGAGGCACCGTTGGATGCTACACCCGCCCATGCATTCAGTAAAGGATAGACAATCAAGTACAACGAAGCTCTGCTGCAAACAATGAATTTGGGGGACGAGGCGGAGCCGAAGAACATACTAGTCGGAGATAATTGGGATCCAGTACTCAAGGCTGCGGCATTCAAGATATTTATGGATTACAAGGATGTGTTTGCATGGACATACAAGGACCTCAAGGGAGTACCGCCAGAATTGTGTGTGCACCGCATCCCGCTGGTGGACGGAGCTGTACCTGTACAAAAGCGACCCTACAGGATGAATAAGAACTATGCCGCACGGGTTACGGAGGAAATCAACCGGATGTTGGAAGCCAGCATTATCTTCAAGGTACAGACCAGCGAATGGGTGTCACCAATAGTCATTTCATTGAAGAAGGATACTATTCAGATCCAGATATGCGTTGATTTTAGATGCTTGAATGCAGTAACGATCAAAGATCCTTTTCCAATTCCGTTCACAGATAACATTCTGGAGGAAGTAGCAAGACATGAAATCTACCCTTTTATGGATGGGTTCTCCGGCTACAATCAGATTTCTATAGCGGAGGAAGATAAGTTGAAGACAACGTTTGTTGTCGAAGACGGGGTCTACGCATACAACCGGATGCCCTTTGGGTTGTGTAATGCACCGGCCACATTCCAGCGGATTATATTGCATATCTTTGACAAGATGTCTGTGGGAAATTCTGGTATCCATCATCTACAAATCCTGCGTGGTGGAAGGTGCTGATTGGGAGAACTTACCTGCTGCCCTCTGGGCGTACTGCATGGCATACAACGTGACGACCAGGCACACACCATTCTAGTTAATGTTTGGACAGGAAGCAGTGGTCCCAACAGAATTCATGATTCCGAGTCTCCGAATAGCCTGGGAAAACAAACTGGATGATGACGGAAGCCTACAAGAGTGATTGAATAATTTGAATAAACTGGAGGAGAAACGGTTGTTGGTACAGTGGGCAACAGAAGTGGCGCAGAACAGACGCAAACTCTGGCATGACAAGCATCTGAAACGTAGCAGATTCCACTCGGGACAGTTAGTACTGTAGTATGATGGCTGTAATGAAATCAAGCCGAGCAAATTCAAAGTGCGATGGGTTGGACCATATCAGATCCGAGAAATTAGCGACACTGGAGCAATCAAACTGACAACCTTGGACGAACAAGAGGTGACTCAGTCAGTTAACGGATCCAAGTTGAAACCATATCGTGCAAGACAGTTCTTGTCGTCATTGAATCTGCCATTGTCATTAGTACAGTGTTCCCTGGCGGCGACGTTATCTAGAGGTACCGCTGTTGATTGATGTATTCGATTGGAAAAAAAAAAAAAAAAAGACGACTGAAAGTCCCGCGGGCCCCGCGGATAGGAAAGCCCACGGACTGTAAGTCCCGCGGGCAACTGCCTGTCCGCGGGCACTTAAAGTCCCGCGGGTCTGCGGGCAAGAGACCCTCACGGAGTGTAAAGCCCCGCACGATAAGTTTACTCCAACGAAGAAGGACTGACAACATAAGTGCCTCCGGAAGAAAAAGAAGGAAGAGTCCTGCGGGTAGAAAAAAGACTTCACTGACAGAGAAAGTTTCGCATCTAGAAAAGGACTCCGCGGGCAGACAAAGTTCCGCGGCCAGAAAAAGACCCCGCGGGCGGCAGCAGGACTAGACGACAGTGACATGTATATCTTGAGGCAGGAATTGCACACAAGGGATACAGAGGGCCGATATTGAATAGAAATATTGATTGAAGACATCAAGTCAACGATCCTTTGAATACTAGCGCTAGAAATTGGTTAAATCACTCTCGCCAAAGAGAGCCTGCGGGCTTTAAATCAGTCTCTACCAGTGTTAAAATTCCGCAAGAGTTAAGAGTTAGAATAGAGTCTAACAGAGTGATCTACAAATCCTAAGGCGAGGCTTGTGGACGTGATGGCCATGGCTGTGACCGCCTGCTTGTGATGAGATACTTGCTGTAGCTGTTCCACAGAAGGCAAGCCATTGATTCAATATCGTTCTGCTCATGGGCTTCCTGCTAATATGAGTCAGCGATGGCGGCATCGAGATTGTAAGGTATGGTTGTTTCTTGTGCGGGCGGTTTTGTGATAACGTAGGGAGATTTGGTGCACTCGCCACAACAGCAATAAAATTGTGAAATCCACATTCTCCTCCATACGGGATTCCTTGCCGGATACTCTAAATACACTGTTGCACTTATTTCTCTCCTTCTCGGCCTGTGGGGATTGGACAGGTAACCTTCCGCAAAATTTCATTGGGTGGTCGTGGGGGTAAGCGGAAATATATAAGAAATAGCAAATAAGAGGCCACCTTCATATGGAATCGGCAGGCAAGCGGAAGCAGTGGAAGAGCCAGTTGGCAGCTAGCATGGAAAAGAATTCAAGAATTTTGGCATCGGGAATTCGAGTTGCAGGCCCCTCCGGTTCCAGTAGCAAGAAACAGAAGACCAAGGAAGAACTCACTTATCTCACCGTCCAGTTTGAGTCTTAGTGGAAGCGAATGCCGGAAGTGGTGGCAGGAGACCTCGGCGGCAGACTAGATTAAACAGATTTTGATGCGGGCACAGGTGCATTGGGCCATTCAACTTCCCATCTTTTCCATTCGGATGTTTGAATCAGTATTGCGCACCATGATAGAGACATATAGTGCCCAGAGCTATACAAGTACATTCTTGTACAAGAAGCAACGGATGACGGTGTCCTTTAAACCGAGAGATTTCACCAGGGTCTTCGGCATCCCTGGCCCCGGCAGGAGGAAAGTAGAAATCAAGAATCATAAACTGTCACAGGAACGGAAGGAGCATTGGATAGCTCTAGTGTGCAGGGACCTTACACCCATGGAGAGGGAGACAGCAGTTCAGGGGACAAGGTGCAGAGGGCTTCGCAGAGACTTTATTCGGGAGGGTCATTGGCGTTGTATCATGGACGTCATCAAGAGCAAGTTGACAGGTGCCACCCAAGCCTCAGATATCGCATTGCCACAGATTGTGTTTATGAATGGTATCATGCAGGGAGTAGTAAATGATTGGGCCTCAGTGCTTGCCGACAGGATGGAGGAATTCATGACGCTTCAGCACTGAACATTTCTTATGCCGCACCATGCCATTGGGTTGTTTCTAGAGGCTGCAGCTAGCCAGATTCCAATGGATGGTTTTGAGGCTCCTCCAAGGGGCAAGTTGGGAGACGGGGAGCCTCCCATATTCTACTGGCGACACTTAGAAACAGGAGGGTCAGCAGCAGGTCACAAGAAAGTACTCCGCGAATTGGCCCCTTCCGGGGAGACAGATAGTGGACGGGAGGGCACTTCGATGAGTGACGGGGCTGAGTTCGTGGAAGAAGAAGAGAGCACATCAGCTGAAGTTGACGGTGAGACAGCGGGTGGTGGGCCCACATTCTTTACCTCGCCTCAGCTGTCAACTTCAACGCACTTGACTACCTCTTCGACAGTCATTCCGGCCTTTGGTCAACGCCATGCTCTGGTTCTTATGACTCCTCCAGCAGAGGCAGATGTCCCACGGACAGTGACGGAAGTGGTTCCACAGACACTGACGGATGCCGTCCCACGGATAGTTGTCGAGTCATTGCCGACGGTTGTAGCGAAGGTGATTCCAGTTGCACCAGCAGATGTCACCGTCGCAGTCACACCGAGACCACAGTCGCCACCACAATCTGAGTTGCAGGTTCGGTTGGAGGTCATTGATTGTGATGCAGTGGTCACCGTTTCATCATTTTTTTTAGCAGAGGCCGAGTCAGCCCAGCCAGTACCGGAGATGAACATGGAGCTTGCGTAGGTTGACCAACCGGAGGTGATGGATAGAGCTAGTGAGTTTCTGAGGCAGCAGTTTCGACTCACTCCTGCCAAGCGGGGTCCGTCCATTCAGTCTCCTAGGCGTTCAGGAACATGGCTAGCAGTACCAAAGCCTCAGCTTCAGGAGGAGGGAATGCCACATGCCATGGTTGTGCCAACAGCCGAGAAGGCGGCACCAGATGTGGGCATGGCTCCCGCTGATGAGGAGGAAAACAGTGATGCGGAATGGTCATTGGAGGCCTTCGCCAAGGAGGACTATGGGTCAGATGAAGACAGGTGCCGGGATTACCTCAGGACTATGAAGTCTGCATTGAAGAAGGGCCACGATGTGGCAATGCAGGCCCTGACTCGACGGCGGGAGTGGCACTTGATCAGAGCATATATCCGTGGGATTTGTCGTCGACGATTTCAAACTTGCTTTATAGACAGGGGCTGGCCGGCAACGGAGACAGCTGAGATGTTGGTAGATTGGGCCACTGAGCCGGAGTTGGGACCCAGTGACACCCCTATGATGAAGCTAGCACATGAGATTGTGGGACTGTACAAAGATGTTTACTATGGTCGTTAGCAGGCGGAGGCTAACAGGGTTGCAGCAGAGAGATCATTGGCAGCAGAGACTGAGGCTAGACAGAAGCTAGCCGCTGACTTGGCTGGCCAGCAGGCAACATGGGCCACAGAGTGGGCAACACTACTAGCAGATTTGGCAGTAGCGGTGCAGGAGAAGGATGTCGCTAAGCAAGGTACGGAGGCAGCGGTTCGAGATAAGGATGCGGCTGAGCACGAGATGCAATTAGCCAGGACGCAGGCCATGGACGCGGCACTTCTTCTAAAGGAGGCCGTTGAAGTCAATTCTCAGATTTAGACAGATCTCCGCATCAGGACAGAGCAGGTGTATGAGTTACGTCACCATCAACACACTTCTGGGACGCCCCCTTCTCTCTAGTCTCTTCTGTGGTCTGTAAGTTGTCTCCTAATTTCCTCTTCCTCTCGGCCAGATTCGACCTTGTGACCACCGTGTTGTTACACTACCAGTTTGCCAACACGCCACAAGGAAACGGTTGAGGTCCTTGTATGTCCATGTAAACACATCCTTGTAATCCATAAATATCTTGAATGCTGCAGCGTTGAGTACTGGATCCCAATTATCTCCGACTAGTATGTTCTTCGGCTCTGCCTCGTCCCCCAAATTCATTGTTTGCAGCGGAGCTTCGTTGTACTTGATTGTCTGTCCTTTACTGAATGCATGGGCGGGTGTAGCATCCAACGGTGTCTCCCCCTCCTTTACTTCAGTAAACTCCTTCGGATATTCGTTCTCGATTGATAGAACATTACAGCTGTGAAATAATTCATAGTCCCCCATTTGCTAGTGATAGAGACCGTTGACGGAGTCCAAGTCGTCATCCGTTGTTCCTCCGTCCAATCGGAGGACACCCTCCTGATCCGGTTCCATCCGTCGTCTACCTTTGTCCTCCTCTCCCTCAAAATCTGACGACAGAGCCTCTTCCCCTACCATTTGGGTATGCAGATCAATGACGAATCGACGACCTTTACTTTCCAGGGATAAAGTGTTCTTCTTCCAGTTGTGTCGAGCTCTTGCTTTGATAAGCCACCTGCGGCCCAGGATGGCATCATAGCCTTTCCTTTTCAATGGAATCACCACGAAATCCATGAGGAACGGCTGGGTGCCAATGGTTACCGGTTGTGCCATGAGGATACCCAGTGGTTTAATTCCATGTTGATCGGCGGTCAGTAGTTGAAACCTTGGAGGCCACAATGTCGGCTGTCCAAGTTTCCTCCAAGTTTCTTCTGGCAATACATTTACGCCGGACCCTCCGTCCACTATGGTGTCTGTCAGAACATGTCCAAGTATCCCCATCTCGACAACTGCAGGGTGCCGTTCGGATGTTAGTGCCAACAACATCTGGTCGTCTCCTCCCGTAACAATTTCTTTTTCTCGCCGTCGACTCGGTTCTCCCAGTGACTTTTCCTTCTTGAGGCTTGATTCCCCTGCCATATTTGAAAGAGCCGAACAAAGTTGGGGCATAGTGAGAAGCAAATCACTTACCTTTACTTGCACCTCCGTTTGCAAAATTTGTCGTACTATGTGTTGTTCTGCAGAATTTCTTGCTGAGGTGGCGGCGGTGTCCGGAGGAGTTACTGCTTGAGATATTTTGCCAACCTCCGCCCGTGCTGCCGCAAATTTCTTCTTTTCTTCGGCAGGGTCCGAGTATTCTTTTGCTTGTTGCCGCGTAATTTCCAGAACCTCTTCCTCATCGGCTCCAACAGTGATCAAGTTGACTCCGGATTTTGGACATTTTGAGTCGTCGTGATTGCCGAGTCCGCACCATTGGCACAATAGTTGAGGTGTATTTGCTGTTGGACATTCCCGCGCAAAATGTCCCCACAAGTTACATGCTCGGCACTGAATAATTGGTCGTCCGTTTGCATCATACTGAATCCGGCTTCTGCTCGTATTGGTATTATTATTGTTGTTATTTTGTCCACGCCGATTATTCCTGTATCCTCCAGATGTAGCGCCGACGGCATTCGTGTTTCCGTTACTACCTGACGGGGAGGCCTCCTGTGTGAGAAGTACCTGTGGAGATCCTCTTGTTTTCATGTTAAAGGGGTAGTCTTTTGGCGAGTGTCCCATGATCTGACAGATGTCACAGAATTGGTTCTTCGGACACGATCCTTTAGTATGACCGTCGGTCTTACATTCCGTGCACCACAATTCACTACCTTTTGGCTCTTTTTGCATATTTTTGAACTCCATCATTCGAACCATATCCTTCTGTAAGGCACGAACCTTTTTGTTACTACCTTCGTCGTCGCTGCTATCATCTCCAGCGGATTCGTTATCATCAAAGTCAGAGGAGCTGGTTTTCTTCTTCTTTGTCTTCTGCGCACTTTCAAGGTCGAGTGATCTATTATAAGCATCGGCATATGATGATGGTGGCACAATTTGCATTTTCCTCCGCAACTTCGAGCGTAGACCATCCACAAACCACCTTTTTTGCAATTCGTCCGCTGGCTTGCTTTCCATTTTGTTTATTAAGTCTTTCAATCTCCTGGCGTAGACACGGACAATTTCGTGTTTCCCTTGCTTGGTATTGAAAATTTCCGCTACAATTTCATTATCATCCCGCAAGAGTTTAAATTCCGCCAAGAACTCCTTTTTAATGTTATCCCATGTATCCAGCTTCTGCGGATCCATATCCGAAAATCAATCAATCACGACACCCCGTAGGGTTGCCAGAAATTGCCTGGACCATTCGTCGGTATCTGTGATTCCATTTGCCCGCCAGATCGTCTCACATGTCTTACAATGTCGAAGGGGGTCGGCTGTACCATTGCCTTCAAATTTCGGCAGCTTTTCTTTGGGTCCTGCTATAACTCTGGAGGTCTGCACTCCTACACTGGTCGGCACTCCCACACCGGCGGTCGACACTCCCACACCGGCAGTTTGAACTCCCACACCGACAGTCTGTACTCCCACACCGGTGGATTGGTCTCCCACACCAGAGGTTTGCACTCCCACACCGGCGGTCTGCACTCCCACATTGGAGGTGTCGACAGCTGTGAACCTTGGTGAAGACGAAGGATCCTCCGAAATTGTTTCCCGCGGAAGTCTATCCTGGACGAAGAGGTCACTCCACGGCACTGCGAGCCGTGCAAGTTGATGCTCTCCCGTCTGAATTTTCTTCCCTCAGCGAACACAAATTCAAGAACTCCCGTGCTTCTTCCACCAATTCCACCTGCTGCCGAGTCTCCTCCAACAATTCCTCCGCACTTCGGTTTCCATCGGCAATCTTCTGAAATCTCGGTTTCTGTCGGCAATCTTCTAAAATCTTCATCGTCGTTCAGCTTGCTGTGCCAGAATTAAATTCTCTTGCGCAATACGGATTCTATCTTTTCCCTTCGCCTTATTCCGATCTTTGTTAAGCTGATTTAGCATTAATCTTCATTCCTCCCACCTTCCAGATTCATAAGGCAACGGCGCCAAATGTTTACCGTACAGGTAAAGGAAATGAATGCATACAAACAATAGAACATGAACAGTAGAACTTATATTATTATTCGCAATAGTAGATGAATGATGATTTACAGTGATCTCAGACGGGTTATAAATATTACCGTCGAACCTTCCCGAAGGAGTCCGTCGGCCACAATTATTCTATCTGCTACAAATTATTTACTGTCGGACTGTTGGCTACAGAATACAAAACACCGCCGGATCGTCGACTACAAAACACCGCCGGACCATCGGCTATAGACTAGAAAATACTGCCATCATTAAGCCCATCATGATTATGCCCTATTGGCACCCAAAACAACTTAAGGACGAGATCGAGAAGACTATACAAGAGTTGCTTGACACAGGTCTGAAATGACCCCAGCGAATCAAATCTGATATGAAACTAGGAAATTTTGTTTTGGCTAAATAAGCAAATCTGTGATATTGGTCTTAAAGTCTAACTCTGTTGTAAAAGATAATTTAATCATCACGGCAAATGCATATAATAAGCAGTTTTGCACATTTTCTTTATTCATCAATATATAATCCTGTTATTACATTAGAAAAAACACATAATATACTATTGGAACCTGGACAGATATAAGTGCCAAAATTCGCATGGAGTCGATAGGTATTGAATCAAATAATGTCTGGTTCTTGCTGCAGAATTCTAACTGGCAGAATCTATAATGTGTAACCCGCTGTGAATAATGTCCAGAGCCGCAAAAAAATAAACCCTCGATCACCCGTCGATATTAATCTCGACTGTGGTCGTGGTTGCCGCCTTGCATATTATTTCATCTTGAGTTTTAAATCGCGTGGTGAAGTATCTTCTGCCTGGCCCGAAACTCGTCAGCAATCCTTTGCAAGGAACGATTTTCGCCGATCTTCGACCCCTCAAATCGACCCGCGGGCCTGCGACTTGGATAAACGTGGGACGCTGAAAATCAGTTGCATGCACTCCTCTGTTAGCAGAGAAATTTGTAATTTCGTCTATAGACTGTGATTCCACTTCTCTGATTTGAAATGCATATTAGGCTCTTGTCTGGTTCAAATCGAAATTTTGGCTTCCCTTACGAATTTCACCCATCTTACATTTACTTGAAGGATGGCGATTTATTCCTTTAGGTCAAGAAATCTCCTACTTGGCCTTAGGCTGCAGATTTAAGCCCTGATGAGATGACTGTAACACCACCTCCTGTTTTTGCAATAATTCGGGTGATATCTCACACCCTCAGAATTGCTTATCAATGGGAGTTTTCGTTCCCAAAGATAAATTGAGAATTTGCAGCCCAAATGACTACAAATTGCTCCAACTGAAGAAGAAGTAGAGTCCACAAAACCGCTTGTCCAAATGGGTGCCTCTTGTCCTCTATTTATTCACTTTTTTGAGAAGTCACTGGAAGTTTTCCGGAATTGTCTTTTATAATGCACTTTTATTATTAATTAACTTTATAAAATTAAATAATAACTTTATAAAGTTAAAAGTATAATCTTAATTCGATATTAGAACGAGTAGGCCCCACTTACTGAATTATAACTCTCCGAGAGCAAGAATGTAATCATCTGGAAATAAAATGACTCTCTTTCTCTTTCCAAAATCATTTGCCTACAAGAGTCAATAATAGGCAAATATCTGATAGAAGTTATGTCGCTAGAAAGGGGACATGACAGTCCGCCCTTCCTGAAATTGCTTGTCCTCAAGCAATCTCAAAGCTGGATGCTGCAAAATTGTTTCATTTTCCCAAGTGACATCTTCAACTAGTAGATATTTCCATTTAACCAAATATTCTCTGATTACCCTTCTGCGGAGCTGTTTTTCCCTAGTTTCCAAAATGAATTCCGGCACTAAGATCAACTTCCCTTCATCATCCAAGGGAGGTAGCACCGTGGAAGGTACCACATTTTGTCCCAACACCTTCTTGAGACGCGACACATGGAACACATTGTACACTTTGCTGTCCGTGGGGAGCTCAAGCTCATAAGCCAATTCCCCTATTCGCTTGGTGATCCTGAAAGGCCCATAATACCTAGGCTTAAGCTTCTCTGACCCACTCTTTTTGAGAGTAGATTGTTGAAATGGCTGAAGCATGAGGTAAACCATGTCACCAACCTCAAAGCTTCTCTCAGTTCTCTTTTGATCTGCATATTGCTTATATTGATTCTGTGCCCGAGCAATGTTATCCCGAAGAGTGCTAAGAATATCTTTACTTTCTTGAATCAAATCCCCGACACGTGGAAACCGGATATCCCCCATCAACAAATCAATAAATCTCGGTGCATCATACCCATATAATGCTCGAAAGGGTGTCATCTGAATTGAGGTGTGAAAATTGGTATTGTAACAATATTCACACAAATAAATCCATCTTACCCATGCCTTATGCTGATCAGCCACATAGTTCCTCAAGTAGCCTTCCACCCACTTGTTTACTATCTCCGTCTGTCCATCGGTCTGTGGGTGATAACTAGTACTGGGTGTGAGCTCAGTGCCACATAATCGAAACACCTCCTTCCAGAAATGACTCAAGAATCTGCTATCCCTGTCACTGACAATACTACGGGGTATCCCATGTTACTTGAGAACTTCTCTGAAGAATATCTCGGCTACCTGTACTGCTGAATAAGTCGTGGTGATGGGAAAGAAATGAGCATTTTTCGTTAGTCTATCTACCACCACATAAATGCAATCACGTCCCTGAGCCTTGGGCAACCCTGTAATGAAATCCATGGATATGCATTCCCACTTCTGTCTCGGGATGGGAAGTGGCTGTAAGAGCCCTGCTAGAAAGGTGTGCTCCTGTTTATTCTGTTGACAAACAGAACACTCACGAACATACTGCAAAACATCCTTCTTGAGTCCTTTCCATGTAAACCGTTCCCGCACCTGTCTATATGTTTTAAAGTACCCGAGATGACCAGCTATGGGTGAATCATGAAGAGTCCGCATAATAGATCGTTTCACCTTCGATCCTGGGACTAAAAAGATCCGGCTCTTGTAAATGATCAAGTCATCCACAAGTGAATACCTGGTGTCAACAATTGTTCCATCAACTATCCCAATCTCTAGCATATTCTGCATTAATCAAATGCTTCCAATCCTCAGAGATCTCAATCATCGCATTAAGATGTGGCCTGTGTGACAAGGCATCTGCTACCACATTCTGAGTTCCTTTAACATATGATATATCAAAGTCGTATGCCTACAGCTTACTCACCCATTTCTGCTGTCTATCATTGAGATCTCTCTGTCCAAGGAAATGTCTCAAACTGTTGTGGTCGGTCTTTATACAAAACTTACCACCTACTAAATACTGCCTGAACTTAGCTAATGCATGCATGATAGCTAACATCTCCTTGTCGTAAATGCTGAATGAACTTTCTGGCCCATGGAGTTTCCTGCTCTCATATGCAATAGGGTGCTTGTCCTGCATCAAGACAGCCCCAATACCGTCTCCCGAGGCATCACACTGGAGTTCAAATGGCTTTGAGAAATCGGGCAATGCTAGTACTGGACATGAAGTCATAATCCCCTTAAATCTGTCAAAACAAGCCTGTGCCTTAGCTGTCCAAACAAAAGCTCCCTTCTTAAGCAAATCTGTCATAGGAGCCGCATGTCGCGAATATCCGCAAACAAACTTGCGATAGAAGCCACATAAACCAAGGAATCCTCTCAAATGGGTCAGGTTCTCAGGAATAGGCCACTCCACAATAGCACGAATCTTATCAGGATCCATCCGTACTCCTCTACAGATAATATGACCTAAGTATAACAACTCAGTCATTCCCAAATCACATTTGGACTCTTTGGCATACAAGGACTCTGCCTGCAAGGTATTCAATACTGTCTCTAAATGCTCCATATGCTCATGCCATGTCCGACTGTAAACCAAGATATCATCAAAGAAAACCAATACGAATTTCCTCAGCTGATGATGGAAGACCTTATTCATGGTAGACTGGAAAGTAGCTGGTGCATTGGTCAACCCGAATGGCATTACTACAAACTCAAAGTGTCCGCAATGACATCTGAAGGCAGTCTTCTCTATGTCTTGTTCTCTGACCCTAATTTGGTGGTAACCCGATCTCAAGTCTATCTTACTGAAGTAGCATGCCTCATGTAGTTCATCTATCAATTCATCAATCCGTGGAATAGGATATCTATTCTTAATGGTCTTCTTATTTAGCATTCTATAGTCAATGCACATCCGAAGAGAACCATCTTTCTTTTTTACCAAAACTACTGAAGAAGCAAAGGGAGACTTACTAGGTCTAATGTGTCCCATTGCGAGAAGCTCCTTGATAGTTTTCTCTATTTCATCTTTGAGCCTCTTTGGATGCCTGTATGGAGTGATCATAACTGGTTTAGCACCCTCTTCTAATTCGATGATGTGTTCAATCCCTCTGTCAGGTGGTGTACCAGGTGGAATATCACTAAATACCTTACTATACCTTTCCCTCAATATCTGGATATCTAGATGATATTCTGTCTTTTGTTGTTCCTCCTTTGTGGGCATGAGAGTACACGTGTCTGCCCATTCAATATCATTATGCCTCACCAATCTTTCCAAACGTTTGAGAGAAATGGTTCGGATGTCACTATTTCTGATAGCTCTCTACACATGCTGCCTCCCATTTACCTCAAACTTGATCTCCATGTCCTTGAGACGGAAAGTGACTTTGCCCAATAAACGTAACCATGCCATACCCAAAACGATATCCAAGTCGCCCATATTAACCACATGGTAATCTGCTTTAAACTCATAATTGTTCAGACGTAAAGGCATGTCTCTAACCATCCTGTTACACTTGAGGGTGTAACCATCAGCAACTTGTACTCGGAGACCCTCGAACTCTTCTGTCTTGATACCGCGGCGCTCAACCAAACGAGCATCAATGAAGTTGTGTGTGGCACCTGTATCAACCAATGTAATCACTTTCTGTCCTGCTAGAACACCACGTAACCTAAAAGATCCCTCCTGTTGGATACTAGACAAACGCCCCTGTTGTAAATGTAACTCAATTTCTTCCTTTTGTTCTGAATTTGCTGTTTCTCTTTCAGGTTCTGAACTACTGTGATCATCCTTATTTGCCGTACTATTAGAATCTGATCCTTCATAATATGCCCACATAACTCTATTGGCCTTTCCCTTAGGTCTCAAGGGACAATCATGATCCCTGTCATATGGACCTTTGCAATAGAAGCATAATTTCTTCCTGCGCAAGTCATTTAATGCTTCTGCATCCAGGGGTGTAGTAGATTTTCCTTTGGTTTCCATGCTCTTCCCTTTATTCTTATCAAACTTCTTATTATTTCTGAAAGAGGTAGTACTCCTGGAAGTGAACCTGCTAGAAGGTGCTGTAAGCTCCATACTCCGTGCTTTCCTCATAGCTTCTTGCAGTGTTGGTGGGTCAAATGCCTTAATCCACCCCTTAAGGGGTTCGGACAATCCTTCTGTGAATAGGATAACCAACCGTCTCTCAGACACATCCTGTACCATAACTGACAACCTCTGAAATTCACTAATATAAACCTCCAAATTGCCTGACTGTCTTAACTGAGTGAGGTCGCGAAAATAAATTTCCGAATCCTTTTTATCAAAATGTTCAACCAATCTATCCACAAAGTCTTGGTAAGATGTCACCTGGTTGTGCTGCAACGTAACCATCCCATGTGACCACCAATCATGAGCTGCTCCCTCCAAATGCAAAGTGGCATATCTGATGGCATCTATCTCAGACATAGGCCTTAATGCCAGAAATGTATCCAACTTATGAACCCAAGCCTGTGCTGTCATCTGACCACTACCATCGAAAGATGGTAAAGTGAGTTTGCTAACAGCTCGCTGCAACTCACTATCATGACCTCCTCTAGACCTCCTATTCTGTCGGCTGCTCCTCATATGCTCTCTCTTTTGGTTCAGATAGCGATCAAAGTTCAATAGTTCACGCACATGCGGGGGTAATGCATGCCATTCTGCAGTAGCAGCTCTGAGATCATCCTGGAAATCATCCGGCAAATCGTCTTCTCCTATCTCCTGAGCCTCTTCCCTTAGGAAGGTGGGTCGAGTAAGCCTATTTGCTGTCCATGATTTGCGCCTAGGAGCACCCTGTGAGCCTGCCATACTTCTATTATCATGATCAGATGTACCTCTACCTTGTTCCTGAATCCTGGGCTGAACAACTCTCTCCATTATGGTAGTCAAAGCTTGTAGTGACTGAGCTATTTCTTGCTGTCCGGTAGTCATGATTCTATAAAACTCTCTGGTTTCATCGTCATGAACTCTGGGAAATCTAGGGGGACTCTGTGATTGTCTCTCACCCATATCTCTGCCCTTAAATATTGTTCTCCTGCGAATATAATACCTGGAATATGGTTGCATAAAAATATTCTACCCAACAGGATGGCAAGATTACTGCTCTGATACCACTGAAATGACCCCAGCGAATCAAATTTGATATGAAACTAGGAAATTTTGTTTTGGCTAAATAAGCAAATCTGTGATATTGGTCTTAAAGTCTAACTCTGTTGTAAAAGATAATTTAATCATCACGGCAAATGCATATAATAAGCAGTTTTGCACATTTTCTTTATTCATCAATATATAATCCTATTATTACATTAGAAAAAACACATAATATACTATTGGAACCTGGACAGATATAAGTGCCAAAATTCGCATGGAGTCGATAGGTATTGAATCAAATAATGTCTGGGTCCTGCTGCGGAATTCTAACTGGCGGAATCTATAATGTGTAACCCGCTGTGAATAATGTCCAGAGCCGCAAAAAAATAAACCCTCGATCACCCGTCGATATTAATCCCGACTATGGTCGTGGTTGCCGCCTTGCATATTATTTCATCTTGAGTTTTAAATCGCGTGGTGAAGTATCTTCTGCCTGGCCCGAAACTCGTCAGCAATCCTTTGCAAGGAACGATTTCCGCCGATCTTCGACCCCTCAAATCGACCCGCGGGCCTGCGACTTGGATAAACGTGGGACGCTGGAAATCAGTTGCACGCACTCCTCTGTTAGCAGAGAAATTTGTAATTTCGTCTATGGACTGTGATTCCACTTCTCTGATTTGAAATGCATATCAGGCTCTTGTCTGGTTCAAATCGAAATTCTGGCTTCCCTTACGAATTTCACCCATCTTACATTTACTTGAAGGATGGCGATTTATTCCTTTAGGTCAAGAAATCTCCAACTTGGCCTTAGGCCGCAAATTTAAGCCCTGATGAGATGACTGTAACACCACCTCCTGTTTTTGCAATAATTCGGGTGATATCTCACACCCTCAGAATTGCTTATCAATGGGAGTTTTCGTTCCCAAAGATAAATTGAGAATTTGCAGACCAAATGACTACAAATTGCTCCAACTGAAGAAGAAGTAGAGTCCACAAAACCGCTTGTCCAAATGGGTGCCTCTTGTCCTCTATTTATTCACTTTTTTGAGAAGTCACTGGAAGTTTTCCAGAATTGTCTTTTATAATGCACTTTTATTATTAATTAACTTTATAAAATTAAATAATAACTTTATAAAGTTAAAAGTATAATCTTAATTCGATATTAGAACGAGTAGGCCCCACTTACTGAATTATAACTCTCCGAGAGCAAGAATGTAATCATCTGGAAATAAAATGACTCTCTTTCTCTTTCCAAAATCATTTGCCTACGAGAGTCAATAATAGGCAAATATCTGATAGAAGTTATGTCGCTAGAAAGGGGACATGACAAGGTCACATTAGGCCTAGAAAGTCCCCCTTTGCTTCTTCAGTTGTATTGGTGAAGAAGGATGACACATTGTAGATGTGTATAGACTACTGGATGCTTAATAAGAGGACTATTACGAATTGGTACTCGATCCCTCAGATTGATGAACTCATTGATGAGTTGCATGGAGAGATGTATTTTTTGTAAGATTGATTTGAGATTAGGATATTACCAGATCCGTGTTAGGGAGCAGGATATAGAGAAAAATGCATTCAAGTGTCACTGGGAACATTTTGAGTTTCTAGTCAAGTGTTTTGCCTTAATGAATGCTCCTACTACTTTTTAGTCTACTATGAATAGGGTGTTTCACAGTTAGCTTCGGAGGTTTGTATTTGTATTCTTTGACGACATCCTAATTTATAGTAAGACTTGGGATGACCATGTTGCTCATCTTGACACAGTTTTGGATATCTTGGATAGGGTTTCCTTGTATGCCAAGGAGTCCAAGTTTTCTCTTGGCATGACAAAGTTGCTCTACTTGGGACATATTATTAGTGCAAACAGTGTTCACATGGATTCCGATAAGATCCTTGCTATCTTGGAATGTTCTACACTAGAGAACCTGACACAGTTGAGAGGGTTCATTGGACTTTGTGCTTTCTACCACAGGTTTGTGGCAAGTTTCTCTAGACATGCAACTGCCCTTACAAGTTTGATTAAGGGTGCTTTTCAGTGGACTCCTCAGGCAGATGAGTGCTTTGAGAAGTTCAAGACTATCATGACTTCATGCCCTGTTTTAGCTATTCTGGATTTCTCGAGACCATTTGATCTACATTGTGATGCCTCAAGAGAGGGTATTGTTGTCAGTAAAATGTATAATGTAGCCGACGGGTAGAATAGTATCCGAACGGTCGCGTGACGCTTGAGTCACCCCTTTGAAAAGGTATATGTATACGTCCGAGATGGACTTTGGAATCATGAGGAGATAATTGTAGTCATTGTAATCGGATTGTAATCTGCAAGTGCATAGATGAATGAAGTACCTGTTCTGAATTGAATCGTGTTATACATGTGTTAACTTCTTACCCTATGCGGTAAACATTTGGTGCCGTTGCCAGACATACTTGGAACGAACGAATGATATGAAGATTAATGCCGAATTTGCCAAACAAAGATCGGAATAAGGTAAAAGATAAGAATGAACTAAGTACAACAAAAGAAATTTTAATTTTAATACAGCAAGCAGAACGCAGACATAGACTTAAGCAAATTGCCGAGGGGCACCGAAGGGGTGAAGAGGCACAGACAGAGGGAGTGCACTCACCTAGTAGGCTGAGAAGTGCCGAGGAATTGCTGGAAGAAACTCGACAACGCTTGAATTTGGTAGAGGAAACAAGGAAAGAATTCCTTAACTTGTATACGTCGAGGGGAGAGTGTCCGAACGGAAGGGAAGCAACTTGCACGGCTCGGAGTGCTGAGGTAGCACGAGCGTGGAGGGATCTCTTCGTTCTTGATGCATCGGACGAACAGATATAGGCGGAGAATAGAACATCACTTGAAGACTTGTCACCAGACAACGCGGTTGTTGGGAACAAGACTGTTGTCTAGAACAACGTGGAAGTCCAGAACAACGCGGGAGTCCAGAGCAGCGCGGGAGCATAGAACAGCGCGGGAGTTCAGAACAGCGCAGGAGCACAAAACAACGCAGGAGTCCAAAACAGTGCGGGAGCTTAGAACAGCGCGGGTACACAAGTACCTCAGAATCAAACACAAGTAATGATGGCTGGCCCTAAAGAAAAGTTACCCAAGTTTCACGGTGATGGTTCAGCAAACCCTATCAGACATTGTAAAACGTGTGAAACCATATGGACGGCAAATGGTGTGACAGATGAAGATGATTGGGTAAGACAATTTTCAGCAACCCTACAGGATGTGGCGATAGACTGGTTTTTTGACATTAGTCCTCAGAAACTTAATACATGGGAGAATGTTAAAAAAGAATTTAGCGCAGAATTCAGATTACTCCAAGATGATAATGAAATAGTTGCAGAAATCTATAGCACCAAACAAGGAAAGAATGAGACAGTCCAAACCTATGCCAGGTGACTGAAAGAATTGATCGGAAAGATGGAGAGTCAACTAGTGGATGGGTTGAAAAAACGGTGGTTCGTGGAGGGGCTACGGCCGGCTCTTAAAAAGAAAATGAAGATTGTACCACCGTCATCGTACACCGATGCATACACTCGTGCCATGGATTTAGAAAGCGAACAGAAGACGAGTAAGAAGAAGAAACACAAGTCCTCTGATTCAGATGATTCATCCTCGGAGAGCAGTAGTAGTGATAAGGAATCAAACAAGAAGGTGAAAGCGCTACAAAAAGACATGCTGCAGATGATGAAAGAATTCAAAAATTTGAAAAAGAATTTGGATACAGTGAAAGGAGAACTGTGGTGTACAGATTGCAAGGAGGACGACCATACGAAGGGTTCATGCCCGAAGAAGCAGTATTGTGACATCTGCCAGGTGGCAGGGCATTCCTTGAAAGAGTGCCCGTTTAACTTGAAAACAAAAGGACACCAGCAGGTGGTACTAACACAGGAAGCGTCGAACAATAGCAACAACACAGGCAATGATGCAACTTTAGGTGGATATCGAAACAATAATAGACGCAGAAGGGGTGGAAACAATAACAATAACAATGGAGGCTGGAGTAGAATACAATATGATGCGAATGGACGACCGATGATACAGTGTCGGGCATGTAATCTTTGGGGTCACTTCGCGAGGGACTGTACTACGAAGGAGATGCTGCAGCCACTGTACAGATGGTGTGGTCTAGGGGACCATGAAGATTCAAAGTGTCCAAAGCAAAGCGTAAATTTATTAAGTATTGAAACAAGTAATGAGAACGTGTTGGCAATCACGTGGGAACAGGCGAGGAAGATAAAATATCCGAATGCGGAAGAAGAGAAGGAGAGGTTACAAAAAGCCTGAACAAAAATAGAGAAGCAGATGAGAGCGGAGAAATCACAAGTAAAAGACATTGCGGAAACTTCGAAAAGAAACTTGGCGGAACAAGACATGGTGAAACAGATAATGCAAATGGAAGTACCAATTAAATTAAATGATCTTCTCACCATGCCACAGTTACGTATGGCTATTATAAATATGACACCGTCCCCAAGAGTAATGGAGGAAGCAAAGGATAGTACGGAAACAACCACAGCAGCAGCAACAGATCCGATGTTACTAGCACTTACGACAGGTAGACATCCAGCAGTGGTGGAGATGGGCATTTTGGGTACGATGCTAATAGATACAATAGTAGATGGAGGATCGGGAGTGAATGTGATGCCGGAAGATATCTGGAAAAAACTTGGACAACCAACACTATGGCCACCCACCTTTTAGTTACTTATAGTAGATCAACATGGGATAGAACCCTTGGGCACTCTAATGGTGCAGCCGGTAACAATTGGGACACAACCATTGTTACTGGATTTTGTAGTTATTCCATTAAAGAGAAGAGGGTATGACGCCATCCTAGGACGGGGGTGGTTGGTGCAGGCTAAGGTAAAGCATGATTGGAAAAGGAACACCCTATCAATGGAGAAGGGAGGTGGGAGATTTATAATCGATTTGCATACATAGATGGTAGGAGAAGAAGCTGCGTCGTCGGACTCAAAAGGCGGTGGCGAAAGTGATGATGAAGCGAAATAGAGGATGGAACCAGATGATGAAGGGGTGCTGAGAATAGGAGGGTCAACTGATGACGACCTAGATTCAGTAAACGGATTGCTACATTGGCAAATGGAAGATTATGAAGTCTTTCCGAGTTGTAATATTTTGAGTGTCGAGGAAGGAAAAGAAGGCCATAAGTTTCCGAAGGAGTATAGTGAACTGAAGGAAGGAAAAGCACAGGTGGATGAAACACCAGCCCATACGTTCAGTAAAGATAAACTGATGAAGTATGAAGAGCTGACGATGAAAACAATGAACTTGGGTGATGAGGAAAATCCGAAGAACATTCTTGTAGGAGATGATTGGAACCCAGTATTGAAGGCAATAGCTTGGACGTATAAAGACTTAAAAGGAGTACCACCAGAGCTATGTGTCCACTGGATACCATTAATTGAAGCTGCGGTACCCATACGCAAGCGGCCGTACCGAAGGAATAAGAACTATGTAGCATGGGCCATGGAAGTTGCACAAAATAGGTGGAAGGTATGGCGTCAGAAGCGTTTAAAATTAAACAGATTTCAACCTGGTTATTTAGTACTAAAGTATAATGGATGAAATGAAATAAGGCTTGGACAATTTAAAGTTAAATGGGTTGGACCGTACAAGATACAGGAAGTTGGGTATAACGGAGCAATTAAATTGTGGACACTGGACAGAAAAGAAATACCAGCTGCCGTAAATGGATCAAAGTTGAAAATATATAGAGAAAGAAAGGCTCCTCCACAAACAAACAATTGATGAATGAAGAAAAGTTGTTTGTAAATAGTGTATATATGTATAAAATTAAAAGTCGAATATAGTTGGTAAACTGTAGTTATAGAAGTATGAAGTGATAAAAGAAGCATAAAGGAAATGTACTGAGAGGTGATTTTTTTATTAAACTAATGGGGCCCGGGACTATACAGAGAAAATGGAAGAAAAGCAAAAATAATAAAGTGAATCATAAGAATAACCTTGGAGAAAAAGGCCGTACGGCCTTGACAGAAAAGTGGAGCAGTTTTGTTCACCGTACCGCCCCCAAGGACCTATGTTGAAAATAAAAATAATAATAAGAAAATTCATAGTAATAAGTAAAGAAAACGATTCAAAGTATACCTTCAAATAAGATGGATAACTGTACGGCCTCAGGGGGAACAATTAAGGACCATACGGCCTGGGGAACATCATGAGCAGTTATAAATCAAAGATCGTACGACTTAGAAATAAGACATTGTATGGCTGTTGAATATTCTCAGAAGCTAGGACTCCATACGGCAGATGTGGAAGGGAATAAGCCGTACGGCCTGCTATGCATGAAGAAAAAGACCGTACGGTGAGGATAAAAGCAAAAAGGAGACTGTATAGCCCCAAGCAAACCGAAACATAGTTACAAAAAATTGATAGTCATATGGCCTCATCATATGAAGGGGAACATAGAATACCGTATGGCCCCTGGGCAATGAGGAAACTTCGTACGGATATTGTACAGTGGGAGAGTAATTGACCGAGATAGTTCCAAATAATACATAGTATAAACAGGCATTCAAAGCACCATACGGTGTTGAGAGCAGAAAAGAAGAAAGCAATAATAGGAATTTTATGAAAGCCGTACCATTACTAGGGAGAAGCTGGTTCAAACGTATGAAGGGTATCAGGAAAGCAAGTCTGTAGGAAAGAGGGAGGAAGTGGAAGAGCAAAAAAAAAAAAAAACGATGACAGATTGAAACAATTTGGAATGAGTAATGCATAATGCCAAAGGGAAGGGTATACATAAGCAGTTGCCCCCTAGACCCCCAGTCATTGCGGATATTAGTCATGGGAAGTGTGACCAGTTGATGAGACCTAGAGTTGCTGCTATAGGCATGAGTGTTTGTGTGTCAGAGGAGGCACTTAGAGTAGGTGTTGGGCATGAGGTTGTCTTGGTGGATGCGTAGAGAGCTCGGGAGGAGTTGATCATCCAGTGGAAGGCAGTATGGCGACACTTGGCTCAGTGTAACGAGGAGTTGGAAACAGAGAAAGCAGCACAGGTGGCTATCAAGGTCAGCTAAGGAGATAATATTTTGTTAGCAGAGGCTACAAATACAACGTGGGTTGGAGACCAGTTTGGTGCAGGCATAGGATGAATGTGAAAGTGATGCGACAGA
Source organism: Cupressus sempervirens (assembly GCA_028749045.1). Lineage (NCBI taxonomy): Eukaryota > Viridiplantae > Streptophyta > Pinopsida > Cupressales > Cupressaceae > Cupressus > Cupressus sempervirens. The sequence goes on along the minus strand of CM053788.1, from coordinate 378,824,995 downwards.
AATAGATCTATCTTGTTGTAGTTAGTCAATTAATGTATTTTGTTGTTAATTTGTCTCAGATATTTTGTAATTGTCGTCCGGAGACGACCTTTCTTTTGGGGGGGGATGATGTTGCCGGTAAAATGTATAATGTAGTTGACGGGTAGAATAGTATCCGAACGGGCGCGTGACGCTTAAGTCACCCCTTCGGAAAGGTATATGTATATGTCCGAGATGGACTTTGGAATCATCAGGAGATCATTGTAGTCATTGTAATCGGATTGTAATCTGCAAGTGCATACATGAATAAAGTACCTGTTCTGAATTGAATCGTGTTATACATGTGTTAACTTCTTACCCTATGCGGTAAACAGGTATTGGAGTAGTATTGTCTTAGGATCGTCATCTCATAACTTTTGAGAGAAAGAAGCTATAGGAGCTTGATTGATCGTTCAACGTCTATGATAAGGAGATGTTGGCCATTATGCATCCCTTGGCCAAGTTCAGGCAATACTTAATGGGCAGCAATTTTTGCATTAAGACAGATCATAATAGCTTGAAACATTTTTTGGATAGAGAGACTTGAATGAGAGGCAACAAAAGTGGGTCAATAAGCTACAATTGTATGACTTTGATGTCTCCTATTGTAAGGGGATGCATAGTCTTGTTGTTGATGCTCTTTCTAGGAGACCCCATTTATGTTTGGTCACAAAGATTGCTAAGGATTGGAGGCACTTGATCATTGCTAAGTATGTCAGGGATTAGTGGGCATCAGGTATTGTTGATGACAACATTTAGGATAGTAGTTATACCCATGTGGATGAGCTGATCATCTACAAAGGAAGGATTTATTTGATTCCAGGGCCAGGTGTCTGTGAGATTGTTCTTTGAGCTTTTCATGATTCTCCTATGGCTGGCTATCTCGAGTTCTTCAAGACATATAGGTAGGCATGGGAGAGGCTCACCTTGAGGGGCTTGAAGACAGATGTATAGAGTTATGTGTGAGAGTGTTGTGTTTGTTAGCAAACAAAACATGAACACACCTATCCTGTTGGGTTGCTGCAACCACTTCCCATTCCTGAGAGGAAGCGAGAGAGCATCTCTATGGACTTTACTGTGGGCTTATCTAAAGCATTGGGAAGGGATTGCATTTATGTGGTAGTGGATCGCCTAAGTATGCTCATTTCTTCCTATTACTATCACATATTTAGCTGTGCAGTTACCTAAGTTATTCTTTTGGGATGTGTTCAGGTTGCATGGTTTACCTTGGACTATAGTGAACGATTGGAAGAGTAGGTTTATGAGTCACTTTTGGTATGAGGTTTTTAAACTATGTGGGATAGAGTTTACTCTAAGCACCAGTTATCACCTACAGACTGGCAGTTAGACTAAGACTGTGAATAAGTGGGTTGAGGGTTATCTGCGGAACTATGTTCCTTCTTAGCAGAGGGCTTGGGTGAAGTGGATCCATTTGTGTGAGTGCCATTATAACTCCACTCACCATATGCCCATTCAGATGTCTCCCTTCAGAGCTCTATACGGATATGGTCCTCCGAGCTTCATTTTGAGTGTCTTAGTTGTAGAGTTGCTATTTTTAGTAAGTCTATTTGTGGCCAGTTGCTATTTTTGGCAGTGCAGATGTTGGCTCAATGGTGATGGTCATTCATTCAATCATCTATTTAGGATGAGATAATTTGTTGGAGAATAATATTTATTGCATGAGTTATAAAGGCTTATTAATAAGTGCACTTTATAATACTAATGCACTCTATGTTATAAAATGATGTTGTGAAGTCGAAGACTCTTTAGTGAAAGGTGTAATGGTGTAGCCAATTTGCACAAGTGCTATTATAAATGTGATTCTCATTATGAGAATTCCATCCTTTATTATTTTTTCTTGATATTTTGGCCGAGAATTTGAGTTTTGGAAATTGTCTGAGAAATTGGATTGCAAATTATTGCTGAGGTATAATAATTTTCCTGTAGCTTCTCTACTGTAATAACATGTAACTGAGAAGTGAATTGTGTTGAAGGAAATTTATTGAGGAAGAAAGCAATCGTACCTATCCATTATGCTATTTGTTGTTTTCCTATGCACTTAGAGGTATCGTACGTCGTCAACATTCAAGAGGGGTACATGCGGAGTGTTAAGATCTCTATCTTGGGTTGGGAATCCAGAGGAGTCTGATGTTGGTACATTACACTCAAAAGCTAACTGTAAAAGTAAGAATATTTGGAAACTCCCAGTCATCATAAAAAAATTTATGAAATAAAAACCCATATGCAAGTCACCAAGACGTCATTACATGCTTGGTGGATGTTTTTGAGTTGGAAGGAACACTTAATGACATATCAAATCCTTCCTCTATCTTCCTTCTGTTGTTTTCTACTTCCCAACTCTTGTTGCTTATCCTCCTTCGCTGTGAATGAGTTACAATTGAAAATAAAACTAGTTTTATCTCCTTTGTTTCACCTTTAAAATCCTTGCATTATATTTCATTTCCCACAAATTTCATTTTATTTCAACCAATATTCTTGACTTGCCAAATGCATGCCTTATGTTTTTAGCATGATTTTCCTCAGGATATCACATTTTCTTATTTGGTAGACCAAATATACATCTTTTAATTTCGCCCTCCTTGTAGTGGTACAAAATTTGTATTTAACTTGAAAACATAGAAACAATTAAAGTTTATTGCTAGTTATTTTATAAACAATTAAATAAGGCTAAATTTGTATTCACTACTATAATATCCCTTGCTTTTCCTGGCACAAATTTGAATCTCAAGGAATTTTTGACTTGCAAATTCTTTACTGTTATAGCACTTTGAATTAGTGAAACGTCCAACAAATTGTGCACTATAAGAACCCTCTTCAAGTTCTAACTCTGAGAAATGCTGAATTGTTTCAATTTTGTATGTTTGACATTTTGTCAAACACCTTGTATGTAAGCTCTGATTCTTGTTTGATCTTTGCAAAGTTTAGTAACTCTTTCAATTTTGGATATATATACTTTAAAAGATCTTAGACCAAATATTGAATTGAAATAACAATGTGTGGAAATAACTTTTTACAATGCAATTATTTCTTTAATATCTTATTCCATTATTCCTCTATGAAATTCTTACTTTAACGATTTCCAAGCACATGAATCGAATTTAAAAAGTGCATGAGAGAAACCTGTGACTGTCTGTAAGCATTGATCTGACTCCTTAGGTGATAACGCAGCCTTTGAAATTCATGAAATTTGACATTGAATGCTTAGAATTTCAAGGGGGGGGACACTCTTGTCTAGAAACATGCTTCATAAACTTTAAACACTGCTCAGAATTCTGAATGCAGCCCTATAAACATTGGATGCTCCCTGCAATTGATGTTTGGCAGTCCTCTATTCACAAATGCAGCCCCTTAATGACCCGGTGATCTGCAAATAAGGTAAACACCAGCCTTTGGAAGTTGATATTTTTAACAAATACTGACATACTTATGCAAATTGACCACAAATTGCAGCAACGGATGGCACTGAATGATGCCACCTCCTGGCACAATTTCACTGGATTGTTTCACCAGTTCAAAGTGCACAACAGGTGTAGACATTCACAACTCCCCAAGCTCTTCCTTCTAAAAACCTGTCTCAAAACCATTCACAAAATCCAGTGCACAACAGAATGCTTTTTCCCTTGTGTTGAAAGCATTTATGATTCTCAAATGCAAATCAGCTGGAAGCTACAAGTTTACACTCCACATAACTTTCCTTTTTGGTGTTTGAAATATAATATTCAGTTATATTTCCTTCCAAGATTTAGGTGCCTTAATACATGTAATTAAATCAACATTTACTGAACTTAGCACTTAATAATAAGATCACTTAATTATTAATCAAGCACGACATAATTCATAATCATAAATAAAATTAAAAGCATATTAACTCTACTGGATGAACACCTCATTATGCAGATACTCACTACCTATGCTTAATGCTTAAGAGCCCTGCCGAAAATAGCAGCTAGCTAAAATTCACTTATTATAAATAGTAAGTCCCTCAAACTGAGCCAATTGACAAGTGAGTCCATCACCGTGCACAGTCTAAATCTGGGTGCCCCTGCCAGATATGGCAACTCCACAACAATGACTTACTATAAATAGTAAATCTCTATATAATTGCTCTAATCAATGATACCAAATCTCAACATTGCCACCTAGTTGTTCCAGCACCCCGCAGCACCCTGCTAAAGATGGGAACCTTGAATTTTCTGAAATAGACACTATAAATAGTAAGTGTGTAGTTCTGGCTCAAACGAAGAGCAACCTTGAAAATCCCTGACCACTGAAGTGGAAGCTCTGCCAATTGGACCCTCTGAAAAACTCCATTAGTCTATGAGGGTCAAGAAATAGGGTAGACCTCCAAAAGTTGATGCTCATGAAAATGGGGACATTATGGCATATTATCCAGCCAAGTCTCTCTATACAAGCAATTTACTGATATAAATGTTGTGCCTAAACAAAAAACATGCTGATATATCTGTTTTTTTACGTGGACATTCCTTGACAATATTAAAGAAAATTTGAAGCTTTCTTTGTTTATTGTAGGTGTCTGGAGCAGCATTATGCTATATTATCAGCAGGAACCCTGAATTACATATTTTGAATGCAAGGGGTTGTAAAAGATTGTCCGACTGTCAACTACTTCAAGAGCTGGGTGGACTATTGAGCTTAAAGGAACTAGCTGTTGGGTGGGGATTATCTGGGCTTTCTTTAGATATGATGAGGCCAGTATTAGCTTCATTGAAGAGTCTTACAGTGGGCCTTGGTGGATCCTTGGGCACACAAGCATGGCTGATACTGCCTACGATTTGCCCCTTATTAGAGCACATCTCTGTTTGTTTTCAGGTAATCTTGAACTTTCACGAACCTTGACCAAAATGCTCTGTTTCAAGTCTACACATTAATATGTTTATGAATTCTATCTTTGTTTTTCTTTGAAGAAGTATATTTTATATAACTCCAGATATCCACTGATTTACCAGTCCCAGTGTAATTGCTTTTGGTAATGCATGTAACACTTCTTTTTACAGGTAGTTTCTGATGAGGGTATAATAAATGCTCTTAAAAACTTAAGATATATCCATACACTGGAGCTGCAGAATTGCTTCGGAGAATTGTCATCAAATATTCTGAGTGTTAGTGCCTCCAATTTGAAATCTCTAACGTTAGACAGGCTAGCATCTTGGATGACAGACAGTGACTTATCCATGCTGACTCAAAACTGTAGAAGTCTTTGCCAACTTTCACTTGCAGGTTGCAAGTTTCTTACCTCTGGTAATGACTGCCATATGTTGATTGAAGCTTCAAGAAGCACCCTTTTGCAATATTATTTTTTTATTCATGGCCAATTTGTGGGCATTCATTGCCACAGTAATAGATGCTTTAATTGTGCTTGTGATCTTGCTACTGAAAACTGACCAAGGATGATTAATAGATGCTCAAAATATCATTGCATCTGGATGGCCTGGATTGAGAAGAATTCACTTGGAGGTATGTTTCAAACATAAGCTGTATATTGCACTTTTGCTTTCATTTTTTGGATTCAATGGAATTTTTTTTTAATCTTTTTGTTCATGGGTGAATGCAATGCTAGGTAAACTAGTTTCATGCACTATTGTTGTTGCTGATTTTCCATTTTTTTAATGTCAAAATAGTTTTGAGTGTTGTTGGATTGTGGAACTTTTTTGATTTTTCGTATGAGAGTATCCTGAAAAAATAACAATAAAAAATAATTTACAAACTCTCTCCAGCAGGCTGTGCAATGAATATATGAAAAAAATAAAACAAATTATAAAATTAAATTACAAATACCTTGATGGTTAAAGTAGCAAATTGTGAACTTTGGTCATCTTATAATCCAACTAATTGATTAAGAGATAGGCTGATCATACTTGTTGAGTCTCACACTTGCAATGAGGCTTTAAACTATTTCTAGGTGTCCTTCAATAGCAATAACACCAGAAATGTTATGTATTAGAAACAAACTCGCAAATGGAAAAATTCATGACAACTTTGGCATTTTATGAGTAGTCATTGTCATTTAGGTTTGAATAAGGGGTGGTGGATGTTGGCTAAGTGCCATTGATGCCATAACTATTTTCTCCGTTTATGGATAAGTTTTGTTTATGAAATTGTTGTAGTGCCTATTCTCTCAAAGTTTGTTTTCATAAAATACATATGAGATAAGCTATATGTGATTTCAGTAGTATGAATGTGTATATACGCCTAGAGAGGATAAAAGAACGGTTACTAGCTACTGTGATTGATTGGAGAAAAACACAGAATCTGGTTAAGTATGAGAAAGTAATGTTCTTTAGATAATAAGAGAAATTCATAAATTTAATACTCAAAATTATTACCTCTCGCATTCTGAACACTTTGTTATACAAAAGATTGATCTGGTCGAATAGTTTTATGTTTACAAGCAAAACCATGGCTTCATAATATCTTTATATCTGGATATCTTCTTTTCTGGAAGCGTATTTTTCTCCAGAAGTTCTTGATACCAATCACATTATATTTTCCAGATTGTTTCGAATCAAACAAGGGTCGAAGCATGATAATAGGTGTCGTTTTTATTAAGACTTATACTTCGATTGTAACCAATTCTTAAGTGAGAGTCAACTTCCTTTTTTTATTTGATAATGCTGTGGTGAACAAGTATTGTAGCCATTGTAACTATGTCAAACATTCTTTAACTGTCATCAAACTGATTCTTTTTGTTGAGAGCTTTATAAAAGAAAAATGAGGTTGTGAAGAAAAGATTTTTTTGACAGAAGCTTTGAACTGAAGAACTCGACATCTTATACTGATATTAAGGTCAAGACAATTACTGAAGCAGTAGCTACAATGTGTCAGCTTTGAATGATTTTTTTGAGACTGCATAGTAAAGAAAAATGGAAAGACTCTTTGTGAGAGCTGAAAATATTTGAAGTGTCAAGTGCTGGAATGTTTGTGTCTTTGAAATTGAGTTTGAAAGACTAAACAAATATATATGAGAAGACAAGCGGGTGTGAAGACTGTGATGTGGAATTCTTAAGTGCAATACCAATCATTTTGTGATTGATGATGTTGTGGCAGTTCTTTAAAAGACAAGTATTTATTTCAAAATGTAATGTACCAATCTGGCAAACACCTCCAAACTCACTGCATGAACTTGTGCTGAAAGATCCGTAAAGCGCAAGGTCTGGACTGTATGGGCAAGATATAGGTTGTATGCCGGTTGGAGGTGGCTGTACTAGGTGACACAATCAGCCATACAGTGGCGTGTGTTGTGGCCATATGGAGTTAATGATGCTGTATGGTGTTGTGATATGCAGTACGGGCTGACAAGCAGTACAGTGATTGGTAGTACAATGCCAAGACTGTCTTAGGATGTACGGACTAGTGGGCTGTAGCACAGCGATTGTTGGGATGTACAGTGGTATTATCGAGTGTTGTACGACAATTCCTTCCTCTTCTGTACTGCCATATGGTGGTTTTCCCCCTCCCTTTATGTGGTGCACAATGTTACCAATTCGCCTTCGGAATTATGATGTTTTCCTTTAGTATGGTAATGTGTTGCCAGATGGACCAAGAACAATGATGGACCATATATGGTTCACGGGCTACCTCTTAACATAGTTTCAGATAGGGATGTGAAGTGTGTAGGACACTTTTGGAGAACTTTATGGAGGAAACTTGGAACCAATTTGTCATTCTCATCAGCCTACCACCCTCAAACTGATGGCCAAATAGAGGTAGTTAATAGAACATTGGGCGATTTTTTAAGAACACTCACAAGACAACATGCAACAAAATGGGATGTAATCCTACCCCAAGCTGAATTTGCATATAATGACTCCATCAATAAAAGTACAGGAAAGTCACCATTTCAAGTGGTGTATGGAATTCATCCTAGAGGGATCTTCGAGTAAAGAGATATGAGTTCACAGCAACAAGTTAGTACCCAAGGAGAAGAATTTGCTACAGCCATAAAAGAAATCTATGATGAAGTCAAAGCACAACTCCAACAAACGTCTAACAAGTATAAGAAGCATGCAGATCAGAAACGAAGACACTTAGAATTTGAAGAGGGAGATTTAGTATGGACAAATCTCAAGAAAGAGAGACTACCAAAAGGTAAATCTACCAAGCTTATGTTGAGAAAACTAGATCCTTGTCAAATATTGAAGAAGTTTGGAACCAATGCTTATGAGATTCGATTGCCACCTGAGATTGGCATCTCTCCCATCTTCAACATAGCAGACCTCACATCATTCAAAGCAACCAATGAAGAAATTGATACAGGATAGATCGTTGATACAGAAGACATTAAACATCTACCATTTAAGAAGACACCACAGCTAGAAAGGATAGTTGACACCAAAGTCACAAAGCAGACAAGAGAAAAGGAGTCCAAGTAGTATTTGGTAAAACTCAGAGGTTATTCGGATGTAGATGCTATGTGGATGACCGAACAAGATATCAAGAAGTAGGGTACCACTCTACAAGAGCTCATCTCAAGTGCTCTTGAGATAAAATTTCCTGGGGAGTATGGTGCAGGAGCACCCACATAAAGTATTTTGGATGTGATTTCTGCACAAGCCGACTTGAGGAATTTATCCCGACTTCATCATTAGGATAAGATCTTTTCTTGGGATTTGTTCAGACCATTGTGGGGTCATTCTTCCCTATTTTATATTGATTTAGAATATTTTGTAAGCTGTTTTGGCGGGAAGTCTTTTTGGGTTAGTTTTCCTATTTTGTAATAATCTAGAATGTTCCGTAGACCGTCCTAGCAAGTATAAATAGAGTTTTTAGGTTTAGGTTTAGGTCAAGTTTTTGGATACGAAATCATGGGGGAGAAGAAATCTTTAGGAGAGCAAGTGTATATACTATTCATTTGATGAATCAATTAGAAGAATATTGTTATCTATCTCTTTATGGTGTTGGTTCCTTTTGTTTTTGCTTTCGTTGAGTTTATCTCTGCATCAACACCTCAAGGCTACAATAGAGAAAATCTAGTTCCCAACCTCCACCATGCCTACTAAGGCTTTCAAACACTTATCCAAACCTATTACAACAAGAATCAACTGATTCCAAAGTTCTATCCACTCACCAAACACACAAACCCAACTTTGCCCCTTCACTAGGCCTAATAGCCCAATTAGACCTCTAGTGACTGCTTTTGTCAGTTTTCTCCCACACTTTCCAAAAGTCCTGCCAAAGTAATACTTGATGCAAATATCCTTTTCAAATTTCTATAACATATCTTAAAACCAAATATGATTGCTTAGGACCAATCTTACTGTAATCTCAGTTTTACCAGTTTTGGGGGGCAAACTAGCCCACTTTTCCAGAGGAGCTATGCCAAATACTCAACTACCAACCCTGAGACTCCCAACAATCTTGTAATATGATCCCAATCGAAGGAATTTCACATCAAATTTGATGCTATGACAACATTGAAGGAAAGAGCCCCAAAACCCTCATAGAAGCTCACCAAACCCTAGGCTGTTGTGATTAACCACTTTCCCAAGAATTTAAAATTCAATTGACTATTCCTACACCTTCCCTAGGAACATACGAATCAATTTCAAACATAAAAATCTTAGTTACTGGGTTCTTCTATTTAGGCCTAGGTCTTGGTAATGGTACAGTTTTGGTACTAGTTCTTCTGGTTCTTTGTTGGTCCTTCTGTGAAGGACCTATAGTAAAACTGGGCACCTAGGAAGTACCCTAGGGCAATAGCTCAGTTTATGTATGTATTTCTGATTTGTTCATTAGCTTGTTCTTTCTATCAACTTTAGATATTGTCTTGCAACAACTTGGTAATATTATTCAAGCCAAAATTGTTCTATTTAATGCCCTTAGTTTATGACAATAGTGAACAGCAATCTACTTTGGTTCATTTGAAGATCAAGGATTGATTTCTTTATTTGTAGATCTGAGGATATAACTATTGATAGATTTGTAAAAGCCAGCCAATAGTTATGTTTGTTGATCATGTTTATATTGATGTCAATTGCTAATGCATATAATTTGAAACTATATCAGTATTACAAATTATTTATTTATAACTTTATTGGTCATTATGAATTTGAGTATCACTCTTCTTTTATATTTGTAACTTTGATGTTTTAACTTACATACATGCATACATATACAGACAAACCCAAACCTACAAGGGAGAAAAAAATGTCATACCCACGTATTGAACCCTGTATTTGTACTCGAACTCGAATCGGCAACTTAAATAAAAATGATTACCTTGTTTGGTTAGATCAATCCACTACTATAACTTTACTCTCAAATTTATGTACTTTTAGCCTGTCAATAACATTTATCTATGGTGTACCACAGTTAATCATCAGTCCTGCATATTATTTGATTAGTAGCATATATTACGTGTTAGAGAGTGTCCATTCCATGAGGATTAGGGTTACATTCATAGAATGGACCTCTTTTCCATTGATTCTATTAGACTGTGATAGAAAAGCCCTAAAACCCTTAGGTTTTGTCAGCACAAAGTGGAAATCTACTTCAAATGATTTAACAGCCATTTACCAACTTCAAGATAGGGAAATGAGATGTTTAAATCGTCTACACAATCAGATCAATGAATGAACTCATAGAAGCATCAGATTTGCAAGAAAAACATATTTCTTATTACTTCTTTGGATCTATTTGTACGCACTAGAATGCCAATCTTTTTCTCTAATGATTCCATGCCTTGATCAGGCTTTATTAACATAAAAAACGACTTCCCAAACCAATTGATATAGGTTTTGTTATTAGCCCTCCAAACTATGCATAAACAAACTACCCGCCTAAGCTAAGAAACTAGCCGTTACAATTCAAATTTGAATTTGAATTTGAATTTGTAACCAGAACATCTCAAATCAAACTAACCCATTACATAACTTTCCAAATGGATTCATTTTCATAGACTATTCATCCTAACACCCTTATCAACCCTTTTACATAGGTTTAGCCCATTACAATCATATTTACAACTTTATGCATTTTACACCAGAGAAACCCATTATAGGCTTCAACAAGTTCCAATTGATCCTTTTGCCTTTGTAGGGTTCCTCCATGCTCATTGATGTCCTCTTGCTCAGTTGTGTCTTCTTAGGTGTCCCTGCACCATTTTGTCTCTTTGTTGCTTGGTCTTTCCCTTGGCGCCATTTGATGTTCTTGGTGTTGTCTATTTCTTGTTCTAACTTTCAGTCACTTAGACCCTTTTGGTGGTCTTCAGTTGCACATTAATAAATTATCTTATACAAGGAATGGTTTTAAGGAGTCAATATATAAAGAAATCCTTTGTTAATGATTACATAGTTGTGCAAAATTTGTGGTATGAAGATAAGAAAGGGCATTAACAACAAGAATGTAAATGAAACACCACTAAGGGAATTGAATGTGTTGACTACAAGATGCAAGTAACAGTACAAAACTTTTTCAAACTAGTTTCGCATTTCTCTAAGTTGAATTTGTTATTTGATTGCTTAATGTTGATTGATCAATCAACTCCAATTCACATAGCAAATTCTTTTACTGAAGGTTTTCGTCAAGTTTTTTTCGTTTTTCTGTTTTTCGAGCCTATGCTTGGTTTTTGAGGCCTTCATCGTCTTTTTCTTTGTTTTTGAGTGTGTATTTCTCGGATTTTAGTCTTTTCGTTTTGCTCAAGTCATGGCTTTCAGTTTTCCCTTCGATTTGATCTAATCTAGAGCTGAATCGGAGTTGTTAGTCAAAAGATATGACCATTTTCATGCCCAAAAACTGGACCATTTTCATGCAACAACACGAATTAAAAATATCATGTTATGTTTTTAATTTGACATTCACTTTTTGAAAAATATAAATTAAATTCACTTTATCTTATATTTTTAAGTTGAGTTGCTTTTTGATTTTTCACTTAAGTGACTATATTAACTATATAGTTCAATTTAATGTTTGGCATTTAAATCAAATCCTCTAGTAAATATTACTTATTAAATGATATTTACATGTTATATTGTTAATATGATGTGTAAATATAATATATGTCCCACTTAAGTAATATTTTATTAAAATTAAATTGACATGTGCTTATTAAAATCACTTAAGCATGGAAAAATCACTTAAAGTGAGCCTTTTTCATGTCATTACATGTAAAAATCACTTTAAGTGGACATTTTTCATTCCATTGTATCCAAGACTCAACTTAAAGTGCAAAATCATTTGAAGGTGGACCTTTTTGATGCCATTGCATGTAAAGTCGCTTAAAATGTGTGATGACATCTAAAAGATGAGCTACATGTGTTATATGCATATGCACCAAAAAGGTGAGCTTTTCACTAAAGACATGTATTTGCACTTCCCAAACCTCTTTTTGGGGAAAAAACACTTTTCTAAAACATGCTTATGCACCCAAAAGGTGTGTTTTTGCCTTGGAAGAGCCGATTGCATGTTTTTAAAACATGTAATGGCCTCCAAAAGGTGTATTTTACTTCGTAGCATGTTTTTAATATATGCATACACCTCCAAAAGGTGTGTTTTGCATTAAAACACATTCTCTTGCCCTTCCAAAACCCATTTCTGGAAAAACTTCATGCATTTGGCTCTCAAGAACACTTTTTTGGTGTTTTTGCTTGATTTCTTCCATGGAATTTCTTCAAATCTTCTCCATTAGGATCGCTTTTGGAAATCTAAGTATTTCCAAGCATTAAATGTTGAGATTTCATGCTGAAAATGTCATTTTGGACTCCATTCAAGGGCACGTTTTAGTGAAAAACACCTAAAATCTATTATTTTTGCTCACGTTTTTGCAAGGAAAAGAGGTGTTTTGGCATGTTTGCTCATTTGCAATACATCTTGGCTCACATTTTTGCATTTGGAAGTCAAAAACGACTTGTTTCATGCACTTAGAGATTCACATTTTTCCCCAAAAATGTTCCAAGAGTATGCATTTGCCAAAAGTGTTGGAAGTTTGAGCATTCTTACAGAAAGTTTTGGGCATTATCCATAAAAAATGCCTCATTTGCTGCCCACTACGTATTCTTCTTGCAAAGTTTGAAAAGATCTAAGTTTGTTGGAGAATTTTTCAATATTGAAGCTTTCCCTCCATTTTTCTCACATAATCATCATGTAAGTGGACATTTTCCTTCTTGCTAATAAATTTATGCTTATCATGCTGATTTTATGCACATTTTCACTTGATGATTGCCACTTGTTGATTTTGTTCCCATGGAAAGTGTATTTTTCTTTTAAAAATGATGAAATGGTTCATTTTCATGTTTTTGGTTTTTTTTCAAACTCCTAATTTGAAATTGCATATTGAAGTGCTTTGCTTGTTGACATGTTTGAGTCATTTGCCAAACGCACATTTTTCTTTAGAAGTTTTGTTTTTGTGTGTTTACTTTCAGTTTTTCTCAATTTTGAAGAAGTTGCATGTTCTTTCCCAAGAACTTGGTCATATTTCACTTCACTCCATCTTCTATTTCATGCAAGAGCATCATCACATTCGATTTCCACTTTTCATGTCACAACACTTCGCATCTCATATGTCAAATGCAATTACATGTATTTCATTTCATTCATTATCCGCATGTGCATGTAATCTCATTTTCCACTTCCATTTTAACTGATCTCACTTTTTGCATCCAATTGCACGACACGATTACATGAAAAGCCTTACGTGTAATTGCATCTCTAAAACCCATTTTTGACTTAAAGTCACTTTTTGAAAAGTCAAAAATGTCATATGCATGTTTTACCATGTAGTTTGACTTCACCTTTCCACAAAGATGACTATAAAGTTCATTTCACCTCAAGCTACATTCAATTTCCATCTTTCTATATGCACTAATGCCTCCATGAGCAAATACATGTTTTTCCACTTTCCGTGTCATTACATACTTCCCATCTCATCCGTTATCCGCACTTACATGTAAGCTCATCCTTCATCTACATTCACATCTCATCTCACTTTCCATCCCTCATTACATGTTGCAGTTACATGTAATCCATTTTCTATGTAATAACGCCTTGAAAACCTAAGTCACTTTTTGAAAATCAGCAATCTTCATTTGCACACATTTCCATGCGTTCCGCTATCACACATATCCATCTCCTTCCATTTTCACTTCCACAATATTTCATTCCACCTTCCATTTCCATTCACTAATATGCATATGATTTCTCTTTTGAGATCTTTTCATTGGGCCTACAAAGTTTCAAATCTGTACTCGAACCTTTGTTGTTGATTGAGAATCAACTTGTATGGTGATTTTCTCTGATGATGTGTTTATGTTTTGGGATTTTTGTGTTGTAGCGCAAGCGCAAGAGATTCCCTGACCATCTAAATCTAAGGGCACAATGAAATATCAGTTTGATAAAGAGTTGGCTCATGCAACGCCATCTCAAGTCACATCCATTGTTGACAATGTGTTGGACACAAAGATTATACACGTGGACATGACTGATTTTCTACGAAGAATAGAAACTCTTGTTGGTCATTAGATGAAATGTATTAAGAGAAGTCATATTCACTTGGTATCTACATTTCCCATGGCTGCTATAGAACTGAGTTCGTTCTCGGATTTGCAAAATGTTTCAGACCAAAATCAAAGACGATCAAGGATGCTGATGACAGGGTTATTATTAATCTTGATCCAGAAGTTATTGAGCAAATTTTCAAAGTGCCACATAATTCAGAATGCATAGATCTGACCAAAGAATCATCTTTGGAAATTTGGAATGAGAAAAAGGGAGATTATCAGAAGTATGTAAATCAATACTAGTTGGATAATAAAAGAAGCAGCTTCTCGAGATGGCCAAAGACTGTTCACAGGTCTAATTTCAAGCAAGAGTTCAAAGATCTTATCATTCTTCTCAGCAAGGTTTGTGGTCTTAAAGATTCCACTAATTTTGAATCATGGATGTATAAATTCATCTTCCAGATCATGGAGAACAAAGAACATATCTTTTGGGGAGAACTGATTAGTATTGCACTCTACCAACAGTTGCTCAATGTAGGGACTGTAGTGTCTTTCTACGTGAACTCCTACCTTGTTTACATTGCTGCTGCCACGAGATCTTTCTCTGGACTCTCAACCAAAGAAGATCATCTTCAGATTCCAGTTTGGGATTACTATGATCAGATCACTCTAGCATATAGTAAGTTCCATTACAAAAGAGTTCAAGATGCTTTCTTTAGTCATTTCTAATGCTTGTTTGATAGACAATTATCCATCAAAAAGGTATCTAATGAAGCTTGGGAAAAGGTAAATCAATACGGTTGCATCTTTCTCAAGTTTCCAACTTTTACTTACTTGAGGGTTGGATACTTTAAAGGTGAGTCGTATACCTTACCTAGGTATGCTACTGATAGGATCATTTTGATGGAATTAGCCAGACAACTCATGGAAGTCCATTCTGATCAGCATACTTTGCATAGGTCTGGTTTTGATATTTCTTCAGCCAAGCCCTTAGCGATAGGTAACTATTTGATCAATTTTGTACATAAAGCAAAAAATATGAAAACATAATTACAGTTAATTATTTTGAAGAAGTTTAAAGCTAGATTTGACTTCAATTATCGAGAAATGAATTCTTAAATCAAGAGGGCATTCACACATGTTCATCGCATCAAGGATGTTTGGATTGATATGAGAAGAAAACTGGATACAATGAAGATGGGTTATTGCAGATTAACTTTGCAACAGATCATTGATCTTAACATGCTTGAGATCCCATCATATTTTCAAATTGAAGATGGTGGCAATGTTCTTGATCTCGAATTTCATCAGGTAGGTTTTGATAGAAAATGCCCTTTTCCCATTCATTGGCAACAGAAGGAAGGTACATCCATTCTTGATAGATTTCAATCCATTTTGGCAAACACCAATAAGTTGCTGAAAATTAAAGGCCTAAAAAGGGTTAATCCGAAATTGGGTTTGGATTGTGGAAGCTTTGGCCCTCTTGGAAGGAAGTCACAGCTGGAAACTATAGGAAAATATGGAGCTTCTTCTCTAATGCAAAGGAGTCTCTTAAATTCAAGTTGAAGTGCGGAAAGGGATCTAAATCGTCTCAGATCCATGAACTAGTTTAGGAATTAGAGGAGGAATTAGAGATAGAATCAAACAAAGAAGATGAGAAAGAAGAAGGGGAAGTTATGATCATATCTCCTCCAAGAACTGCACAAACTCATGCACCATCCATGCATGAAGCACTTTTTTTGGATGAGATTGATGATGATGTGGATTTGTTTTCCACTATTTTCACACCTATTCCAGTTTCAGAAGTCAACATGTTGGCTCTTCCTATTTCTTCACCTGCTCTTATTTTTGCAAATGAGCAATATGAACATTTGGGAAGTGTGTTTGAAGATTTTCCAACTTTTACAAAGGGTCAAGTTTCTCAACTTGATACATCTCTGATAGGTTTTGAGGTTTTCATGATAGAATCCTCTCATCATTCTCCTACAAATTTAGCTGTGTAGACTAAATCTTGTTCAGTCACAAAAGAGATACAATTAGGATCAATGCTAATGATCTCCACTATACCTACTTCCACAGATGAAAGTTTCAGCTTGCCTACATGGTTGAGTGGGATCACAATGAAGAGAATAAAAGTGGTTGTACCTCCAGATAACCTTCCTGTCAAGAAGACTAAGTCCAAATTTTTAAAAAATAAGATTGTTTCAAGGATCTTAGTTGATTCGGAGAAAACCAAGTTTGTAGAAGTTGTCGAGCTACTAGTGGGCAAACCTATTGAAGAACTTACCTGTTTTGGTTACAAGTTCACTAAGGTAGAAATCGAGAAGCAATCACGTTTGAGTTGCTTGCAAGGTACTCAAGATGCATTAGCTAATGTGTTAGAAAACAATTATGAATCATGGGAGAAGAAGAATCAACTCAAACAGGAGGTTACTCGCCTAAATGAAGTCATTTGGCAACAATCTTCTCAAAGTGTTTTTATTGTGTCTCAGATGTTCAAGGAAAGAAAACTGATTGAAGCCGCGAAGTCTTGGATAGGAGAAATCATCTCTAAAGGAGTTCGAGCCATTACAGAAACATTTGCAGTTCTTAAGCATATCAAAGATATGAATGAAATAGATCAAAACTTGATTTCCTCCTTGATTCAAGAAGCAGATGATTTGGAGGAGATTCTCAATGATTGGGATGAGATTGCTAAATTTGATTTAGATGCCATGGTTTCATGTGACATTCTTCCATCCTGTGAAATGTTCTTCAGGTATCGAGGGCTTCTGGGTTATAAAGAAGAAACATTGAGAAAATTGGTTACAAAGTTGCAGACAACTCTTCGAGATTGTCAAATGACAGAAATAGGGATCACATGTGATTTGAGACAAATGGGATATCAAGTTCTTGATGAATGTGATAATCTGATTGCAGTTGAAAGGGCAAGTTCAGAATATACAATTAGGATCAATGCCGATTTAGATTCTAAGGATTTAGGTTCTCACACGATGAACAAATTTGTCTTGTATAAATCTTTGACAAAACACTTGCTAGATTCCTTGGCAGAAAATTCTAAGGTTGTGTAATCAGCATATCCAGATGCTGTAAGGATAGAGGCCATATCAAAGACAATGGAGATTTCCGATCTTCCTACAGTACGTGATGTTATCGGCAAGTTCAAGGCACTAAAGAACAATCTTTAAGATTGTTATTTTGTTTTTATTTTTGTTTGTAGATCTAAGAGGATGCATTGCATGAAAAGATGTAATTACATGTAATGTGAGTTGCATGTGTAGTTGTATGTAACCCAATAATTTCTCTTTTAGTTAGATTGGGTCAAAGTTGGTTGAGTTGCTCCTACTTTTTCTTTCATTTTTTCTCAACTCCTTTGCCTATATAAAGGAGTATTCCGTCATTGTAAAATCATCTTTTATCTTTTATTGTATGCAAGAGAGCTCTGGAGAAATTGTGCTAGCAAAACTTGGTTTGTGTAGCACTATTTTGAGAGAAAAGTGAATACAAAGGAGCAATTGAAACTTAACTTTGATTGAGTGAGATTGTTACTTGTGTGAATTAGAAGCTTTGTCTGTAATTTGCATATGTTATCTTTGATTCATGTAATCTTGTGTTCTTGATAATTGAGTATCAAAGAGTTAAGAAGCAATTGGAACCGGAGCTTTGACTAGGAGCATTTGTGGAGATATATAGTTAGAAGCTTTGTCTGTAGCTTATATTTCTTTCTTGATTCACAAAATAGTTAAAATATCTTTACTTTTAGAAGTTTTTGTGCCCTATTAGTAAAGTTTATTCATATAGAAGTACAACCGAACTTAGAGCCAAATCGGTT
Source organism: Cupressus sempervirens (assembly GCA_028749045.1). Classification (NCBI taxonomy): domain Eukaryota; kingdom Viridiplantae; phylum Streptophyta; class Pinopsida; order Cupressales; family Cupressaceae; genus Cupressus; species Cupressus sempervirens. Next base: position 378,806,674 of record CM053788.1, on the reverse strand, counting down.
CACTTTCTGCTAGCCTTTGAGTTAGTGTTGGTTTATCCGTATCAACGTTTACAGCTTTAGAAAGAAGTGTAGTTAGAGATTTCACTTTGCCCATTACTCGCTCCATGGGTAAATTGATTTTTTCCTGAAGTTAAGAGGAAAGAATATTGGTAACACCCTTTTACAAAATCTCTCAACTTCTTGCTTACCTTGAATTGATCCAAGGAATGGTGAGAAGGGGGAGCCTTCCCTTTAAGGTAGGAGAGACTCTGTCTCACGCATTGTGGCTGGTCATCTTATTTTGCGACTAGATTTCACCTAAAACTGTTGGTTGCAAATTATCCACGCAACAGAATGGACATCCCATCAAGTTATAGATCAAGCAATGAGGAATTAGGAAAGGCATTGGTGAATTGTAGTGTTGTCTATCAAAATCAAATGCAATTTATGAAATGGGAGGGAGAGAAGACAATTTAGCGAAGAGCAGCCTTGTGGGTTATGACAAAGAAGAGGAAAGCTGTGGCTTTTTGCCAGGGAATGGAGAGGTAGAGTGAGTATAGCTTCAAATGATGGCGTTGAGTGAAAATTGATATTTGTGCAGCATTGGAGTTACACAAAACAATCTGTTATGCAAATAGGTAAGAGGTCTTTGACAGGCCACAGTTTTAACCCATATGTTTGCAGTCATTAGTGTGTTGATGTGATTAATTTGGAATAAGACTATCTTTCTATTCTTCAATTTTTTGTTGAATTTAGAAGCAGAGAGTCTCTCAATTTGTTTAACTAATTTTGAGTTTGAAGTTGAGGAAAGAGAAGCATCAGCATCAAAACCAATCCTGGTTTCCCATACAACTAGCAGAGATCTAGCGTCTTTGAAAATAGATGGACTAGAGTACATTTGTAGCAATTGTTAGCATACATAATGATAAACTTTATTGGTCTAGAATGTTGATATTCAAATGTTGTGGAACACAAACTTAAACTAAAACTCATCATAATGGATAGTAGAAATGTCAAATCTCTAAAAGCATTGTATTTCTTTTTTTTTTGTTCACTTTGTATTCATATTCAGAATATATATCTTTCTAAATTGGGATGGATATTATATCTCTTTGTTTTTTGTTTTTTTAAAGATAAATATAACAGAAGCACACTTATTTAAAAGATAAGTCTAAACCGTTTTTTCTCACATACCTGTTACATGATTGAATTGTTGGCAAGTTTAATATACAATGGAGAATAAATTGCTATCTGCTATTGAGAATTTGATTGCACTGCACAGAATATTGTGGGTTATCAACATGCCTAGAAAGTTTATGGCTTGAAATTCAGTGTTCTATTTTCTTAAATGTTGAAATTTAATTTAATAAATTTAAAAAAGGCATCAAGGGAATAAATGAAACCCTTTCTCTTTTGTGCAATAGGAATCTAATATCTTTTCCTACACTTTGAGGCCTCATCAATGTTTTACATTTTCAATCATTGTAAGTTTCTAATAAAATGCAGTTTTGAAGTGCATAACTGCAATCTATCAATCTGAACATCCGTTTAGGAACCATAATCATGAAATTTAAGTATGGTGCATCCTAATCATCATTTAGTGCAGTCTTTGTTTGTGGTCATTAAAAAATATTTACATACTAGCATTTAATATTTGATCATAGATAGCTAGAGCAGAAAATTGGAAATAAGCAGATAAGGTAAATTAAAGCCACAAGCGAACACAACCATATGCGCTAACCAACTGCCCCCACATTTTGGCCACAAATAAACATAATATATCCTGATAAACAATGCTTTTGTTTTCAGTTTCTGTTGCAATATGATATAATGGAGTCATGATTTGAATATTGAAGAAATATATGCTTCCTTTGCTACTTGAGATATGCCAAAGGATAACTAGAACATTTGTCTATGTTTGTCATTCAAGTGTCATGCTATTTCTTAGGAGATTGTGAGGAAAGTATTTTGTAAACAAGCATCCCAATTACATCCATGAACAAGTTGTGCAGCCATAAAACTTGACAGCATCTTAGATCTCAGCATTTGGTGAAGTATTCCAGCATTTCTGGAGAAACCAATGAAAAAATTGAATTTACTTGAGGGATGCCCCTTTTTTCCTTGGTACAATGTCAAAAGTTGTCATGGATTTGTGGTTATGTAATTTTTCCAATTGTTTGTACTTATTATTTTATTCTATTTGAATGTTTTTAAACTAGTTATTTTCTCTTACTAAATTTTTAACTGTGACAACTATCATTCTTTCATCTTGGGACAAGATAATAATTCAGGCAGATTTACACTTTCTAATTACATGCTCTTCTTTGAGTAATTTCATATGATGTTTCTTTTATATTTGCTTTTATCTTTTACATTGTATATCTTGGGACAAGCAATAAGTTGTTTTGCAAGTAGAGTAGAAGCATATATAACTTGCTATCATTTGCTGAATACTTTATTGTCAAGGCATGCTCAGAAAATTATTTTTCTAATAGTGTTGATGTATTTTGTATTCCTGCAGAATTGTTCCAAAGTCACTGCTAATGGTGTTTCTCATATTCTAGAATGTAGAGCTATGGAAGATCTCCTGCTTCGTCATAATGTAAGTATCAATAGAAACTGCACATTACAAATGTGTGGGATTTTTCCCTATATAGATATCTATTTTTTATTTAATGAAAGTAAATGCATCTGTGATATATCCTCTTAGACCTAAAACTTTTAGTAGGCATAGGTGATGTATTTTAGAATAGTACTTATCAATATTGTATTTAATGCATTGATATATTTTGGAAGATTGGGCTTTTTTATTGAACTTTTCTTGGTGATGAATTTTTATTGAATTTTCTATAAGTGATTTAGTGTCTCATAATTATGATAAACTTAAATTAGGATATATGATAGTTAGAGATCATTTCTTTTTTCTTTCTACTAGCATTTTGATGCGATGACTTCTACTCTCGATGATACAATCTCCTGTCGAGCTTTCTCCAAGAACTATTTCCATGCCCTTGTTCGTGAAGTTCTCTGTGCTCAAGTCGATGGGTTCTAGCGGGTCTCTGCTTAGGCGTGTCATCGTTCCTATGGTGTGCCTCTCAACTCAATGTTTGTGGCTTCTTGTGGTCGCGCCCATTTGTTTTGTTTTGGTCTACTGTGCTATGCTCAGTCGCACGTAGGTATTTCTTGTTGCTTTCATGACAATGTTTCCCATCTATGTTTCCTATTGCCATTGTTGTTGGTGTTTCAAATCCTCCCGTTGGTTGCTTCTTTTGTGGACCCCTAGATTTTTTTATTTTCCTATGGGCTTCTGGTGTGCACAACATGGCCTTTTCCTTTCCGCTGCCATCTTCCTCTAGTCGTTGCTTGTTATCTTCTTACATTTTTGTGGGCCTTCTCTTTAAACAGTGGTTGCTTTCGGATTTTGCATGTTGCTCGTTCTCCTTTCTCATGCTTTTTCTTGTCAGGGTTGTGCATTGCTCATTTTCCTTCCTGATTGGGGCTCTTCAGCTATGTGTCTTGTGTTTTGGTGTGGCTTTGTTTTACTCACGATTCTCTTTTCTCTACTTGTTTCTGCTCCCTACATCAGTTTGTTGTGGCTATATTTCTCCAGCAAGTTTCTTGTCCCTACATGCTTCCTGCAGAATGTGCTTGCTGCAGAATGTTTGACCTTGTTGTGGCTAGCAATACAGCCAGCCTAGAGACATTCTTTTTCGCTTCCCTATGATCATGTATTAGAGACTGAAGTCCCAGGATATCAATCTACACGAGCAACTACTTGATAGATTGAAGAAACTTGAATACGAGAATGCAAGACTTGTTCCTTCTATTGCAAGCTTGTCCACCATAGCTATTAAATTACTTGTTGAAAATGTAGAATTCTGCCTCCTTCTCAACACAATTTATTGCTTAGCACCTCCAAATACACTATCATCTTAGAGCATAATGCAAAACACTCAAAGCTTTTATCTTAGCTGAAATTGATAAAAAATTATAGTCTTGGGCCTTAGTGTACAACAACAACACCATCAGATCCCCTTCTCTAGCAAGAGGTGTCGAGGAGCTTGTCTAGGCCAAGTTGGCCGAGAAGTGAGTTAGGCGGGCTTGTGAACTCAATCTATGAGTTTGGGACGTTCCTACCCCCTCCTTTGACACTCTTCCTGCAAGCTACTCCTTTCTCAACAATCATTTGGGCCTCTCTAATATCACATTAGACAAGGCATGGTTTGGACATAGTAGTACCCTCTTCCTTAGCTTTCTCACACTTGCTGAGCACTTGCGGGTCCTTAGGTTGAGGAGGAAGCTTTTTCCTCTTCCCACTAAGATTTATCTGGATGAGGATTTCACTAGATCACAGGTTACAAAGATGAAACATTCTTGGGGACTTGTCGTAGAGGCTAGACATAGTGGGAAATGGACAATTATCAGGAATCTCAAGGCTTTTATTCGAGATTCTCCTTCACCTTGATGAGAATCGAAGGTGGCCTCCAAGGCCAAATGATGGTCTTGATAGCAGTTGGGCATGGTGGAACTTCACAGTGGTTCCCTAATTGTTAAGTGCTGGAATAACAACAGGTCCCTTTGGTCCTTGTTAGGCCTTTTCTAGGCTGCTCTTGGTATTGCAGATGTTCTCCTTGTTACAGAGACTCATGAGAGCCCCTTTTGTCCTCTTCTGCACGTTTCTGGTTGCCAATGGATGTCTTCTTTTAGGGATGAGATCAAATGTTTTGGTGGGGTTGCCTATTTGGTTAGGGGCCGACTTGTTGGCATGACTTTCATAGTTCATTCTGACAATTTTGCTAGATTCATGTGGCTTCACATTAGTCAGACATCATGTCTCTAAGATATCTTTATTGTAGTGTGTTATTTTCCTCCAACCTCCTCATGCTATGCATTCCACAGTATGGAGAATGGTGACTCTTTTGAGGACCTTCACGTGTTAATTTACTAGATTTTTCACGATGGGTGACATAATCGTTCTTGGAGACTTTAATTCATGGACTAGAGACCTTCAAACTCCTCTCCATGATCACAAATTGGATTAATTTCGTAAAGTTGAATTAGATCCTAACATCATGGGCTTATAATGTTTCTTCGAGGGAAAACATGGACACCTTACTAGATATGGTTGTCATATTTTACAGCTGTGTGAGGCCTCAAACTTGGTGATCCTAAATGGGCACCCTTGCTTTCCTACTTTAGGTCTTTCACTTGCTAGCCTCATTGCGATAGCGCTAGTGTTGTTGACTGTGCTCTCTCTTTGTCTTCTTTCATTTGCATTAACCACTTCTCCATCTCTTTGCTCCCTTTGGCGGATCACGACCTCCTTAGCCTTACCCTCTAGGTTCCCCCCAACCCTCCTATCCCCTCTTGCTAAGCCTCTCCCTACCCACACCTCCTTTTACTTCACAGAGAGCAACCATTACCTCTTCGGTTCATTACCTTCGTCGGCTCATCCCCCAAGGTTCCTTAACCAATTCTGGGGATGCCCCCTCCATGTTCAATTCTCTTGCGACCACATTGTGGGAGTCTTCCCTCCTCTCCATCCTCTACTGCACCCCTCTCCTCTCTCGTAGTCCCAAGCGCAAGACTACTTGTCATAAGAATCAATGGTTTGACAAGGATTGTATGTCCTTCCATTACTCGATTGTTTTGGCTTTTTCTACCCTTTCTCCCTCATTTGTCCAGTTGAGGCTCGCTTACTGCCCCTTTCTTCACCATAAGAAGCAATCGTTCATCCTAATGTAGTGTAGATCCCTTTGTGCCTCTCTTCTGTAGTCCCTAAAGCTCTTCTGGCACACCATTTTTTCTCGTCACCCTCCCCCACCCCCTTCAGCCTTTATTATGACTCCCTTGTTTTCCACACCTCCACTCTCTACAACATCCCCAACCAGACCCCTCTCCACCTCACTCCTCCGTCCCATTGCCACCTCTTTGCATTCTCTAACATTAGTAAGGCTTTTAGATGTATGTGTATTAGCAAGATTGTAGATGAGGAAGGGTTCCAAGTAGAGCTTTTCAAGCTCTGTATTACTTTTCTTGGCTCCTTTCTCATAGTGCTTTTTAACAGAGTGGTTTGCGTTGGTTTTCTCGATCCTTGGTCATGGCACATTATCGATCCAATCCACAAGTTTGGGTCGGTTTCAGATTGCGACAAGTACAAAACCATCATGGTTGGGCATACATTTGTCATGATAGATGCATACTCTTTGAGCTTGAGATTCCTCTTATTAAGGAGCAACTAGAGGATTTGTTTTAATTGACTATCAAGGATTATATTGATTCAAACGGAGGAGATCACGACTAGATGACATCTCTATTGACAAGGAAACTATAGCAATCAAGAAGTAGATATACAATACACGGTTGTGAAATTCTTCGTGTTTTGCTTAGAACCAACAAAATAGCAAAGGAAATAATCTTACTACAATATTGTGACTCAGCTCTAGACTAGCTTTATGATGTGCTAACATAAGAGATAATTATTTCATACCCTTGAATAATGTAATGTCCTCATCATAAAATAAATGTATTTAATTAAACTTTTTTAACGGGCCGATTGATTTAATGTATCTCGGACCCATTTTTATTTTTGTTTCCGTAGTTTGTGTTGCTGTTGGCTATCTTTGTACACCTTTAGAAAGTTTCCCGACGGGTATTTAAGCACGGCTTGTAGGTAGTCTGTAGTTATGCTTTGGATTTTTTTTCTTTGTACTGCGAACTCCTGTTTAGGGTTCTCTGTAATTCGCCATTTCGAAAGTGAAAGACCTTCCCTATTTGGCTCGTGCGGTTTCAGTGGGATTCAATCCTCACCCTATTCTGTTGTTGCATTGTACTTCTTCGCTCAGATCTAGAAAGTTGGAGCACCATCATATTGCAAATAACTATTGTTTCGATCTATTCTTTGTTCAGTGCACTTCCATTTTGATGTCTATTATTTTGTGGATTCCATCAACACTCTGTGTATGAGCAACATTATGTTTCCATCGCCAATTGTGTGATTCCACACTGCTCATTCCTCACCCCATCCATCCTTCCGTGTTGTCCTTCACCTCCTTGTACGGCTTGGGCCTTCGAGTCATCCATTTGAGCCACCGTACGGCCTATTATTCTCATTGTACAACCTACTACAAACATCGTACGACTAACTATCCTCCACTATAAAGCTTCCCAACCTCACTCCGTACGGATTGCCTCTCCATACCATATGGCCACTGGTGTCACCATATGGACTAGCAACCACCATGTACGGCCTCACAACCTCCACCGTACAGATTGACAAACTCCAGCGTACGGCTAGCAATCTCCACACCGTACGGCTCTGAATTTTGCCCTCCAAATTTGGTCCGTACAACCTCTCAATCTGTGCATTCATATTTCTATATGGCTATTTTGGTTTCAGAGTTAGTCAAAACATTATAGTGGTATTAGAGCAGAAATCATCGGGAGCATCTTCGAAACCGTTCGAAAAAGTGGCCACGCAGCACGGGCAGTGGTCGCATAGCACGGGCAACTAAGAACATGCAGCATGGGAGCATCTTTGAAACCGTTCGAGAAAGTGGTTGCACAACACGCGTAGTAGCCGCGCAGCACGAGCAGTGGCCACGCAGCACAGGCTGAGGTCGCGTAGCACTAGAGCATCTCCGAAATTGTTTGAGAAAGTGGCCACGTAGCATGGGCAGTAGCCGCCCAACACGAGCAACTGAGGCCCCACAACACGGGCTATGACCATGTAGCACGGGAGCATCTTCGAAACCATTTCAAAACTTTCGGGAACATCTCCAAAACCGTTCGGGAACATTACAAATAATGTTCATTAGTTCATGCTATAACATGTAATGTTCTATTCTGTTTTGGTAATGCTCCCAAAAGTTTCGGAGATGCTCTCGAACGGTTTCGGTAATGTTCCCGAAAGTTTTAGAGATTTCTCAAATGATTTTGGAGATGCTCTGAATGGCTTCTACTCTAATACCATTGAAATGTTCTCAACCTGAAAGATCACTGATGGATCTCTTCTGCTGATCTGCTGTAATTTTATATTTTTAAATTTGTTTTCCTATTTATTTGTGTTTTCTTGCAGAACTAGACAGAAGTGCAGAAAAGTTCATTTTTGATGGTTTTATAACATAGAAAGGAATAGGGAACAACAACCGTGAAACAAGACTGAAATAAATAAGGTATTCAGTAAAAATCAGAATTATTGCAAACCATACTAGGCATATTTGTCTGAATTATATAGCCAAGCAATAAATCCAATGTATTTCCCAAAGCTCACATACAAATTTGATGTCAAACTGGAAGGTAAAGGTTGTTCTCGAATCCAACATACATTTGGAGGTGAATACAAGCAATACTCTATACACCACGTGGTGTATTTGCTGCAAATGCCGTCCCATAGGCTACAATGAACCATGTCCCAACTAGAAGATGATATGCCACGTTGAAACCCCAATGAGAATTGATGCCTCTGTCCTTAATCACCACACACAATGCCAAAGAGATTCGGTGCCAAAGATTGCTGAGGGCTATGTCCTAGCCAATCACTAACTTGGGGTTTGCGTCCCAGACTAGAAATCGCCTATTAAGAGAAAATTCATAAACAAGTTGTCAAATATGAAAAAGATGATCTTAGAATGAAGCTTCTATCTCCTTATAACCCCTCTCAATTGCAAATCGAACCCTAAGTGTCTTCAAGTGGCGTTGGGTAGTGAAAATCTTATAATTTCTTATTTTAAAGTGGTCATGTTACTAGAAAATGACCTTTTTCCTCATAGACAGAAATCTGTTCACTGAATTGCCCTGAGACCAAAGAGAAAGATTTAGAGAATTTCGAGACCTTTCCAACGAGCTATCACACCATAGGATGCGCATCCAGATGAGGCCAAAAACCCCTTATTACTCCAAATTGGCTAATAACTTAGCCTTATTTAATTATTAAACACTAACTTAGGACATATTAAAAATATAACCCAAATAGCCACAAAATGCACAACTGACATCACAAACCATAAAATCATCTTGTCACTTGTCTGTGATTGAAGTTGGAAATCAAGGATCCACTGGTAGTCTCATCCCTAAAATCTAGGGATGCTCCTAAAATTTAGGAAACAAGCCCTATCCTTCTGCAATTTAAGAACGTCTCCCAACTGATCAATAACTGCCAGAACATCAAGTCCCCAACATTGAATAACCATACTGGGTCTCTATCCAACCTTGTCAGCCTACAAGACCCCATAATAAGCTGACTCACATGTCTCTACTAGACTGAGCTAAAAGAGGGGACATGACAGTCCTCCCCTCTCGGAGATGCTTACCCACAAGCAATGAACAAACTCCTATTGCGGCACTCTAATATACACTCCTAGGTGTGTGAAATGAAGCAACAAATCAAGGATCACCCAATCAAATGCACTGAATAGGATAATACCAGGATCCCACACTGGATGAGAGTGTTCCCACAACCAAGGTGGTAACATACTGGAATCCTTGTAAGACAAGGCCTCAAATAAAACAACACTCGGATTCCAACACCATCTGAACCAACACCCATCCATCAGGTATAAACAGGGATAACTAGAAACCTCTATCATGCCATATCTCTCCGCAACCACTGTGATACCACCATGAAAGTAATAATCGTCCAAAGCATCATGTCTACTAATACCCACATCATCCTGTAACCATGATCCCAGATGAAGTCTCTATGATATAGATGTGATAGCCCATGTCGGAAACTGCTTGACATAATGCTGGATTGTTTGTTGGTCCCACCAACCAATCCTCCCAAACTGCTGAGTTAGGTGCCTACAGTCAATAACTGTATCCTCTGAAGATGGGAGCACACTATCACAACACGGATAGTATAAGTCTTGCTTCAATATCCCCATAGCCTTATGAAGAGCATGAAAATCTGTCATGGAATATCCTCCACTATCTTGTTCATCAGTCATAAGAGCACTCCAACTGAGTGTAGATAACATCTGTCAAGTGACATCAAAGTGCTCAACCACTATGTCTACCCTCCTGTCATGAACCCTGAGTTGTCTAATCAAGCGATGAGGAGTCTGAAAATGATAGTTCTCAAGCATGTGTACTACCTCTAAATCTGCACTATGGTAGAATACTGTGTCGGAGTCATGTACAACGCTGTAAGGAGTATCTAGTATGCATTTACTAATGCATGTATCCTCATTTATAGTATTGCAACTTTGTACCTCTGAGACCACCTCCTTTGTCAATGATGAAACTGCTATCACCACACTATGCTCCCTCTCATCAGCTCCCCATGTGTCTACACATACAACCGAATCATGATCTTAGGATCCTGTGTCACTATGAGTACACAATACTTTGATTTCTAGGGTATGGTCTAAGAAATCAGACTCATCATGACATGAAGTCTCATCACTCAATGCCTCTGAAATGCCTATGTCTGGATTACTCTCTTGTGCAAACTCACCAAAGTAATCCTGACCCTCTGTATTACTTGTTGTTCCATTCTTAAGTTGAATACCATCATCAACATCATTACCTCCAGTTGAAATAAATGTTACCTCATGATTTGAACTGCTGTTGCAAATTTCAGAATAGGCCTCACACCTTGGTGTCACATTTCCAACATCTCTAATGGTTTGTCCCCTGATTGTAATCTCTTCCAATTTGTGACCAATGGCTTCTTTATTATCATTTAATATTTCTTTCTCTTTTTGTTGCTGAAAAGAGCTTGTAGATACCTAGTTATCATCTGCTTCAGGTACACCCATAAATTCTGTAAAGGAAAGGAGGTTGCGTATCTCCTTAGGAAGAGAACAATATTGATGGTAGTTGCTCATAACTGCAACATTGAATGTCTTGGCAAGAGGCATCTTACTTGTGCTTGTTAATGAAGATGAAACCTTAGAGCACCCATTTTGATTTCTAGCCATGGTAGGTTCCTAGTCTATTCCAAACCCTTGCCAAAATGAATTATCAAAACTTTCTAGCTAGTACCCAAATGTCAAAATGAGTTATCAAAACTTTTTATCCAATACCCAAATGCCAAAATAAACTATCAAAACTTTTGCTGAAATCTATTGTGACAATTTCTTACAAACCCTACAGGCTAGCAAGATGTAAGCTCTGATACCACTAAAAGATCCCTGATGGATCTCTTTTGTTGATCTGTTGTAATTTTATATTTTTAAATCTATTCTCCTATTTATTTGTGTTTTCTTGCAGAACTAGACAGAAGTGTAGAAAGGTTTGTTTGTTTTTTATGGTTTTATAACATAGAAAGGAATAGGGAACAACAACCATGAAACAAGACTGAAATAAATAAGGTATTCAGTAAAAATGAGAATTATTGCAAACCGTACCAAGTAGATTTGTTTGAATTATAGAACCAAGCAATAAATCCAATGTATTTCGCAAAGCTCACATACAAATTTGATGTCAAATTGGAAGGTGAAGATTGTTCTCGAATCCAACATACATTTTGAGGTGAACACAAGCAATACTCTATATACCACGTGGTGTATCTGCTGCAAATGGCATCCCACAGGCTGCAATGAACCATGTCCTAACTGGAAGATGATATGCCACGTTGAAACTCCAAGGAGAATTGATGCCTCTGTCCTTAATCACCACACACAATGCCAAAGAGATTCGGTGCCAAAGATTGCTGAGGGCTATGTCCCAGCCAATCACTAATCTGGGGTTTGCGTCCCAGACTAGAAATTGCCCATTCAGAGCAAATTCATAAACAAGTTGTCAAATATGCAAAGGATGATCTTAGAATGAAGCTTCTATCTCCTTATAACCCCTCTCAATTGCAAATCAAACCCTAAGTGTCTCCAAGTGGTGTTGGGTAGTGAAAGTGTTATAATTTCTTATTTTGAAGTGGCCATGTTACTAGAAAATGACCCTTTTCCTCATAGACAGAAATTTGTTCACTAAATTGCCCTGAGACCAAAGAGAAACATTTAGACAATTTCGAGACCTTTCCAATGAGCTGTCACACCATAGGATGCGCATCCAGATGAGGCCAAAAACCCCTTATTACTCCAAAATGGCTAATAACTTAGCCTTATTTAATTATTAGACGCTAACTTAAGAAATATTAAAAATATAACCCAAATAGCCACAAAATGCCCAACTGACATCACAAACCATAAAATCATCCTATCACCTATCTATGACTGAAGTTGGAAATCAAGGATCCACTGGCAGTCTCATCCCTAAAATCTAGGGATGCTCCTAAAATTTAGGAAACAAGCCCTATCCCTCTACAGCTGAACCCAAAGATTAATCACCCTAGGCAAGATCATACCTCCTAATAAGTAGGAACTGCCTCCTAAAAACAAGGAACGTCTCCCAATTGATCAATAACTGCCAGAACATCAAGTCCCCAACACCGAATAACCATACTGGGTCTCTATCCAACCTTGTCAGCCTACAAGACCCCATAATAAGCTGACTCACATGTCTCTGCTAGACTGAGCTAGAAGAGGGGACATGACACAACCTCCAGATGGAACTCAAACAATACTGTACGGTATGCAATGCATTTGACCAGGGATGGGTCGGGTTCTGTACGACAGGAAATGATACTAGCACCATACAGTGACAATAGATGATACCAGGGTTGTACGGTATACTTGGTGGCTGTACGGGGGCAATGAAGGAAGATGTCATAGATGAGAGTTGAGCCGTACGATATATTTGATAGCCATATGGTGGTAGTGAAGGAAGAGGCTGTACGGTCTCCACCTAATGGCCATACGGTATAAGGAAGGAGGGAGTTGATAGTATAGATGATGTACGGAGGGAAATGAAAGGCCATACGGTAGGGTCATATGGTGTATGGAGAGTAGTTGTACCACAGAGCGTAGTTGGGTCGCACGGGATGTACTTCTTGAGCTCATGGGTGGATAGAGGTTTGTACAGAATGTGAAATTGAATTATACTTTGTGTCAGAACCAAGCCATACATCTGTTAATTAATACCAAAGTAATTGATTCAATTCGTACTAGAGATAAATATATGCATCAACAAATAGTATAGTGCTCTGATTTGCCAAATCCGGTCGAAGAGTTACAAATGATGGAATAGGGTGAGGGTAGAATTCCACCGAAACTGGAATAGCCAAGTATTGATGATCTTTCACTTCCGAAATGGCGAACAACAAAGAATCCCAATGGGGATTTGTAGTACAAAATAAAATAATCCGAATGCATGTCTACGACTACCTACAAGTCGTACTTAAATACCTGTCAGGGAAAACATTTCCGAGGGTGTACAAAGATAGCCAATGACAACACATTGCAATGGAAACTAAAATAAAAATAGGTCCGAGATATATTAAATTAATCTAAACCACAAATACAAATATTAACTTGGGCCCCATATTAATTAAATAAAGTAACTAATTAAAGGTTCTTATATTATTTAAATTCTGGGACCAGTTAATTACTTAATTTAATTAAAAAACTAAATTAAACTTTGGAGACATGACATAACATTGGGATGACAAAACTTGTATACTTATATGAGTAACATTTCCCCTTGAGATAGTTTAGTTTTATCAATTTTGAAATGTCTTCAAGATGGATCAAGAAGCATAAGAAATTGCATTCAAGGGAAAGAAAACTTAATACTTCAAGTTATGAAGCTGAATTTAAGATGGAAATCAGATTCAAAGGGAGTTTGATAATCTATTAAAGAAACCATGGACGAGAAGATCAAGAGGTTGATGCATGTACTTGGAGCTTAAAATAGAAGCCACATTATCATGAATGTTTCGTGTCACCAAGCCTGTGGATAAATCCAAAGCTTATTACATTCACTCATGTTACTATGGAATAAAACAAGTAAATTTGTGTATGAAAAATAACTACCATGAATAATGTTGTGATCAAAACAAAGCGAGTTGTTAAAAGACCCGCCAAGTGGATCTTTGATGACTTTGATCATAGTGATTCATGGAAATAGGCCATGGAGATGGTTTCAAGACAGGCTACATTATCACTGAAGAACAAGTGGCTGATATTCTCACCAAGTCTCCTACCAAAATAATTTTTGTGCATTTTGAGACTAGCTTGGAAATTGTGGAGAATGAAGCTGAGATTGGATAGAGATATGTGGCATATCATCTAAGACTAGATGATAAAGTGATATGTTGATCCTAATTCTTTATGTTGATGACCTTCTGATTACAGGAAAAGACCATCTCATTAATCAGTTTAAGAAAGAATTGACTTCTAAGTTTGGCATGAAGGACTTAGGGATTCTTCATTACTTCCTTGGATTGGAAGTTCATCAAAAATCTAGGAATATCTTTCTACATCAAAAGAAGTATACTATCGATATTTTGAAAAGATTTGGAGTGTGGAACTGTCGACCTATGATAACACCTATGGAAATCAGCTTACACAAGCTAAAGGAAGCAAGTGCTGAATCTAGGCTAGTTGATTCCACTTTATACAGATAGATAATTGGGTCTCTGATGTATCTTGTGAATACTCAACCTAATATCTACTATCTTGTGAATGCATTAAGTTAGTTCATGTAAGAACCTAGTGAAATTCATCTTGTTGCCTTGAAGCATATATTAAGGTATCTTCAAGGCACTATTGGGTATGAACTTAAATATGAGAATACAAGCTTGGATTTACATAGATATATTGATTCTTATTGGGCTAGAAGTGTAAAAGACCAGAAGAGCACATCAAAATGTTTTAGCTTAGGATCAACTATGATCTCATGGATCTGTAGGAAGCAAGCTTTAGTTGTGCAGAGTTCTACTGAGAAAGAGTATATTGCAGCAGCAATGAGAGAGAGAGAAGCAGTGTGGCTTCAAAAATTGCTTTCTAGCTTATTCTGTTAGCCTCTAAAACCTACCACTATCCACTGTGATAGCCAAAGTTATATCAAGTTATCCATGAATTTAGTATTTCATGATAGATCCAAGCATATAGAAATTCCTTACCACTACGTAAGAGACATGGTGGAAAGAAGAGCTATTCAATTGGAATATATTAATACAGGTAATCAAACAGCTAACATTCTCACCAAGCCTCTTCCTACAGTGAAGGTTAATCATTTCAAAAAGAAACTTGGTATGGTTGAAATGTAAGTTTATGAGATTGAGTTTCAACTTTGTAAATTTGTATTATCTTTAATAAAGATGTTTAAAGTGTAAACTCTTTTGTCATATGTGTGACTCTATGACTTATGGGCCTACCCTATGTACATTATTAAAAGGTGACAATCTTTTATTATGAAATGTTGACTCGAATATTATAAGGTGACACCTTTATAATTATTAGATTACTGTCATGATGAATATCATGTGACTTGATATTCATGGACAAGCCATGATAGTTAAAAGAACATGTTGATAGATATAATGTGATGTGATATCTGTAGAAGATCAGTATGTTCAATTTTATCATGGTGGATATTGTGTGACATAATATCTATGGATATACCATGATCTCATTTGTAATTATTAGATTACTATCATGTGACTTGATAGTCATGGACAAGTCATGATAGTTAAAAGAACATGTTGATAGATATCATGTGATGTGATATATGTAGAAGATCAGTACGTTCAATTTTATCATGGTGGATATTATGTGGCATAATATCTATAGATATACTATGATCTCATTTATAATTATTAGATTATATCATGATGAATATCATGTGACTTTATATTCATGGAAAAATCATGATATTTAAAAGAGCATGTTGATAGATATCATGTGATTTGATATCTGTTGAAGATCAATATGTTCAAACTCATGGTGGATATTATGTGACATTATATCTATGGATATACCATGATCTTTTATGGTAGATATCATGAGACTTGATATTTGTGTACACACCATAACTGGAAAGAATATCATAAGACTTGATTTTCTTAAATATATCTCGATGATATCATTTTTCAAATAAGGAGAACTTATATATATGCACTTTGTCTTCCCTAGCTAAGAGGGAGTGTTAAAGCATGTAGCTTCTTTCTGAGATCATTTAAGGCATGATCAAATCTTACTCTAATTCCTTTGATTTTAGATCACCATCGATCTATATTTTATATTGGGCTATAGTTCATAATGATTGGTAATACATTATTAGGCTTGTGTGGAGTCTGTAACAAATCGGACATGATTAGTTAACACTGAACTAGTGTGATGATGAATATTCTGAGACATGACCATTCACCCTCACACCCTTCCGCATGATATATATTTGATCCGCTCGAATAAACAAATCATCGAAATCAACTAATGCAAGCACATCAAAGGATCGAAGGACATTTCAAGTTCAAGAACATTATATTATCTCTGTTATTTCTGTACTAACTTATACAGATTCTAGAGCAAATCTATCCTTTGTCAATAGTGTTCATACCTGCAGTAAAAGGTGTGCATTAGTCAATCACAAATTTGAAATCTGGTAAGAAACTTTACAGTTACTATAGTTAAGCACCTAAAATCTACATATATCCTTATCTTATTTGCTTCATATTTTAGTGAAATGATTATCGGAAACACCCATTCGCTGGTTTTTATACTAAAAATAATCACCACCTCCAACATTTTTGCAATCTCCTCTTGTACTTTGGTGGCATAGTTCTTATTCATAAAGTATAGCCTCTTTCGTACCACTCAGGCATCAAGTACCAATGGTATCGTATGTAGTGCATAGTTTTGGGGGAACTTCCTTTAGATTCTTGTACATTCATGCAAACACGTCTTTATACTTTGGGAATATCTTGAGTGCCGCCCCCTTAAGAATTGGGTCCCAGTCATCCCCCATTATTATGGGTTTTGGTTCCTCCTAATTCCTAAGGTTTAGTTCTGTCACCTTTGGTTCCTTGTATCTTATTTTCTCATGTTCCTGGAATTGGTGTGCACGTTTGTCATCTAGTAACATGGTTCCTTCATTGTACTCTCTATATTCCTTCAGGTACGTGTCCTCTTCCTCTTCTATTTTGGCAATTTCTGGCATAGTGCAGCTTGGCTAGAATACCTCGTACTCCTCCATCTTCCAATGAAACAATCTGCTGAGGGAGTTTGTTTCGTCTTTTGAGCAGTTTCCAAGTCTTACGAGGCCTACCTCATCTGGTTCTATTCCTTTATTCCCCTCATGCTCCCAACCTTCCGATGTTGAGTCAGATGCCAAATCTTGACTTATTGTTTGAGTTTGTAAGTTAATTGTGTATTTTTTCCCTTCACTTTCGATGGGCAAAGTATTATGTTTCAAATTATGGTTTTCTTTGGCTAGCACTAGCCATTCCCTTCCTAGCAAGGCATCATAACCTTTCTTCTCTATTGTAATAACTACAAAGTCTAGAAGGAATTGATGTGTTTCTACAATTACCTTTTGACCTATGAGCATCCCTTGAGGTTTTATGCCATGTTGGTCTACTCCCATTAGGTGAAACATGGGTGGCCAGAGTGTGGGTTTACCCAACACTGTCCAGGTCTCCTTAGGTAGTACATTCACTCTTGATCCTCAATCCACTATGATATTTGTCAACTTGTGTCCCATGATTTCAATTTCCACCATAGCAGGAGTCCTTCCCATTCCTACAGAAAACAGTGTTGGTTCTGGGATCATTTGGTTCTTTGTTGTTTCCTCCCTTTTGTTGTTGCCCTCCTTGGGTCGATCTTCCCCGGACTTGATGTTATTCCCCCTAATTTTGGAGATAGCTACCCTCAATTGTGGCAAGGTATCTAGTAGTTCATCCACCCTTACTGGGACCGTAGTTTGCAACATTTGTCTTGTTATGTTAGTTTCAAATGTGGACCGTACGAAATGATTTATTACCTCCTGGCAATGGCGTTGTTCTTCCTTCACCACCACCTATGCCTCGTTTAGTCGTTCCTTTTCTTTTTGTGGATTTTGGTACTGTTGGTTCCTCAAATTGTTGTTCGAAAAACCTATGAGTCTTG
This sequence comes from Cupressus sempervirens, assembly GCA_028749045.1. Lineage (NCBI taxonomy): Eukaryota > Viridiplantae > Streptophyta > Pinopsida > Cupressales > Cupressaceae > Cupressus > Cupressus sempervirens. Next base: position 378,788,750 of record CM053788.1, on the reverse strand, counting down.
CTTACTCAATGCTGGGTAATTCAACACAATTTGGCCAATCACTGGGATTGATACTTGATGATCAAATCCTCTTCTCTTCAGGCTCTACCAACCTAGGCGGGTGTACCTATAACTGATTCAAGACTTATTTCAGAAAACTTCTTAAATGATACTCTTGAGGTTGCAAGTAGTTCTTAAGGAGCAATCAGGATTACATGTTTATGGTAGATGTAAAAGATAAATGGAAATAATGATAGTAACTTAATGTGGTGCAGCTAATTAGGTAAAGAACTCCACTAATTACAACTATTAATCTTAATCTTAGCAAGACCATTCCTTTGTCATTGGGTAAATATTAAGTTGTTGATTGGGGTTCAGGTTCGTGGGTTTGGGCAAAAAAATTCCCATTTGGGTTTGTGAGTGTGTGTGTATATTACATATACAAGAAAAACATGCATAGTTGCAAAAAAAAGTCATTTCATAGTATGAATAATTGTTGCTTGAGCATTGATCAATGCCAAATGTCAATGATAAATATTAAATACTCGCTTGTTAATCTATCTTCATGATTCTAAAGTAAATCATGCATTGAATTACTAAATTGCAAAACATAGACTAGTTCATCAAATAATAAAGTTTGAAACATAATGATAGATGACAACTTTTTAGTAGTTTAGCAATGATCATAGTATGAAATGCCCTTCGAGGGTCAAATTGATTATCAAAAAATTTGGGATAAATGACTTCATCCTCGGCTTCAACTAAATCTAGATACTCATCATTGGAACCCAAACTGGTTCCACTAGTTCTAGATGCTGCTATATCATCATCCTTCTCAACATGAGAGATTAAATGAGTGAAATGTTTTTTATTAGGTTCCTTTTAGAGTTACATAAATGTTTTTAAAATAAAAGACTCTTTAAATTTGCTTTATTTCACATTTTGGACCCTATTGCCTCAAGTCCTCCCGAATTTGTTGTGGGTTCACCTGGATTCTCTCCAGCAAGGACTTGAGTGAACTCATAGTCCAAAATAAGGACCCTGCTTGGACCTGCAGCAAACCCAGATGCAAATCTGGACCCGTGTAGACTCGGAACCGAATTCGGGCAGCAAGGGACGAATCTGGCTTCTTAGGGTAAATAAAGTCTAACCCACATAATCAAAGTATTATCAAACTTTGAAGACAACATGCACACCATCAATTATTGGATAGAGAACTTGAATTATATGAACCCTAGTCTAAATGAATTTAACCTCTGTGATGGAGAACAATTAGACAAACATCTCATAGCATGTAATATTTGATAATCAAAGATGCATATAAAGTTCAATGCATCAACAATAACATGAATTCAAGAGGACAATACTGACAATGAGTTATTGAATATCGAAATATCTGAATTGAGCATCAAAGGAAAGTATCTTTAGCTTGCCATTTCAAGTAGGAAACGACAGAAAAACAGTTTAGATTGCATAAACCTTGAAACTACATCAATCATTAGAGTTCAACCTGACTTATAATATTGCATAAAAGAAATTATATCCGATATATAAAATTGTATCTGTATGACTTATCTGAAAATGAGATCTTGGTACTCCTTATAGAAAATGAAGGGGTGGAACACAAGTATTCATAACTAACTAACTATTACTAAGGAGGAAAACATGGGGAGCGGGAAAGATGGATTCAAAAATTCAGGAGGGAATGGGGCAGGATCGTCTAGATTTGGAGATCAAGCAGAGATGACTTTGGACTCTGAAAAGGGGAAGGATCCCGATGAAGGTGGGACAACAGAGGATCTGGGGGGGGGGGTATTATTTTTCCAGAAAAAAATGGTCTAGTTTGATTGGTACCAAGCCGGCAGGTAAGTCATCCTTTCCATTGGTTAAGAATATTTCTTCTGATGAGCAAGGTACGTTAACATTGGAGATCCTGGACCAAATCATATTTCTAGAATGAATTTGACTCTGATGGGAAGGTTTTTAGGAGCCAGCCCCAATATTGAGGTTGTTTGTGCCTTTGTTCGAAGGAAATGGGTTTTGAAAGGCTAGGTGGACATCACTGTTATGGCTAAAGGATGCTTATCCTTTAGCTTTTCCTGTGAAGAAGATAAACATGAGATTCTATGCACTGGTCCCTAGGTTGTGGGTAAACATACCTTGATCTTGCATAAATGGTCACCAAATATGTACTCTTATGAGGAATCTATGATTCAAGCGCCCCTATGGATTAAACTTCTAGGGTTACCTCTGGAGTTTTGGGTGAAGGATATGTTTCAAGCTATTGCTAATGCTTTTGGTGAACTTCTTTCTATGGACCCAGTTATAGTTTCGAGAAGAAGATTGACTTATGGCAGAATTTGTGTGGGAGTTCTTCAAGGAATGGATATGCTAGAGGTTATTTCACTCAAATCTAAACTAGGAACTTGGTAGCAGAAGATAGAGTATGAATCCATCCCCTTTGCCTGTTTTCATTGCAAAAAATCTGGTCATTGGGAGAAAAAATATCCATCTTTGATTTAAGTTCAAAAAAAGTTTTAAAAAATTTGGGTTCGCAAAGGATTGAATGATTTAGTAGAAGCTGTGAAATGCTGCTCAAAGGAAGGGAATACTCAAGAGGGCAGTGGTATTGAGAAGGGGACTTTGGTGTTTAATGTTTCTGAACAGGTTGAATCAACTCAGATGAGAGATCTAGAGTGAAGAGCCAGGAATGGGTACCTTTGGATCATAACAGGGAAGATGGGAATACCATGATGGCACTAGAAAGAGGTGTGGGAAGTCTCAAAAAAGGGGATGAAGAAGTGGATGGTGAGATTCAGATTGAAGATTTTATCAATGACAATTCTGATCCCCATGAGACACAGGACTATATCATTATAAGGAAGGAATCTCAAACTCTGGTTAGACCTCTTTTAGATGTTACAGCTATGGAGAGTAATCTAAGGTGGGGGGATGCTGAGGACATCTCTAAAGCTTTGTTGGGGGAGGATGATGACTCTAGTGTAGACTGGACGAAAGTGGGAGCTAAAAAAATCACAAAATCAAAAAAGAAAAATGAGGTTTTGTCTTCTAAAAGGAATAAAGAGAATGCTATGTTGAAAACGAGGAGTAATAAGATAGGGGATATCCTCATCACACCATATGGAAAGAGCATTAGAAAGGTGATCTTAAGAGCAACAAAGCTAGGGACTATTGTTTACCTCCAACATGGTTTGGGAAAGGTATCAAATCTGGAGATGTTAGTCTAACTCCTACTTCGGTAGGAAGACCCTCTAATGTGCAGAGAAGAATAATGGAGACTAATAGGAGTATAGTGGATGGTAGTCAGAGGACTATCTTAGATTCAAAAAAATTTCATAAGAAATGAAGTTTATATCATGGAATATCGGAGGATTAAATAATCCTCACAAGCAAGATATAGTGAAAAATATGATTAGGGATAACAAACTGGATATTGTTCTTCTTCAAGAAACAAAAATGTTAAAGGATAAAGTTGAAGGTCTTTTGGTTTTTCGGGGAGGTAAGGTTCTTGGGAGTGATTGTAATGGGGCCTCAGGTGGTATGGCAATTTATTTGGAATGATAGATGTATTAATGGGGAATTTATCTCTCGGAATAGAAATATGATGAACATTAGATTTTCCAATCCCAAATGGGGTAGAAAGGCACTTTCGAAAGCCCTTCCTAATTAGAGAAAAAAATTTGCAGATGAAAACTAGATCATTTTGGGGGATTTTAATACTCCTCTAAAAGAGAACGAGAAGATGGGAGGAAATCAAACTAACTTGGATAATAGATTGGAGTTGATAGTCATCTCTTGAATGATATGGATTTGCATGGGGTTGATTATTCTTAGACCAATAGAAGATTTGGGAAGGACCTCATCCAAGTCAAATTGGATAGAGCCCTTATTAGCAGTGACTGGTTTTTGAAATATAAATATTCTCTTTCTGCTCAAGTTTGAGTTGGATCAGATCACTACCCCATTTTCCTTGTGGCTGACCCCTTAACTTTTAAGAAGAATTATCCCTTTAGGTTTAAAAAAATGTGGACTCTTCATCTAGGGCTGGAAAACCTTGTCAAGGAATCGTGGAGTATCCAAGTGGAGGGCACAACCATGTTCAAAGTTGCTAATAAGTTGAGAAATGTTAAAGAGAATATCAAAAGATGGAATAAGGATACCTTTGGGAACATTTTTGACAATAAGAGGAAGGTTATTGAGGAACTTAAAGAGATTCAAGATAGCATTTAGGTAGAAGAGTATGGGATAGTTTCCAAGGAGGAGGAGAGCTTGAAATTGACTAAGATGCATGATATTATTTGTGAGGAGATGTATTGGAGACAATGGTGTAGAGATTTTTTTTGAAGGGAGGGGATCAGAACACTAAGTATTTTCATATGACTACTTTGAATCATAGAATGGTTAATAAAATTTCCAGACTTATTGCTAATGGGGTTCCTACTGAGGATGAGGAGATTATAAAAAGGGAAGCTATGGAACTTTTCAGTAATTTGTTGAAAGGTGATCCCAATCTGGATAAGGATAAGCAGAAAGTGTTTCTTGATTGTATCCCAAAATGTATTCAGAGGATCAGAATAAATTCATTCTATCTAATGATAAAGTTACCAAGGCTGTCTTCTCCTTTGATGGTGATAAGGCTCTTGGTCCTGATGGGTTCCCTTTCCTATTTTTCCGTAAGTATTGGTGTATCATTCAAGAGGATGTTTGTAATGGGGTTAAGGAGTTCTTTGGATCAAGGAAAATACTCAAGGAGCTGAATGGTACTTTCCTCGCTTTGATTCCTAAAAAGCTTGGTGCTGATTGCGTGGATCAGTTTAGACCAATCAGTCTTTGTAACTCTTTTTATAAAGTTAATTCTAAAGTTCTAACTCTCGGAATTTTATCTTTTCTTCCTAATTTGATTTCCAAACAGCAGAACGGGTTTCTTCCTGACAGACAAATTTTGGATTCTATCATCTTGGTGCATGAGAATATTCATTCCCTTACTATGTCCAAGAGAGAGGGGTTCCTTCTGAAACTTGATTTATCTAAAGCATATGATAGGGTGGACTGAATTTTTTACAAAAAGGGTTGGAAGCTTTTGGATTTAACAAGAGATTTTTGGAGTTGGTCCTTATGCTGGTTTCCTCTACCACCTTCTCTATTCTTGTCAATGGATCTCCAACTCCTTTCTTTCGGGCTTCTTGTGGATTGAGGCAAGGGGATCTGCTTTTGCCTATCCTCTTCATTCTCATGGCTGAATGCTTAGGTAGATTTGTGGAGAAAACGGTGTCTATGGGCGATTTTGTTGGGCTTAGACCTATGTCTAAAGATCTTACTTGCTTCCATCAATAATTTGTGGATGATTCTATTGTGATGGGAGAAGCTTTTGTTTGGAATGCGAGGAACATCAAGAAAGCTCTTGAGGATTATGGGCATGCCTCTGGCCAAATTATCAACTGGAACAAGAGTGTGATATATTTCATTAATGTTAATGACAATCGGCAGAATAAAATTATAAGAATTATTGGCTATGAGATTGGTACCCTTCCGGGCTCTTATCTTGGTTTACCCCTTTGTCTTGACCCACTTGAGAATTTTTGGAGTTTGCTAATTGATAAAATCCATTCTAAGTTAGCAAGTTGGAATGGTTCCCTCCTTAGCCAAGCTAGTAATCTTATTGTTCTCAAATTCACTTTATAGAGTGTTTCGGTGTATGCTTTGAGTGTTTTTAAGATCCCTAGAAAGTTTGCTTTGACAATTGAGAAAATTCAGAAACCTTTCTTATGGATGGGTACGGAAAAGAAGAAAAGATTGGCTTTGATTGTGTGGGAGAAAGTCTGCATGCCTATCAATAAAGGAGGCCTTGGTCTTAGAAGGGTTGCTTCTATGAATGATTCTTTGCTTATCAAGCTTATATGGAGATGGCATAAAGAGGAAGGAAAATGGAGAGACATTTGGAATGATAAATATAATAGGGAGAATCCGGATTTTAAACTCTTCCTTAGCAATGAGACTTTATAAGGGGATTCAATGATTTGGAAACATGCACAAAAGAATAACCAGATTATCAATAAAGGGTTCAGATGGAAGGTGGGAAATGGGAGGACTATTCTATTTTGGGATGATATCCAGATTCAAGATCATTCCCTCAGTTCAAATCAGAGATGGAATGGCTTTATGGAACATTGCAAGATTTTTTTTGGGATTTTTGTTGAAGATTATTGGGAGGAGGATAATTGGGTTAACCTCAATAGAGTGGATAATAAACTTAATGATCTCCACATGATTTTGAATGCTGTCTTTTTAAGCCAAGAGGAGGATGATTTGATATGGAAATATAATCGTAATGTGTTATTTTTTGTGTCTTCGGTGTATGCTAATGCTTTTGAAGAACGTCAAGAGCCTTGTTGGGCCAAAGCTTGATTTAAAAGTATGACACCCAAAGTTAAACATATTTTTTTGGATTCTTTTGTAGGATAAAATTCTTACCATTGACAATTTGTTGAAGAGAGGTTTTAAATTTTGTCAATAAATGTTATCTTTGTAAGGAAGTAGATGAATCGGTTAACCATATGACTATTCATTGTTCTTATACTAGAAGATTATGGGAAAAGGTTTGTGGTTTGCTGAATATTACCTAGGCTTTCCCCCTTACCATTCAAGAGCTTTTTAATGATTGGAAGTCTTCCTCTACTAATATTTTTGGTTATGAGGTTGTGGGATTTCATCCTCCCATTCCTTTGCTAGGGTGTTTGGAATGAACAAATGATAGGGTGTTTAGGGGCAAGGAAACTAATTCTGGCCAGCTGTTCTACAAGATAAAGAATATGGTGACAAAGAATATCAGATCTTGTGGAAAAGGGCACCAACCTCAAAATGCTTGGAAATAATTAGTGTTTCAAAAATGGAATTTGAATGGTCTTAGTCTTGTTCAAAATGGTCCTAACCCCAGGGATTTGGCAAGATAGGATTGTCTTTCTAAGAATTGGTGTAAGATTAACTTTGATGGGGCTTCGAAGGGCAACCTAGGAATACTGGACTATGGGGTCATCATTAGGAATATGAATGGGGACAGATTGGGTGGGATGGCCATTCCTATTGGGGAACAAACTAATCATGTTGCAGAAGCATGTGCGGCCCTCTATGGTCTTAGCTATGCCAAAAGTTTGAATTTGAATAAGATTTGGCTTGAGAGTGACTCCCTTAATATTATAAATTTCCTTAGTAAAGTTACTAATCCTTCTTGGATTATTAATAATATTATTGGCAAGGCCATTGATCTTATCAATTCTTTTGAAAATTGTGTAGTCACTCACAACTATAGAGAAACTAATCAAGTTGTTGACTGGGCTGCTAATGTGGCATGCAAAAGTGATGAAAAGTTAATTTGGAATCAAAGTGATATTATTCCTATCGAGGGGCTTTTATTGATTGAGCATGACAAAGCTAGAAGTAAACAAACAAGGTTCATTAATGATGAATATGCCGTCAAGGATTAATAATGATATGGGCAAGATGGGGAAGTGGCGGGTTATTATGAGAAGGACAGTGTATTGCCAATCATTACCACATGGATTATGGGTCTTTTTTCTCACTAAAATCCTTGGCTGCGATTTTGACATTGGTTTTTTATTGCAATGGGTGTTTTTGAGAATTGAGAGTTTTTTTCCTTAGCGTGAAAAAATTGGAAGGAAAGAGGATTGAACTGGCGAGCTAAAAACAATGGAAGATGAATAGTGAGATTTGGGACATTCTGGAACAGGGGAATTTTATAGGATTTATGGAGAAGCTGAAAGGTAGTAACCCTGCCATTACCCAACAATTCGTCAAAACTTGGAAAGATGGGAGTATATTGGTAGGTAATTAGAGGATGGAGGTTTTTGAAGAAATTTTTGTGGAAGCAACGGGTCTTGACACTGAGGGTATCAACTTTTGTCGGGACAAGAAGCTTTTAGATCGGGCGATTGAAGATTTTGTGAAAACGGCTAAGGAGTGCAATAGGCTGGTGAAAATAGGTAATTCATACTTTAGCCCTAGCTCCATTTCCTACCCATGGAGATTTGTTATGTTTGTGGTGATTGAGTATCTTACTTTAGATGGCCGCTTTACTAAGATATATGGACACCATTTTATGTTGGTTAACCATTTTAGGCATAGGGATAGGCTTATTTTACCATTCTCCTTCAGACAATCTTTGGGTAACACTATTTTAGCCATTCAAAATGATCCTAAGGCTGATCATGCTTGTCATGAGGGTTTAATGGTTCTAGTTATGAACCTTTTGAAATCCAAAAAAGTGGATAGACCCTGTCAGAGCAAGAAATCTTTAGATTGTGAGATAGAGAGAAGTGAACCGGAGGAGGAATTTGATGAGGATACAGAGGATGAGGTTGCTGAGGTTGAGATTAAGAAGAGGAAGAAATGCGATCTAGGGAGCTCATCTAGGAAGAAAAGGAAGGATAAGGAGATTGATTTTGAACAAGACACTGATTCTAAAGAGGAGCAGGAAGATGGTATTGAGAAGAAAGGTACATTGGGCAAGGTTTCGGGAAACAAGGGGAAGAATGTTGAAAAGGATTTTGTTCCCTCTCATGATGAACTCCTAATTAAGAGGATGGAGAGAAAAAAGAAAAAAGTGCTTGCTCAGGATTTGGATGCTGATAAAGGGCTTAAGGAGACTGAGTTGGATAGGAACAAACAGGGGGGCATGAGGATTACCTTGTGCATAATAGGGATGAGGAAGACCAGGGTTTTTTGAAGGGAATCTTTGGTAACCCAAGGCTTATGATGAAGGATATTGGCAATCTAAAGCAGCATATTGAGGGCATCTCGAGAGATTTTGATGAGTTCAGCAGGATGACTAGGGGGGAGAGAATGCTAGGTTAGCACATTGACAAACTATCTGAGGTTATAGGCAATGCTGAAGAGGTAAAGAATTTGATGAAACGTGTTCCACCACTTGAAGCCAAGAACAAAATTTTGGATCAGCTAGGCAAAGACCTTCAAAAAAGAGTGGATGGTTTGGACACCAAAGTGGGTAACTTGGAGAAAACGGTTAAGAAATTGGCCGATCAGAACTACACTATCTTGAAGACAGTGGTTGACAACTTTAACTCCTTGTTGAACAAGCTTGAACAAGGTAAAGGCCAAGGCTCTAAGGATATGAAAGAGGACTAGGGTCCTAGCAAGCGAACAAGGGCTAATTCCAAGAAGAATGAGGGTGTGGAAGCAAAAAAGTTGGATGATCTGAAAGCTTTTGCAGAAAACATGAACATCTTGATAGACCAAGCAATAGATCTTCTGAAGACACTGCAGCTGTCTTAGGGTTGTCTTTTGCTTTCCTTTTGCTGTCTTTTTATACATAGTTGTATTCTGGCCTCTTGTTTTTAGTTTGTCTTGTCTGCTCTTTTTAAGGTTCTAAGGCTTTATGTTTTTTGAGCTTCTCTGCTCTTGTTTCTATGATACTTCGTACAAGGTTTCAAGTCTTTTAAAACCTGTTTTTACGTAATCAAAATTGTTACATCCCAATTTTTGACCCAATTAGAAAAGTTCATATAGACGTTGAGGTTCACATGAAGTCAGTTGACAGTTAAAATTTGTTATAATCCAGCGAAAGGTAAGATGGTTAGTCGTTATAATTTCATATGAAGGTTGCTAGTTGATTATTTATCATGAATTCATGGAATTGAAAAGGCAGGTAGCCGTTATGATTATTTATGTTTAATAACTTGTTATGGTAATATGATTTAACTACGGAGAATTTCCTTGTAGGGAGCACATCAAAGGGGTGGAAGCATTGTCAGAAAAGAATTGGGCATTGGAGCATCACCATCATTGGGCAAATGGGTATGAATCTTGAATCACCATGAGTGAGGACCTAGCGACTGCATAATAGGATACACACATTAGACACGCATCAGCTATTAGATAATCTTTAAAACATTAAACATTTTATCTTAATCAAAGTACATACTTTTAATGGCTTATGGTTGACATTTTCATCACTTCGATATAATACATATTTATGTACGTACATAGATATAAAAATAAGGTGACACCATAATATTATTTTATACAAGATTATATTTATTAAAATAGGTACATTTAAATGCGGGTACACCATGAGTAGATAAGAAGATAAAATAATCTTCTAGGTGAAACATGTATTTAGATATACATAATTAATAGGTACAATCCTGGATAAACATTAAATATGATGCCATCTTAATAAATGAATAAATATGTGTGTGTGTGTGTGCGCGCGCATGCGCATGCATGTGCAAGTAAATATATATGTCTATAAATTATCCCTTTTGATTAGTAACCTTCGAGTTCTTTTCCATATTTTTTTTTCCATTAAGAGGTGGAAATATACAATTGGCATATATTATCGATGATGCAAGAAGACAATTCTTCTTCTTTTTAGAACTGCTCAAGAGTTATGGCTTCTTGGAAGCCTTTGATATTTTTGAATGCCTCCTTATTTATGGAAGTCGGGAGAGGCCAACGATTTATTCTTTTCCCATGATTTTATGTTTGCTATCCTACATTATTTCCTTATATTACCCTTTTGTTGCAAGTGATTCAAACTAGTTGTAATTCATATTCACTCTAAGTTTTGCATTTGGATTACTCATGTCTAAGGAACCGGCTGCTTAGAATCAAGCCAAGGCTCACGTCTTCTATTTCAGACTAGGTTATGTGGTCAACCTTCTATTTTCAGATTTCTATATGTTTTTAAACTGCTTTCAAATTTACAGCAGAAAGAAATGTGTCCATGAAAATTTTGTACATTACTTTTGAATTGCAAAATCGAATGGATATTCGATTAGTCTAATCTCTCTATGTTGAGTCAAGATCAAATGTCTTTTGTTATGCCAAGATGCCTCATGTTTCCCTTCGGATTCCTTATTCAAGCTACTTATTTGTAAATTCTCAAGAGATGCTCTCGGGTCATAAGAAATGTACTATGACAGAAATGAGATTATGTTATTTCTTTAACACTAGCTGAGGTTCAGCAAAAGAGTGGAATTACTTTGAGATTTGACACCTAGGATTCATCCGGTTGGATGGCCAAGGAAGAGGGTGAAGAGGTGAGAGGAAGTCTTGCAAAAACAAGTAAAACAAAATTAGAATTGATACAATAAATTTATTACTTTTAAAAAATCATTTAGCTCATGCATGTCCAATTCTTTCTCTGTTGTCAAGTCGAGTGGTGTGTTTAAGTACCAAGATGCTTAGTGGCTGACAAGGTGTTCCATGTCTATTTCGGGTAAGGAGGGCCTTTCTAATTAGAGAAAGTGTGGAGATAAGTATAAGGTTTGTGGTTGGTTGGTTAAGCCCTTGACAATGTTTCCACTCTCCACAAAATGTCAGAACATGCATCAGACAAAGATAAGCATTCAAACTTTTATTGGGAATAGGTATTTTACTTTTGTGATGATTTTTCAAATAGAAGATAAGATGGATTGAGTTGTATCATCAGTATAGTTATTTCTTTAAATGAAAGCAACTCTTATCGTCAATGTAATTGGCAAAGAGTTAGATCAGTTTATCTTCCAATTGGACATAAAATATATATCTATATGCAAGAGATAGGTTTATTTGATGGATTGTTATTTCAATCTTCAATTTATTTGAATAATGAGTATGTGCGTATTTTCCTAACCGAATGTAATTGATGCCCTAATTGATATAGTGGTATGTGATGCCCTAAATGATCCAATGGTAATTTATGCCCTAATTGATATAGTGATATTTGATGCCTTAGATGTTATATTGATAATTGTCATTACGATAAACTAGTATAGCTATTTGTTCCTTAAGAGATATTTTACGGACTAACCTGGGTTTTGCAGAAGCATCCCTAGACATTTTTTGGTTTTGAATTCTATGGTATGTAGATTTTAAATTCCTTGGTAAATCCATTGATGGTATCTTCAATTGTTAGTTATGAGTTTTCCATTTAAGTGATTGTAACCGTTAATCTCATCTACATGAACATAACTAATATAGCTATCTTCCTATGAATATGTATTAATAATTGTATTTCTTTGATATGTTAGTTGTTAGTTAAGACCCAAGAAAACTGGTTGTTACACTAACTATGCATATAAACTAAAAACCATTTGATAAAACTTTATGTTGTTATTCTCCCATGGCGGCCTCCTCCTCATTGATCCCTACTTCCACTTGTGTTGATTTAGTAACTATCATGTAATCATTGATCCACTTTGGAATCTCAACGTATGTAGGCCATACAAAGTGGGAAACTTCAAGGATGAACTTCTGAAGGTCCTATCATTTCTTTCTTGTGCAACACGTACATCTGTTTGGAACTCAATGAATTTACTCTCCAAAGTAATAATCTTGTCCAACAGAGTAAGAAAATTCATTCATTTGAAAGTTCTTATCTTCACTGAATCAAGCAATGGCTCTTTGTGGTAGTGTTGTCATTTCACTTCCCTCTTTATCTTTTAGAGTTGGTATAACACAATGTTTCGTAGAGGAAATATCTTTTGTTCAATCTTTTGTTGTTCTTGTTCCATGTATGCCAGATTCTTTGATATAGCTTCCAACATGTCAAAAACACCTTTAATCTATGGGGGAGCATTCAAGTCTCTCTTCGTGATCTCATAGAGCCTACCTAATTCAAACCTAGAGGGCTTCCACTTTCTTTCCAATTCAAACAGTATGGCTTTATTTTTCTTGAAGAAATCAAGCATGCAATCCACACTTTGGAACTCATCACATTTTCCTAGAGTAATTTTCATCCTAAAGGCTAGGATTTCCTCTAGGTTCGTGTAAGTGCATTCTTTATGTACATCTTCTTCCCTTACTTTTTCAAGTTTCTTTTCTTCAATTGTAACTACAGGGGCTGCCTAGTGGACTACAATAACACTTGGTGCTGGAAGGGCTTTCAAACTACTGAGTTCAGTTTCCAGTTGCCTAGTCTTTGTACGCATCTTATTTATTATCAGGTTCATGTCTGTTTCTCTTTTTTGTAGTTCTCCAATACTTTCTCTCATGTGTTTCATCTGAGCCCTTTTGAATGTTGCCTTATACATTAGCTCAGTATCATAGACTAGAGGATTGGTGTTGTCAATTGTTTGAACCACTGCGATATCTTAAGATATCCTCTAGAGATATCAATCAATTTGGGCTTATCCCCTTTGAATGTCACCCAAGTGGCCAAAGTCTTTGTTTCAGGGTTAAACCTAGACCCTTCAATTTTCTCCAATGTCTCAATCCTAGAGACAAATGTAGCATCTTCTTGTTTTCTCACTTGATCAAGCAAGGATAATTCTTTGACTGTTAGTCCAGGCACAATAAGGATGTCACTTTTCCACACAATCTCTCTAGGTGTGCAAGAGGTGTCATCCAAATGCAACTCATCAATCATTTGTTGTACTATGGAAGTGTGTTGTAATTAATCTACTCCTAATAGCTTCTTATTTCTTTCATCAGTCTTTCATTTTATACTTAATCCAGAAGTCCTTAAACTCCTGGGTCTTAGTGAAATTATCCTATATACATTTAAGAGATATTCTCTCTCATCCTTTGTGTCAATTGGTTCATCATTCTCCATTGTCTATACATGATAGCCATGTATTTGTTCCTAGAACATTGGGGCTGGTTGTGGCTTTTTAGTTGTAGTATCTTCGTTTAGGCTCCTTAGAATATGAGCAACGTCTTCTAATCCTTCTCCTTCATCAAAATCATCATTAAACCAAAGGGGTACTGCTCTCTTCAGGTGCATTAACTTTTTGTTTAGAGGCAGAAGAATCTAAGTCACGTATTATCAACTTCCTTTTCTTCTTGGTTGGTGAGGGTTGTGGTTGTTCAATTTCCTTTTCCTTCTTCTAGTTCAAGTGTTCCTAATATAACTTGTCAAAATCCTGGATACACTTGTCAACCCTAATTGCTTCCAATTCTATTTCATCATAGAAACTGGGGAGCCCCTTAGCCTTTGATTTTCCATTTTTAATAGGATTCCATTTCTTGATCCTTTGCATTATCTTAGGATTATCATCAAAATTCCAGATCATATCATCTTCCATATTGAGTTGGTGATCATGCCTTGCAATGAAAGATTTAATGTGTCCCTTAGGGTCATATTGTCTTATGTTGTCACTTATAAACTAGAAGTTGTTCATGATATATTCTTGAACTTCTTTTAGCATTGAATACCCTATTATAATGCCATTAAACTTAATGAGATGAGGCATATGGTCTCCTAGGGTTTGCAATTTCATTCTCAATCCATAATAGTTGCCTAGAGAATTACAGAAAGCCTACCCTCTCAAATACAAATTAGGGGAATCTGTGAGGTGGTTGCCTACACACATATAATTTGATTAATGTAAAGTGTAGTTTACAAAAACCGATCCCCAAAATTGAATTCATACCCTTTGTCAGGTAGATATTCTTTGGGTCTCAACATAGTTTTAATCTAATTAGGTATTATTGTGACTAAACCTTTGAGCAACTTCATAATCTGCACAACAAATACATCCCTGAATATTCGGTAATCTCCATCCTTGTCATGTTTGTCCCAAGCTTTACACCACATCTGGATGGGCAAGGGTTACCCTCATCATTGGTTGTGGTTAACTTCAAGGATTCCCATAAATGTTTAGGATTTTGGAACAGGAGCAAATGACATAGCAAAGAATAAATCTTGAAGGTTTTTGTGATTTTCCATCTAGCTAATTGTGTGTGAAGCGACCTCTCAATCTCACTGGCAAAATCGAATTCTAAGTAAGAATGAGGGTTCTAAATCCTCGTGCACATATACATGTAGTCCAAAGGGATCTTCTCTTTTGAGTCTTCTTCAAACAACTAAGACCAGCCATAATAGCAATTTTTGAAAAAAGTTAAAACTCATGAACCTATCCACCGGATGAGGGCCCATATGCTCAACTAGCATTAATCTATTATTCTGTCCTCTCATCATGAAATAGGAGGTTTCTGTGAATTTAAAATTTCATAATCAATCGTGAACTAATCTCTTTCAATTTTAGTGAGGGCTTGAATGCTTAAGCCAAAACATTCCTCAATGCATGACCTAGTGATGATCAGCAAGGGTAATCCGTCTTTTTTCCTAATTGTCCTTGTTGCTGGTTCATAATGCTCAGCTAGAATGTTTATGAGCTCAACATCTATAAACACATTTGGGACGATAATCTTGGCTAGGTCTAATTTCCTAGGTTTATTCCTATATTTGTTTTCATCTTTGTTTGGATAGAAGTACTAGAATAAAGACCTATCAAAGATTGGAAGAAAAACATCCTTACACCCATTATACTCATGAGAAAATATTGTCATACTCCCAGTAGCAGAAGAATCAGGAAACAATTCTAAATGTTTTTTTTAATGGTTTTTTCTATATTGTCTCCCTTATCCTTACTAACGTTCACTTCTTTCTTAGCACTATTTCCTTCTTAGATGCCATTTGAAAATAAGTTCAAGTTTGGGCAGAAAATTGGACTTATAGTTTTCGAAATCTGCAGACGCCACACACAGCTCGCTTGCTCTCTGAATTCTTTCTCTTCTTCAGATAACACTTCATATGGAGTGATTTTACCTCTTTAATAACTTGTTATTCTTCCTTCTCATTTAATTCTCATTCATAACTTTAGACATTTCGAACAATCGGCAAATTCTCTACTTCGTTCATCTGTCATCTCAAACATTCCTGCAATTAATTCCTTGTACTTCAGGGCACTTAAAATGACATTTTCTCATTTTAAGATGTTACACAAGTTATTTTTGCACTTTCACAAGGTAATCCAGCTACCTGTTCCAAAATAGCAAAAAATTGCAACTTCGCACTGCTTGTTAACTAGTGTCCACGAAATAGTGAAAAATCGCCACTTCGCAATCACCTTTTGCTAGTATATGTGGTTTTGTGATAAATCGATATTTCATAGACCCCATACTTTAGTCTATCCAAAATAGCGAAAATCAGCTTTTTGCGAGGTACCTTCTTTGTCTTCCCCGAAACAACAAAAATTCACTATTTCGTGGGTACCTTGACTCTTCTTCCAATATGGTGAAAACATGCTTTCTTAGATGCTTTATCAAAGAGAAATTGAAAAATTCATGGTGCATTTTGCATAGGAATTTTCAGGGTCTACTAAGTATGAGGATTTTTTTGCGTGTAGATGAGTGACCACCATTACTTGTTCTTTTGATTTTGTAACTTCCAATATATTCATAGCCTTCCTTTTGGGACAATCCACATCTTCTTGGTTTCGTTGGCCACACCACCTACATAGCTTGTTCCCACCATTTTGGCAATCCCACGCGAAGTGCCCCCATTTGTTACATCTACGTCACCAGATCATTGGGCAGCCTTTCTCATTGTACTGAATACGACTGCAGTGTGTGTTGTTGTGTAATGTCCCCTTTTTAGCATTCATAGCATGATGTTGTCGTTAGCCTATTTCCCCACGGTCCCGTAGGCTAACTAGGACATTAAAGGGGCTTAGAGGCCATTTGGCCTATATAGTTTCAGTTGTAGGTCTTTTTGAGGGGTTTTGAGGCAACTTTGGGCATACTTACTATTTATAGTAAGTCATCTTGGACATGGGCGGACATCCAATGGCAACGGTATGTCAATGGTAGTTGTTTAAAATCGACAAGAAGACTTGTTTATCATTGATAAGATTTGTTATGCATTGATAAAGCTATTTTATAAAATTAAATTTAAATATTTAACTTTATTAATGCATAGACTATAATTTGTGGGAAATATTTAAATTAAAAGAGTCCCCTTTATTTTATAACACATTGGAGACATAAGTTACATAAAGGGAGTTATGTTTTATCCCACATTGAGAAAACGAAGGATGGAGCTCTTGTGAGAACACTATAAAAGAAATGGAAGAGCTTCTTTTAAGCATGCTTGGATGAAAATTAATATTATGTTGCTGGATATTTGTTTATCGGGCTTGGAGGACAGAATCTCTCTTTGCTAGCATTCTCTTCGCTGTTGAAAGACACAGTCAGGAGGATTAATGGTGTTTCCAAACATACTGGGTTTCATATAGTGTTTTGCTACAGTATGGATGAATAGTGTTTTGCTATAGTGCGGATGAATAGTGAATTTGCTACAGTGCGTGAACAGTATTTGCAACAAGTTTATTGTTTATTCTTGTTGATTTGAGGGTTTGGAAAGCTGCCAACTACATCTGCAAAAATACTACAGCAATTAATTCCAGGTTTCTTCTATCAAATTTTAATACTTTTGCATTGTAGTTGTTGAATACGAGACTGATATTTGTTGCAGCATGTTAAACAATTGAATGAGCACATTTACATGGCAAAAATCAATATTTAATTAGCAAATAAGAAGTTTCAGATTTTCCTATATATTGTAGTATGTGTGCCAAGTGTTTGACAAAAATGCTATGTTGAGTTATTAAGAAAATTAATTGATATCATAAAGTAGCTTGCAAGTTTCTTTATTTGGGAAAAAATAGGGGAAGATATTACATGTTGTGACTATTTCCTCCTCTTCAATTGTTCCGATATCCCCCAGGAGAGGCATCAAAATTTGTGTTTCTTGGTGGAGTTGTAGGAGGTGTAGATTGTTCTCCGGTCAAGAGTACTTTGGCACTTCTTGTTTTCAAGTTGTATAGACATTCTTTAAGGGAATGTCTCCCTACCTAACAGATGTCACAAAACAATTTTTTTGGACAATTACTTGTGTGTCCCTCACTTCAGCACTCTATACAATGTACTTTTTTGCTTCCTTTGGTTTCTTTTTGGCTTTCATCTCTTTCATCATTTGCATCATGTCTTTGCAAAGTGCTTGGACCATTTTTTATTCCTCTTTGCTCTCTTCCTCGCTACTGGCATTGTTGGTTCTCCCCTTACTCCTAGTAGTTTTTTCTTTGCTCTCTATGTCCATAGCTCTATCACATGCCTTTTTATAGGTGGATGGAGATACTACCTTCATTTTACTTTGGATGGAGTGGTTCAATCCTTCTATGAACTATCTTTTATGTATTTAATTTGCTGGTTTATTTTCAAGTTTCCCTATTAGTTCCTTCAATGTCCAGTGGTATACCTAAATACTTTAGTTATTTCCTTGTCAGGTATTATATATTTCTGCTACCACCTCATCATCATCTCTCAATAGCTTAAATTCTACCTCAAAAGATTTCTTCAAGGTGGGCCATGTTGCCTTCTCATCTGCAAGGTCTACATACCAGCCGATTGCTATTCCCCAAAGGGTGGTAAGAAAGGCTTTTAACTAGTAATCCTCGTTGTCTTGTCGTCCCACCTCCCATATAGTCACACATCTTACAGTTCCTTATGGAGTCCTTTGTTCCCTCACCTTTAAATTTGGGAAGTTTTTTATTTATTTGGTGTATTCAACATCTTTCTTTTATTGGTTTGTTTCGATTTCTCTCCTTGTCCTCCTAATATATTTTAGTTGGGTTGTAATACATCCCTTCTCACATGCTTTTTGCCTCTGTCACTTGGTGGTGATTGGATTCCTACCTGCGGGGATTTTCATGTTCTGTCTTCCCTATGGTTGATTTATTCAAGATGGCTAATCTTTCTATTCCCCTACAATACTTTCCAACAAGTTTGCTACTTCCCTGTCTAGACCTCTTTCTTCATCTCCACTGAGGCCTTGCTCACTATGTTCTAATCCTCTATGTACTTATTGGGCGAGATTGTATAGTCTTCTACACCTTTACACTTGTTGTGCCAATAATACTTGCCTCACTTCCTCCTTTGTGTCTTCTAGTTTGGTTTCCCTCCCACGTCTCCCATCCTTATTGGGAAGGAGGGGCATTAATTAGTGGTTCGTTTTGTGATTCTTGTGTTTCTTGTTTTGTGATTCTTGTGTTTCTTGGTTTCTCCACCAAGGGTTTGTTCTACGGTTTCTTGTATCTTTGGTTTCCTCTTCTCTGTGATTCCATTGATGTAATCATTCCAATGTTTGTTGCCTTCTTTGTTCTTTCAACTTGTTTTCTTTGTTTTCCTCCATTGCTACCAGCTTCTGTGTGAGTAGCCTTGGAAGACTCCTGAGGAGATCATACGTAGCCTCATTCACAGTGAGTTTGGCACATACCGTACTTGTGGGGAGAGCCCTCTTCTCTACCTCTCGTGGGATTATACTTGTCAACCACTATGTTTCGTGCCTCTACGAGGTCTTGTGTCAATTGATCCTCCCTCGTTACTTCCTCTTCCTCAATGTCACTATCAGTTATCATTGTTTGTTGGTCAAAGGGTTGGCCCATTATGTTTCCATCTTTCTCCCGCCTTCATGACCTTGGCCTTCATGACCTTGGATTCGTACTTAGGCAACAACACCAGAAATGTTGATGCCAATATGGTAGAGAATGTTGTCAAACACAATTCTATGTACTAGGATATAATTTACAGTATTATCATCACATTCATTCTACTAAATGGAACAAGATAGAAATGGCAAAATATATCTTTATTGATTGTAACAATTGAGTTATATACTAATATCAATCCTCACCAATATTACCATTTCTTGTCTATTCTTATTGGATACTACGTATGGCTCTCGGGTTGGTTATTGATACCAATCGATGTGACGCTTGGTACAAAACTTCTCCTAATAACTTCTTAATTAATTTATTATTACATAATTACCCTCTACACATTGAGAGGCTCATTCTGACTATGTTGGGTTAATGTTTGATTATTGTTTTCTCTTTGATAAACTTTGGAAGCTTTTAGCTTTCAATTTTGAAACCTAAATACATAAACCTTTAGGATTCTTCACTAGATTGGACAGAAACCATATTCATCTTTGGAGGCGGACTTACATCAAAGTTCGCATTGGGGAAAATTTGTGAAGATATAGTTTGAAGACAATTTGTAGGGTTTGAGGTATTTCATGTTAGTACTAAAAGTAAGATTGTAATGTTTTATCTTCATATTTAATATCAAGCCTCTATGATTTTTATCTCAAATTGTTGCTTAGATAGAAGTCAGTTTGATGCAAATTGATTTTTTAAAATTTTTAGGGATTGGGAAAATGTGAAAATAATATCCTAGGTTGATGTTATAGACTCTACTCAACCGTGCAAGAGAAAATTGCTAGGTAAAAATATTGATACCAATAGTCTAAAGAATTTATCAACTATCGATAAGTTGCCTCCACACAATTGGAATGCTTTTCCTCTCAAAAAAATTCACTAAAATTTTAAAATCTTGATTATTAAGCAAACAAATCTTCCTCAATATTCCCCTTGATTTTAGATGTTCGAACCATTTTACATGTTCGGGCTTTTGCTATAGGTTAGGGTTTATTAGAAATCACAAAAGATATGCAATTCACCTTATTCTATATTACTTTTCATTATACATGCAATTTCAAGATGATTGACACAATTGAGAGAAAAATGACTAGAGAATTGTTGAAAATTACACTTATAGACAGTTTGTGGTTAAAACCATAGTTCTCTTGGATTTCTTATTAATGTATTTATTTCAATGAAATGGGCAAAAATCTGATCTAATTCGATCAAATTACCATTAGTATGTAGTAGCTCGAGCAATGATCTCTGAGCTAGCCATTTCTAGTTTTGAATGTCAACAATTGATATCATTGGGTCATCGCAAGATCAAAAGATGCAAAGGCAAGAGAAATATCTGAAAACAAAGTAGGTTTTATGCTAATAAGTTTGTTTCATGTGTAGATACAGGTATGAAGTTTGAGGTTTTTGAAGGATCATGCATAAGATACATACATGAAGCCTTTCAACTAAGATTTTTAGAGGCCAAGACTGAAGATTTGAGGAGACTATTAAAGGAATACGCATAAACTACAAGCATGGAACCTTCTGATCAAATCATGTAGGGGCAAAGACCTTGGGGAGATCGTTGAGGGGGCATACATATGTTACAAGGATGGGATCTTCTGGTTGAACCAAAGCAGCTGACTGAAGATTTGAGATTGTTAAAGGGATGTACATCAATTACAAGTATAAAACATTTCAATCCAATCATGAAACAAAAAGAAGACAATCACGAACAAAAGCATTAAAGGGACGAGTCATATTTAACATGAAAACTTTTGCTTTTATATACATATATAGATTAGATGAGTTAAATATTATAGGGACAAGTCGAATAGGCTTGAAATCTTTTGTTTCACATATAGAAACAGGGCTGAAAGCATCAAGTTGCTGAAAGAAAATAAAGCACAAGAGAGTCATACATCCACTTTAGAGATATCTATTGTTGAGCAAGATAGAAAAGAAAAATACGCTAGAAGTCAACCATACCCTGAAGTCACCGAAGAGTGTTCACATATGGATTCACACACTCCAAGAACAAAAGATATTAAGGTAGCAGTTGGAACACATCCAGATCATAGTGAAGAGGGAATACCTAAATCATTAGAGGGAAGGAAAAAGTCTTTGCATAAATTTGTTTCAGTAATAGATCCAATGTCTCCAATCAAAACAGAATTGACACAAGGGATACAAAATAAACTGAAAGACACTCAGATGGGTTACTGCTCAAATATACAACATGGTGACATTACAAAAGAACATCTTCACAAAAAGATAAAAGTTGAGAAAGAAGAGAGTGATTTAAGGCTGAAGGAACATATGATTTATGTTTCTAGTCAAGTGAAGTCTAGTTCAGGGAAATCTGAAGCTGAACTCTCTATGCCATATGGTAGAGTAAGTAAGAAATACAGAAAAAAATCCATGCCTCTTGCTACAAACTTGAAAGATCATACCAGTCCCGAGTTGACTTCTGCACTTTCTAGTGACATCACTCCTAAGAATTTATGTAACAACATTGAAGAGCAAGTAGCATTGTTTGCGTTACAATCAAGTGTTAATAAAGACGACGAGCTTATGCATAATTTAGTTCTATCCAATTCAAACAAAAGGGTTGTTGCATTTGAACCTCTTGAAGTAATTGATAGCGAAAGTAACCTAATCTCCATATCACATATTAAATTGAATGCAAGTGAACTTAATAAATTTGCTAGTTTATGTAAGGGTGAATATTCACTAGGCAATCTAGATAACTGTGGAATTGTTGAAGGATCTTCTGCACATACATGTTCACATAGTTCCTTCAAACATGTATCAGGGGTGACAGAATAGAAGGTAGATATTAAGTGTTGTTTTTTGTAATGGTGCATCCAAGACAATTGAGTTCAAACCTACGGTTGTCACATACATTATTCTGATAAAGGCATGTAGATCAGCTCCTTGTCTTGTAAAATCTTTAATGGAGGAAATGGAAATGATTGGCCTTGTACTAGATTGTGTAAGTTGGTCCATCCTCATTGATGCATATGGAAGAGAAAATGATCTAAGTGGTGCTTTGTAGACTTTCAAGAAGAGGCATGAAATTGGAGTACAACCTGATTCTATTACATACACTACTATCATCAAGGCATGTGTGAAGAATAAGTGTCCTGAAAAGCCTTTCTTGATCTTTGAAAAAATGACAAAAAACAAGAGCGATTCAACTAGGGTAAAACAGAGCCACAAAATAGGAGTTTTGGAGCAATGGCAACCAAGTATGACTCACAGCTACAAGAAGCTTGCATTAGTAGAAGAAAACCCAGATACAAATCAATGAGCACAGCATAAGCATAGCATAGCCTAGAAAATCCAAGAACTCATGGCATGAAGAAGAAATAACTAGTACCAGCATTCACGTTACAACAGTCCAAGCACTTACAACAAAGCATGGATATCTCACGGCATTTCCAACCATTGATGGCGTTCAAAATATATAAACAACATAGTAAATGCTTATGAAATGAAGCAATCACAGCATATATAACAGCAGAGAATGAAGATTCTAGCAAGTAATCAAGAACATACAATAAAATACCAAAGCTCACGGCTACAACCATAACTACAACAACAAGTGAAAGAGAAGAAGTCACGACATCAACAAAGACCAGAAACCTGTGAGGAAACCCACTCACGGCTATAACCATGAAAGCCACGGCATGAAAAACAAAGCAACAGTAGGGTCACGACATGAAGACGGCTCATGAAACAGCCCAACACTTATGGCGACCTTACAAACAATCAGAATGGTGTCCAAGGCATGAAATGGAGTAATTAAGGAGCCACAAAATTTTAGCAGTAGGCCGTAGCCAGAAAATAGTCCCCAACAATGAAGCAACAAAGAAACATCACAAAGCAAGCAATGAAATGATGAAACGAAACAGAGCATGAAATGGAGTGATCAAATTACCAGAAGAAGTCATGACATTCACGACTACAATAGCAGAAAACTCGCAGGGAGAAACCAGCACGGTGGCTAGGTTTTATAAAACCCTCCTTCAAAAAACATGCATTGAGAATGAAATGAAACAATGGCTTTCATCTTTCACCTTTTTGCCTTTGTTAAAATTGAAATTGTTTTGATATTTTTTTGGTCCACAAGTTTGCAAAGGAGATGTAAATTTTATTTTCCTTTTAAAATGATAGTATATAACTTAATTTTAAAGTCTATGCTATTATTTTAAACTTTTGCATGATTATATAAAATGTAATTATTATTTAATTAGTTGATATGTTATAAATCAACTAATTAAATAATAAATATTAAAATGCAAAGGTTGTAAAGAGGAAGATTAAAATTATAAAGGAAGGCAAAAGTAAGGGTTGATTACGCTATTTTTAGCTTGAAGTGTTATTATGAGTGGAATTGCACTTTTTAAATACCTAAGTTCGAGGGTAGACATTCAGTTACTATCTTTGGAGTCGCAATTCAGACTCATGATTTTGGAGTTCATTCTCAATTGAGGTGATAGTTTGGGTTTTCCATGCAGTGATGAAAGCATTTTTTGCTATTTTTGGCATGATATTAAGTAGTTAAGGCCAATTTTGCATGTAGTTCATTTTGGGAGCTTGCTTTATGTATTTTTGCATGGTTATTGATGAGATTGACATGCTATGTTTTTAGCTTGACATTGAAATCAAACCTAGGGCTTTGTGCATGATTTTGAGGATTTAGAGGCAGTTTTCCAGTGTAATGTTCCCATTATAAAATAAATTTTTAATCAAACTATTGTTAATGAGCTGATTGGTTTAATATATCTCGGACCTATTTTTTTTTTGTTTCTGTAGTTTTGTGTAGCCGTCGGCTATCTTTGTACACCCTCAGAAAGTTTTCCTCAATAGGTATTTGACCATGGCTTGTAGGTAGTTGTTAGGTAATTATTTCTTTATACTGTGAATTTCTGTTGGGATTCTTTATTGTTCGCCATTTCGGAAATGAAAGACCTTCCCTATTTGGCTATTTTTTGGTTTCGGTGGGATTCATCCCTCACTCTATTTCGTCGCTTGTAATATTTCGCTCGGATTTGGCAAATCTGAGCACCATCTTTCGACAAATATTTATTGAGGGATATTCATGTTCAAATCTTCATTCTTGTTTGGTTTTGTATGATAAATTCAGGATTAGTTGTTTAGGGTACATAACTATCTTCCATCCATACTTCGTCCGCAACTGGCAACCTTCATTATAACTCCATATTGCAGCTCTACCACCGTACGGCCTCCTTGTTCACCGTACTGCCTTCATAACTTACCGTACTGCCTTCATAGCTATCGTACTGCATTCACTGTTCACCGTGTTGTATCCATAGCCTATCATACAGCCTACATGGTCTACTGTATGGCCTGCATACATATACCATACGACCCTTCATACTCCTATCAATATTGGTGTCCTACAGTTATCGTACGACCTTCATTGCTACCCCTCCATCGTACAACCATCTTGGCCTACCGTACAGTTGCCACATACTCTATAGTGTGGACTTATTGTCTACTCCTCACCGTACCATCTTCCCAAGCTTTGTAAGACTTTCCTATAGCCTTGTCATATGGTCATTTAGGGTGTGTGATTGGTCATCTAGCAACTGCAACGAATGGAATATTACATCCAGTTGGCTATCAGTTGGGCAGGTGGTTAAGAGCTGTTTTTAGGGGTTTCTTCACAATTTAGATCAGTTTTGACTCCTTTTTTCCATGCATATTTCTAATATCCGAATTAAGGCTTTGAACTCTATTTATTGTACATTCATCTCATTATGAGGTATCTTCTTTTCGGGCTCAGATTTTTTGCACATTGCAAATTTTAAGTTAATTGTAAGAGCACTTTGTAGCAGAGATTTTTCAGCATTGGTTATACAAATTCAACAGTTCCTTCTCATTGATTCTTTTTGCAATATTGTGGGTTCTTTGCTTTTATGTTGTGTTCGTCCTTCATAAAAGCTATATTCCTTATGGCATGTTAGAATCTCAATAGTTGTAATTGCAAGTCTTTGCTTGTGTCCTTATTCTTTTTGCAGAAAATTGATAAAATCTACATTTCCCTTTTAAAGCAAAAGATTTCGGGTCTTTGCATAGAATCACTTTTGCAGTTAGAATCATTTGTATCTTGGGTAATTATGTTTATTAAAATTAAAGTTGCATACAAGTCATTGGTTTATCACCTCATTTAGGTTTAAGTATCTATTATTTTCATTCACCTCTCATACCTTTTCCACATACAAATTAAGTTTTTAGGTGATCACTATTTAAGAACCACCCTAGCTTCCGGAGATTCATCTCTCGTTTTAAGAAAACCCAACACTCAAGAGAGTTTCCATGTTTCAACAGGATAGCTAAATTTTGCATCTCCCTATAGGTGCAATCCTAATTGACAACGGTAACTTTGCATACTCTAGACATTAAGCACATGTAATACTATTGTTTAGTTTTGTTCTTTCCTTTGTTGCAGTTCTTTTCAAAATCCTTTGGAATTGTGTTTTCTCATAGATATTAACTCTTTTTTTCTTGCATTCACATACTCCCTTTTTTAATTTTTTGTCTTGCATTTTGTCAACACAAAATGTAGGTAATAGCATGAAACTTTTCAACTTAGTTTTGCATTTCTCTAAGTTTAGTTCATTATTTAATTGGTTAGTATTGATAAATCAATCAAGCCCAATTGATAGAATGATTCCTCTTACTGAAGGCTTTCGTTAAGTCTTTTTAGTTTTTTTATTTGTTGAGCCCATTCTTGATTTTTGAAGCCTTCAACGTCCTTTTTCTCATTTTTGAGTGTGTTTGTTAGCTTTTGATCTTTCAGTCTTGCCTAAATCATTGCTTTCAATTTTTCCGTTGATTCGGTCTATCTTAGGGCTTAATCAAAGTTTGCAATCAACATATATGGCCATTTTAATACCCAAAAAGTGGACTCTCTAAGTGCAACTACACAAATTAAAATATCATGTGATATTTTTAAATTGACATTCAATTTTTGAAAATTATAACATAAAGTCACTTTATGTTATGTTTGTAAGTTACTATATCATTTATATTTTTGCACTTAAAGGTAACTATAGAGCACTTTATGTTATATTTTTAAGTTGAGTTGTTTTTTAATTTTTCACTTAAGTGACTATATTAACTATATAGTTTGATTTAATTTTTGTGTTTAATTTAAAACATCTTAGTAAGTATTACTTTTTGAATGATATTTACACATTATATATTAATATATATAGTGTGTAAATATTATTTATGGCCCAATTAAGTAATATTTCTTAAAAAATTAAATTAACATGTTCTTAAATCATCACTTAAGTTGTGCATATCATGTCTTCATGTCTTTAAACCCATTTACATGAAAATATGCATTTGCCTCTAGAGACCACAATTTTGAGTTAAAAAACAATTTTAAAATATGTAAATACATATGTTTTAAAATGTGCAAAGACTCTCCAAGAGTGAGACTTGCATATTCAAGTGTTTTTTAAAAATGCAATGACCCCTAGAGAGTGTGATTTTGCACTAAAGGCATTTTTAAAATACTTTATACATGTAAATACATGCATTTAAAAATATGCAATGGACCTTCTAGAGTGAGCAATGCATATTTAAGTTTTTAAAAATGTGCAATGACCCTTCTAGAGTAATCAATGCATATTCAAGTGTATTTAAAATGTGCAATGACCCTCCTAGAGTGAGCAATGCATATTTGAGTTTTTTAAAATATGTAGTGGCACTTGAAGAATGTGTTTTACATATGTTTCATGCATTTGTAAATGGTAAACCCGAAAT
Organism: Cupressus sempervirens; assembly: GCA_028749045.1. NCBI lineage: Eukaryota > Viridiplantae > Streptophyta > Pinopsida > Cupressales > Cupressaceae > Cupressus > Cupressus sempervirens. The sequence goes on along the minus strand of CM053788.1, from coordinate 378,761,664 downwards.
TAAAGATTCAAGGGCAAAAAACTTGATGTTTCCTCCAAAAACACATTTTTCATCAAAAATGCTTAGATCTGCCCATATAATGGCTTGAAATCCATCACAAGGGGGATGTTTTTTAAGTTTTAATGCATATACATGCATTTGTGGGTCATGATTTTGCATATCCAAGACAAAAATGACCTAGGTTTTTGCATTTTTCAGCCACGTTTCGGTGAAAAGCACCCAGATTTGGGGCAATTTTGATCATGTTTTGGCTCAAATATAAGTCATTTTGAGGTTTTGATCCATATATTTGCTATTGAAGAACATGTTTTTTCCTTTAGATGTCAAAAACGCTTCATTTCATGCACTCTATAAATCACGTTTTTGCTAAAAACGCCCAAAAAGTTTGGTTTTTCATTCACTTTTTTGCATTTTAGAGCCACACTTTTGCATTTGGATCCATGTATTAGCATTTGGGGAAGTTATTTTTGCATTCACAAGTCAAAATCAATCATTTAATATGCATTTGTGAGCCACGTTTTTGCAAAAACAGCTCAGATTTTTGCCTGAAAAGGGGACATTTTTGTTAAAAACACTCGAAAAATGACATTTCCAGCCCATACGTTTGGATTAGTAGAGGTTGTTTTTTAGTTTTAATGCATGCTATTGCCTTTGGAGACCATGTTTTTGGCATTCTCATGTCAAATTCAACCATTGAATGCTCATTAATCATTCATTGTTTGCAAGTGTGGAGGAAGTCAAATAGTTGTTTGCAAGTGTGGAGGAAGTCAAATAGTTGTTTGCAAATCTGGATTTGAGGGAGAATTGGTTTTCAAGTCTATAAAACTTGCAATTTTGGCTCTTTGATCTCCAAGTAAGTGGACATTTTCAATATTGCTCATTAATTCTTGCTATTTCATTGCATATTTTAGCTTTATGTTGTACATTTGTCCATAGATATGCCATGAAAAGTGCATTTTTCCTTTAAATATGATGAAAACTCTCATTTTCATGCTTTTTTTTTTTTCCCAAACTCCAAATTCAAAATTGCACTTGCCTCTTGACATGTTTGAGTCTAAAACCAAATATACGTGTTTGTTTTGTGCTTGTTTTCATTGCTTGCTAGCTTGCTTTCTTGTTTTTCTTCTTTTGAAAGAAGTTGCAAGTTCTTTCACAAGAACTTGAGCACGTTTCACTTCACTCCACCTTTCACTATTTCATGTAAGTGCATAGTTTCATTCCACACATTATTACATGCCATAACACATTGCATCTCGTTCCCCATATGCGATTACATGTAATCTCATTCTCCATCCACAATTACATGTAATCTCATCTTCCATCCGCATTTACATGTAATTCCATCCTTATGCATTTACGTATAAGCCTATTTTCCAGATCCACTTACATGTAATCTCATTCGTCGAACCTTATTTCATGATTATATCAAGTTTGAATTACATGTAAATCACTTTACATGTAATTACATCTTGAGAACCCATTTTTGACTAAAGGTCACACTTTTAAATACCAAAATTGTCTTTGGCACGCATTCATATGCATCCCAACTTGCATTCTTGGCCACACCCACGAAAGCCCATCATTGCCCACATGCAATCCATCTTTCCAAGTTTGACTTTGGCCCTTTTCATCCAAATACACATGCTTTCCAGTTCATTTCCAGCCATCATATGTGTTCCATAAGTGTCTAATCCATACTTCGAATACCCACCCCTAATGGATTTGTCATTATAACTCAAACTCCAAAGTTCTCAAGGATTCAATCTCATTGGAAGATGTTATCTTCATGTTGCGGCACACTCATCAAAATATGTCAAAACTTCTTTAAAAGACAGAGATGTCTTGTCAAGAAGGCATGTTTTGATTCTCAAGAAGTAGTAATTCATTTGATCTTCATTTTCCCAATGGTTGTCACCTAAGTTTGTGTGAGAATACACCAAGCACTTTGTTTCAAAAAAAAAAAGTTTTAGATGCTTGTCAAAAAGTTGTTCCAAGTTTAACTCTAGACATCATTGAGAAGCTCTTCAAAGTGCCAGAAAATCTTGAATATGCAAGTCTGACAAGATAATTCACAACTTGGAATGAGAAAAAGCTTGATCATGTCGAGTTTTCAAATCACAAATGGAAACTCATCATGTTGAATGCAGTGGCATAGAAAACAAGAATCCTCGATCTCGTGATCATTATCAAGTACAAGGTCTTTGCCAACAATCCACCAGATTGATTCATTTAGAATCAATAGCCTCAACTCTTTCTTCTCCTTCTTTTTTCATGTTTGTAATTGGAGAGTATGTATTGCAGGAAATTGTGTAATTACATGCAATACGATTTACATGTGTAATGATGTGTAATCCAATAATTTCTCTTGTTAGTTAGACCAAGTCAAAGTTGGTTGACTTGCTCGCACTTTTTCCTCATTTTCCTATATAAAAGAGTGCCCTCTCATTGTAAAAATCATCTTTTGTATGTAAGAAAGCTTTGCCACACTTGTGCAAAAATAACTTTGATTGTGTAGTATGAATTTGGGAGATAAGTGAATAAAAAGAAGCAATTGGATTCAAAGCTTTGACTAGAAGCAATTGTAATAGAGCAAATTAGAAGCTTTGACTAGAAGCAATTGTAATAGAGCAAATTAGAAGCTTTGACTATAATTTGTGCCTATTGTCTTTGCTTCATTTGTTATTATTGTGTTTTCAATAATAAGAGCATAGTGAGTTAAGAAGCAATCGAAGCCGAAGCTTTGACTAGGAGCAATTGTGGTGATACATAGACTAGAAACTTTGACTATAGCTTGTGGTACCATCTCAAATGCATGAAAAATAGTTAGAATTCCCCTACTTCTAGAAGTTTGTAGCTTGTATTACCATCTTAGAGGCTTTTCTTATAGAATAGATTAAAACAAAACCTAGAGTCAAACTAATATGCTCTTAGCCAGCCTTTGAGTTAGTGTTATCTATATCACCATTTCTAGCTACTAGATAGAAGTGTAGTTAGAGATTTCATCTTGCCCATTATTCATTTTGTGGGTAAGTGGATTCTTTCTTGAAAGTTAAGAGGAATGAATATTGGTAACATCCCTCACAAATCTCTCAACTTCTTGCTTACCTTGAGTTGATCCAAGTAACGGTGAGAAGGGGGAGTCTTCCCTTTAATGTAGGAGAGACTTTGTCTCGCACGTTGTGGCCAGTCTACCTATTTTGTGACTAGATTTTCACAAAATTGTCAGTTGCAAAATATCCACCCAACATTATTGAACCAACTTTGTATATTTCTTCTCGTCTTCTATGCTTGTATTTTTCTCTTTTATAGACTCTTGACTGCCTTGCACTCTTCATCATACCAAGGATTAGCCGGAAAAGTATTTGCAGCCCTCTATTCGTAGCGAGATCTTTTACATGTCTTTAGCGCTTTGTGTATAATAGGGATCAACAAGCTGATGTGAACATGTTCAATATCATTATTGATCCATTCTACAACCCCGTTATTGTTTATCTAAAGGAATTGTTGTTTGAGGGCAATAGTGAAAATGTCCCCTTTTTCCAAGTTTATGAGTAGTCTCCCATTCCTAATGGCTCCCTTTTCCCTGCAAAGGTCACATTCATTATACGGATTACTTGGGACCATGTTCAACCTGATATAAAGAGGCATGTGATCCAACTTCATCTCTATAAGAGCTTTTTCGATATCAAACTCTATCACTCTAGAAGCCAGATTTTGAGTTCAAATCATATAACCTATCACACTTTGCCCATTGTAAGTTTTGCATGTGATTTCCCTAGAAGTTGGCCAGCTGCCCATGTCATTGCAAATAACCATGCCAAAGAGACTACACATCCCCAAAAGTTGTGCCCCAAAATGTGAAACACCCCCCTTGCTGTCCTAAGAGATCCTTTTCTAAGAATGATTCTCATTTTCTTCTAACCATAAATGGTTATCCTCCCTTCTTCTATGTTCAATTGCAACGATTGATTATTGGCAGCCCTAGCATTAAAGTTTCCAACAAGCATAATTGCCCCTAAATTACTAAATAGAGATATATCATTTTTTAATGAAACAAACAGGTCTTCATTGTCTAAGTTCTGCCTCTTGTAGAATTTAGTGTTTTACAGAGCAAAGTAACCAGCAGCCAAACTAAAAATTGTTTCATTTAGTATGACCTGCAGCCATATGTATTGCTTGTTTGGATCTTCTTTTACAACTTCTACAATTCCGTACCACTTCTCCTTGATGAACACTATAGTTCCTCCATGACCTTGCCAAATTCATTCCCTTTGTTCGAAACAGAAAATTTCTTGTAACTATCAATATTTGGAACATGCACCCTTCATGCTCATGTTTTTTAACAAGGATAATAATATCCTTCCCCTTTGCTACAGGCCCCAAACCAAGACCTCGTTTCCATGGGTGACCTCTACAATTCTAGCTTACTACACTTTAAGTGATTCTGTGGGGTCCCCATTTCCAATTTCTTATTTGAGAGACGCTCATTGATTTGAGCTTTCCCATTTTTCAGCCAAGCCCACATCACTTCTGGCTGTCTTAACTTTTCCCCAATCCTTCCTCTGTTCCTCTTGTTGAGAAAAAGTTAGATCTTCATCTCGAATTTGAGTTCCTCTAAGCAGCCCTGTATTCCTAAGCATGATATTTTTATCCTCTAGATTTTTCAAGGCTACTCTTATGTGTCTATCTCTTCCACCAACCAACCTATTACCTATCATGTTTTCTTATTGAATATAACCTGTCCATTTCAGCTTATCTCTAAGACAGTTTCTTGCTAGAATATAGGTCCTTTCTCTTTTGCCAACGTCTTTCAACCCTTTGATGATGATATTTGGAGCCTTGCCTCGTTTGTTTTGCTCTTCCCATATCTAAATCTTGATCTACCACTAAAAAATGCTCTTTAGTTTATTTATTGAGCTGTTTACCACTTGTGACCATGATTTGGCCTCTTTTGTTCTTTCCTTTAACCGAGATTCTTTAACTGCTATGTCTGCTAAGGCAGATTGAATCTCCTTAAAATGTTGGTGCCCACTTCTTTTATGGTTTCCTTTCCTTTGCTTCTTGTTACTCTCAATGATGCAATTTACTAAATTAATGTCTCAACTTTATGCTGTCCTATATCCGCTTTGGACTGCATGCTCAAAATTTGTTCTTTGAGATTCTTGTTTTCTCATTCTATTTTGCTTGTGTATTCAATTGCTTCATACACTTTGTTCTTGTCTTCCTAGTTCCTTGTTTCTGTAGTTTCCACCCTCTTACAATTCGTAAGTTCTTCGACATATAATTCTGAGGACCACAAAAGTGGTGTTTTAGTTGGACTATAATAAACATCCTTGTCTTGTTTTCCTTCATTGCTGTCTCCTTTGTTTGTTGCACCGGTTTTCTACTTGATTTGCATTTGATGCAGTGTTCGTGTTGGATTCAAGCTGTTTCTGCAGTTTTATTTCATTTGCTTCCTGTGCTTCTTGCCTCATAATAGATTGGTAAGTTTTGTCAGAAATTGTACTGATCCTTGGCAAGATCATAGAACATTTTTTATTCATTACCTACCCTTTTTCACTTACTTATGCCTTAGAATACCTTTGTATTGTTTTGTATTTATCAATACTAGCCTCTCACTTGTATTACGTGTCTGCTTTAGAAAATATGTCATAACTAATTGGCAAACCTCTGTTAGGCTCTCTACTGTAGTTAAAAACTGAGGCATTAATGGACCCCCTGCTCTCTAATTCCAACCTCCGTGGTGCAGAAGGCTAGCCATTATTCCCACCAGTTGGGATTGCAAATTCCAAATGAATCCCCCCCCATCACCTATATCAAGGCAAAAAAAATGTTTCCATCTGGAAAATGAGACCCCTTCAGACTAGGTCTATGACAGATCATAATGAGTTTCTTGTCTAGTTCATCAAGGCTAGGGCCCATATTGTATTAGTGTGGTGACAGTCTAGATTTGTTTTAGTGTTTCCCCCACTTTTCAGCGCTACAAGGTTTTTAGCTATGCAGTTTAGGATTTTCAATGGTTCCAAAATGTCGTGAATGCACTGCCAACACAAGAGGATGAAAGAAAGAATAATATGAGACAAGGGAAAAAGATTAATTAGCTCACCTAGATAACTCCCAAACCTCTTTGGTTGAATCAGTGAGCTGTATAAACAATTGTTTCCTGCTATGCAGCCACTGAAGTTTCCTCCGCTCGCATGCTGCTATGCGAAACCAATTGTGAAATTCGAAGTCAGGGGATTAATTAGCTTCACTCCACGAAACGGGCCACCCGTTACCCTCCTGGCTCTTTTTTAAAATCCCAAGCTTCAAACAATCAAATCTGAAAGGAAGCTTACATGCTTTAATGTGATGTGGACCAATCTCATTTCAGCAGTGTAGAGAGCATTTTTCCTCTAGGAGCCACGTGTCACCATATCACATTAGTGCATACCAAATTGGTACCTACTTCATCAACCATGAACTCTTGCACTAAGCGCTGGCTTAGCCTTCTAAGCTACAGGCTCACCTCCATGTGTCGGCTCAGCACATCATCCCAAAAATATTCACCTTTGGATCCTTGACATTGCGTACTCTTGTGCTTCAGTGGGAAATGAGCATGCACAAAGCTTTACTTGCTTTCTAAACCTAGTCCCACTAGGAAACATGGCATTCTAGCGCATTAGCCTGGCTCTAACAGATTTGGAGACCATGGTGGTGAAACAACTGCTGATTTAACTTTACAAACATTTTGGTCAAACGTAGAAAATATTTGAGATATAGGGCTAGCTAGTCACTAGGCCCAAGGGACCAGTCTCAGATGGGACTTAAGACTTAAAAGTTGTTGACTGACTACTGCAAGTTAACATCAAAATATAATGGGGCTATAAAGGCTTAAGGGTTTGGGAGTTTAGACATTATAAGCTCAGACTTGGCCATTTTGCTGGGTTTAAGAACCAGAGTGCAATAGCATATTTACATGGCTCCACCACACTAATTGTATTTGCATGTTAGCAGTAAGGCATTTGTATGGCAGAAATTCTCAGTTAATTACATTAAATTTCTGGTTTGTTTCTGCAAATGCAATGATTAGTAAACTCAAGTGAGCCGCATACTCTTATCTCTGTTTGCTATCTAAAAAACATTTAATCAGCAAACTATTTGGAAGATTATTTATTCATTGAAGTGGAAAAAAGCCTAAAGGTGAAATTTGGTGCAATTTTTTAGCTAAAAAATCATAGTAGAATATTACCTACAGGGACATTCTTACCTTCAAAAGCCAGTACTTTAGGAATTTCGGGAGCTGTGAATTCAGATCAAGTTGTTTTAAAAGAAAATATATTCTGTTTTCAATGTGCTGTATCTTTTCCATTATATAAGGAGAATAACTGCAGACTTAAATGACAGTTGTTATTTAAAAAAAAAATAAGAAAGCTGTGATTTTATGATTGATGTGTATGATGTGGTTGGAGTTAGTCAACAATTTGAAGTCTAAGAATCTCAGTATGGACATTGTGGTGTCTGAGTCGCTAGATCATATTGCTTGTTATTGTGTATAGAAGTGCCAATAAATGGTCTGATATCTAATATAGTATATCAGTAATTATGTCACCTAAGTCGGTAGGTGGCATGGCTTCTTAGTATGTACATATGTGCAAAATCAGCAATGGAAAGGTTATAGCAGATAGTTACAAATGTGTACAGTAATAAAAACGGTGATAGGAGACAGGTTTGCTTTTAGGGTGGCATTATTTGGCAGTCAGGGTGACATTTCTGCATGCAACTGCTAAACAGTAGCGTCCGATTTTTTTGTAAAATGGAACAATTTTACACAAATTATCAATTTCAGCCATTAATAAAGGCATGCCTAATCCCAATCTTTGGAATATTAAGTGGTATCTCTAGTGATGCGTTGCTCTTGACAGTTTAAAGTTTATATAGTATGTAGCTAAAAGCTTCATCAATTTAGTTTCATGACACAATGATTGATAATTTTTTTATTTCCTTCTAATAATGAAAAGAAATGCTAATGCTCTTTAGTTACATTGATGATTTGCAGGGTTCAGGAATACAGAGAAACTTTGTACTCAAAGCTGCATTGAAGGTGAGGTATCATTATCACTTCAGAATCATCAAAACGCATCAGTTTATGAGGTTTCTTCAAGTAATCCTTTGGTTGAAAGATAATTTTGTGTTTTTCAGAGTTCTCAATCAAAATAAGAACTTCTTTTCTGGATAAAATCACTATATATTATTTTTAAGTATAATGACTAGTTTGTGGTGGACGCACCAACTGCAGTTGCCCTTGCTCCGGACACTGTCACTAGATTTGTGTGATGCATGTGAGTCAGGGTTTGATACCCCTCATGTAAGTATATTGGTGTATGAGCACATTCACTTGTACTTGACTCCCTAGATTCTTTACAGTTTATTCTACTCTCAAACATGGACTGGAAGGTTACATCGTTCTACTTTCTCTGGCAGCATCTTGACAGGTTCTCTTTGTGCATGGTAAAGCTTGCACGTTGCAAAGTTCAGAGATGTGCGATTGAAATTGAAAACTCTAACCTGATTGGTCCCAAAATTTTACAGCGATACTGTGTCCATAAAGATACCATTGTCTTGGAGTGGAACAGCACTGAATTCAAGACCACAATTGTTGAAGAGAGGATATAGTCAATATCTACAGCAGTATCTATGCTGTTTGAATTTTTCTTTCTTGTACCTAGTTCAGTTCAGCTAGTTATATTTGGCACTAACAGGACAAAGAGGAGAGTTGAAAATTACAAGTTTGTAATTTACTTACACAGGTTAGTAGTATCTCAAAGACCTGTAGAGAAATCTGATTTCTGCAACTGTTGGAGTGCTCCAAAGGAGAGGCAGAAAAGACAAGAAATTTATCCTTTGAGCCTATATCGCGTAATGGAAAGACTAGCATCACCTTCCCCAATCCATACAAATATAAGTATTTCCAATATTGTTAAATCTTCAATGGTTATTCCCAAAAATCTTGAGCGAATCTTTACACATGATCACCATATATATATATATATATATATATGACTAACAATTGAGATTGATCAAATTATTTAGATTATGTTGTGAGTCTTTCCTTTTTTCAATAATTTACAAGTGTCATTTATACTTCTATCTCTAATAAGACATCCTTCCGATCAGACATTGAATAATGATAATTTTGACAATAGCCATATCTAATTATTTGTAATACACAAATCTTACTCTTATGTTATGTATGGAATACATCTATTTCTAATATTTAAACAATTAAATAGAAACTTATAAATTTTTATGATACTTCTATATTCTTAATATTCACTCTATTCATAATCACATTAAACATTATTTACATTTTTTATAATAAAAAAAATTAAAATAGCTTACCTTAGTAGGTGGGTTCATGTTGTACCCATGGCCTACTTTACTTACCTTTTTACTTGTCATGCTTAGTGGTACTCATGTCCTACCTTGCTGAAGTTCATGTATATTGATTATGGAAGTAACTTGCATTCAATTATAATTATCTCCGATCAACAATTATGTCACCGTTTATGTTTGGAACTATGTGATGGCCACTAGCAATATTGGTATGACAAATATAAATATTTATTACTTAGAGTGGTCGTCCAATGTATTGGGCATGCTCAATTTCACATCTTGCATATGTGTAATGCCACCTTGGTATGATCAGGGGTATCACCCGTAAAAGATGGCGTTTGTCGCTTCCCTTGGTTTCCTTAGCAAATTAAATCTTGATGTGGTGGTTATTTAGATCCAGATTTTTTTTTTTTTTGAATATTTCGTATTAGCATGCTTGAATTCCTTCTATGGTTGCGGTGATTAAATGCCAAGGTGGCGTCCTCCACAATGAAGGATTAGTGTACGCTCTTTTTAAATCCTTATTTGTATTCCCTTCTTAATATACTCTTTATAATATATGTTGTCATGGTTCATTTATGTCATCATATCATTATGCTTTTATGTCTCCTCCATCATAGGCGGGTAGTCTTAGTGTTGTCGTAATTACATGCATATATTGGAGAGTAAAATTATTATGGTATTCACCCTTACTTCTTTGCTTTTATTTGTGACATGTTATTTTCCCTCCTTTTGTATTTCTTCGCTCCAAGTTATGTTGCTTTAATTAGCACGATTGGCAATGGATAGAGTCGACAATGAAATCTTCACATATATTGCCCAAAATCCTCAAGACATCACTAATTCCATTAAAGGATGAGTTATACAACTATCCATTTAAGGCCAAAAGTGTATAAAAGTGCAGACTTTTCGATTGGATATTGTTTGAATTTGAATATTTCCGCTGGCTGAATGTTTACGTCAGATTTGTCTGTGTATAATATAACCTATTTTGTTGTGTTGAACTTGTAATAGCTTTGTGAACACTGGCAGCAACATGAACCATGTTGGCTTAGTTTATTTTAGTATGGGATGCTGAACATGCCAAGGTTTTCACTTATCCCTCATTTGATACTGAAGTCAAAATATTGGATATTACGGTATTTTAGTACTTTTCCTATCTATCCCTCATCATCTATTTGCCTTTCTTAATTGCTGGTCTGCCCATGAATTCGTATCCGACTTGGTTGCTCGTGCTCCTTATCGCTTTCTCCTTCTTGTGCTCCTTATTGCTTTCTCCTTCTTGATGAAGGTATTGTTCGTTGATTGTGTTGAATTTCCTGGTGGCTAACTGGGTTGCAACATTGGGTATAAATCCCCAATCTCAAATGTTGATTAGCAATGTATTCATCACATAGAATCTTCCAGTGAGATTGGTAGATAGGAAGAATGATTTCCTAAATAGCCTTTTGTATACATTTTCTTGCTTTCCGCTCCTCTTGCATTTTCCTGTTCTTTTCTTTTCCATATGACTTTAGTGTTAATAGATTTTTGTGGGCTAAAATTCACAGGTGGCAAGATTAGGTGGCAAGATTAGGCTCTGATACCACTTGTAATGTTCCCAATTAGGACATTAGATTTTAAAACCTGAATGTGCATATAATTTTTATTTTTCCCTCTGAGTATCCTTATAGAAACGTTATTATCGTATATATAAATATATATATATATATATATAGTAAGAATCATGTCCTTTCATAATAATAATCATATTATATTAATTATATATTTATATTAATAAGCTTAGTTATATTAATTAATATCATAAGATATATTATTTTAATAATATATCAACTATATATATTATTATATTATAATACTTATTAGTATAGTGTTGCTATATTAAAATATAATTAATTATCATAATATCATTATTTATTATATTAGATTATTATTTCATTCATTTCATACTTTCATATTGCTATTATAATACAATATATATAATATGATATTATCATATTATTATTATTATTTTAATAATATTATTAGTATTACTTTATATATAATACTTATTTATATTATATGCCAAAATGGGGATATCACATGGACATCCACCAAGGCATAAGGATGTATAAAAGATGAATTTTTTGAATAGGGATGCACATAATTTCTTGCTTGGAAGATTGAAAATGGTCTAGATTATGAGATATAGTTGACAACATTTAAACTTAGAAGTTTACATCAAGGAGACATGTTATTTGGATAAGCACCGCTTGACACTCTTATGAATGTTAAATAAAGAAAAGGTGCAAGGTTGAGCTTATAAAAATGTGAAACAATAGTTTTTGTCGTGGACCTTCTCAACATTTAAGGTGGAGGTTCTAGTTTCTACAACTATCTAAATTGTCTTGCTATTTAGATCCTTTGCGGTCGTCTGACCCAACCTTCTCGATCTTGAGATAATTGAACCACATATTTCTTCTCTTTCTTTTGATGCGGGAGCATCTTGGGTGTAAGAGCAATCTTGCATCACCCAAAAATATTTTCTTTTCAGTTTTTCTATTTTAAAGACAAGGTGGTTACTATTTATGGGAACTTGCTATTTTTAGTAAGTTTGTCATATGAGCTTGGAATGTTTTCATTTTCTACAGGAAGGTTCATTTTAGAGTTATAAGCCTACCATAAAAATCTTATTATTCCAGCTTAAGTATCGAAGAAGTTATTGCGGATTTTTGGTGGAAAAAATTGCAGAAAAAATTTCAGGTTCACTGTTAGATGCCTTAGAGTGCTCGGATGAGGTCTAAAAACTTTATAGAAGGGTACTTACATAATATTGTGCCTGTAGATATGGAGTTGGCATATCCAAAAAGTGGTAATAATAGCCAATTAGAGCAACGGTTCGAGAGTTATGGCCTTCTGAAGTTGGGCTACCCGAAATATTTAAAATAATTGTCAAAAATGTATTTGGTCGACTCTATATGTATTATTAGGGTTTGTCGGCCCTAGGTAGTAAGTTTCATTGTCTAGAACCTTCCTTGGCAGCATAAAATTGTCTATTTAAGAAAGACTTGAACATGGTCTAAGATAGCTCTAGGTGATAGTTCGCAGCTTGTCTTGAAGATTATTGTAAAGAAGGTGCCCATGTGGGTTAACATATTGTACTTGTGAATTTTGTAATATCGCATTTGTAGCGCAAATAAGAAGTCCATATTTTGTTCTTGCATTTTTTGTTGTTTCTTTGTTTATGTTATGAGTTTGTGGTATTAAGGGGAGCATCCTTCATCAAGTGGTATCCGAGCTAAAGTTCTTGAGTGTGTGGACAAATCATCGACTATGAGGCAGTTCACACCAAGACTGTGGTTTGGGTTGAGTGTGTAAACAGATTGTTAATTGTGAGACAATTTGCACTAGGGTTTTAGCAGAAGCTGAAAATGCCTCCACAAAGAGAGCGTGGTGGAAGTGTTCTAGGTGTTACACCTGAGAGCTTTAGAGGCCTCCAAAGACAAATGCAAGCATTGGAAGAACAAATGTGAGAGGAATAAATCTTTTCGTAAGAGATGAAAGCGAGGATGAGGACGAAGTAGAAGAAAATGCCAAAGCAGAGGCAGTTCTGAACCTAGAGGAAAAGAGGCTTTTTAGGGCCATCTCCAAGATATTGATGATCGTGATAGGGTCAATTTTGCAAAGGCAAAACTGAACGGACATGCAAAGATGTAGTGCAAGAGGTTTAGTTGGAGGAAAATAGAAAGGGAAAGGACAAAATTACCAGATGTGAAGCGATAATTCATTCCCATTGATTATGAGCTTGATCTGTTGAAGAAAATGCAAGGGTTGAAGCAAGTGAGAAAATCTGTTTAAGAGTATACCAAAGAGTTCTATCGAGTTCTTATTAGAACCGGCCATGCAGAAGCTTATAAGGAGAAAGTAGCCTGTTATCTTAATGCATTAAGGCCAAGCATTCAGGACGAGTCGAGTTTGGTTCGAATGAATAATATTGAGGAGGCATACCATTTTTCCCTAAGAGTTGAGGAGAAACTAAGCAAAAAGTTTGACAACAAAAAGAATGGAAGAGGTCATGGTGGAAGATATAGCGAATGATCTTATGGTGGTCGTAATGGTGATCAAAAGAATAAGGATGAGGCTGGAAGTAGCATTCAGAACCAAAGGGGAAACTATTCTAATTGTTTCCATGATCAGAACAATAGAGATCAAAGAAGAAGAGGTAGAGGGCAAAGATCTGGAAGAGGAGGCTTCCATTGGAAATGTTTTTATTGCAGAGAAGAAGAGCATAGAGAATTTGAATGTACTCAGCACCAAGGAAGGACAAATCGAAGAACCAAAGGCTAGGCCAGAGTTGCACATGTTGATGAAGATGCCAGATCCTCACATTTCTAAAGATGTTGAAAGAGGAGAAGTCCTAGTTAACATAAGAGTCTTGCTGAGTGGGGAGAATGAACCTGATCAAAGGAGCTTTTTTCGCACAAGGTGCAGATGTGAAGATAAGTGGTGTGATGTGATCATTGATGGTGGTAGTACTGACAAGTTGGTGTCAGAAACAATGGTTACTAAGTTGAAGCTGATGAGACAAAAACACTCGCATCCATACCATATTGCTTGGGTGCAAGATGACCACAAGATCATGGTCAATGAGTAGTGCTCAGTGAAGTTCAAGATTGGAAGCTACCAAGATGAGGACATATGTCATATGTTGCTAGGTAGGTTGTGGCAATTTGACAGGCATACTTTACAAGATGGGCGAGCAAATACCTACACTCTTACCATGGATGGAGTGAAACATAAGTCGAAGTTGTTAAAGGAGAAAGAAGAAATGATATGTAGTGCTGTCAGAATATGTTTTGTTGATGGAAACAAGTTTCTCAAAGGTATGAAGTGCGAGCATGTGTTTTGCTATAATTCCAAAAGATAGTAAAGAAGAAGTAGAGGAGGTACCTACAAAAGTTGCAGATATGTTGGGAGAGTTTTTTGATATTGTATCAGATAATGTATCTGATGGATTGCCCCTAATGAGAAAGATTAGTTACCAGATGGATTTGGTTGTAGGAGCCAATTTGTCAAACAAGGCAGTGCATAGAATGACACCAGCAAAAAGTGAAGAGTTGAATAGACAAGTTCATGAGTTATTGTAGAAGGGGTTGATTCGAGAGAGTATGAGTCCATGTGTTGTCCAACAGTATTAGCACCAAAGAAGAATGGAGAATGGAGGATGTGCATAGATTCTCGCACTATCAACAAGATTACAATCAAGTATAGATTTCCATTGCCAATGATGGATGATATTATGGATTGTTTGAGTGGAGCTAAATATTTCATAAAGATGGATTTGAAGAGTAGGTACCATCAGATTCATATCAAAGAAGGTGATGAGTGGAAGATTTCTTTCAAGACCAAAGAAGGACTATACAAATGGTTAGTCATGCCTTTTGGGCTAACCAGTGCACTGAGCACTTTCATGCAGCTCATGAATGGGGTAGTGAAGGAGTTTCTAGGTAAGTTTTTCATTGTTTACCTAGATGATTTATTGATCTTTAGTAAAACATTGGAGGAGCATTTGATTCATATTCGCAAGATGTTTGATAAGTTGAGGGAAGAAAAGTTGTTGATAAATCTAAAGAAGTGCAATTTTGTAAAAGAGTTGGTGTACTTGAGATTTGTAGTCTCAACAAAAGGTCTGAAAATGGACCCAGAGAAAGTGAAGGCTATCCTTGAATGGCCTACTCCAAGGTGTGTGATAGAGATAAGATCTTTTCATAGACTAACTAGTTTTTATAGAAAGTTCATAAGAAGTTTTAGCAGTATTTTTGGACCCTTGACTGAAACAATGAGAGGGGATAAAAGTGGACTGTAGGAGTAGATAAGAGTTCTAATATGTTGAAATAGAAAGTTACCGAGTAGCTTGTTTTAGTACTTTCTGATTTTAACAAGGTGTTTCAAGTAGACTATGGTGCTAGTGGTACTACAATAGGAGTTGTTATGAGCCAAGAAGGTAGACCTATTGCTTACTGTAGTAAGAAATTGAATGATGCCAAAATAAAATATTTTTTTTATTATCAAGAATTTTATGCTATAGTTCGAGCATTGAAAAAGTGGAGACATTATCTTCTACCTAAGGAGTTTGTTTTGTATATTGATCAACAAGCTTTGCAATATTTGAATAATCAAGAAAAATTGAACCAAAAACATTTGAAGTGGGTTGAGTTTTTGTAGAGTTATACATTTGTTTTGAAACGCAGGAGTGGGAAGTCTAACAGAGTTGCAGATGCTCTTAGTAGAAGACAACTTTTGCTGAAAAAATGTAGATAGAGGTGGTTGGATTCAAGGAACTCAGTACTTTGTATCCAGATGATCCTAATTTTGGTGAAGTGTGGAAGACATGTACAAAACCTGTTACACTTGACAAGATAAAGTGGTTGGATTTCATGATCTAGGATAATATGTTATTCAAAAGAAGCCAATTGTGCATTCTCAGAAGTCCAATGAGAGAGAATCTCATCAAGCAGAAGCATAGTGGAGGATTGGTCGGACATTTTGGCAAAAGGAGTGAAGAAGAATACAAGGTTATATCATCTATTACTTGTACTAGAGAAGTCGTGGGAGGATGTTAGCATGGATTTTGTTTTGGATTATTGAGGACACAGTGCGGGCATGATTCTATTTTTGTGGTGGCTGATAGGTTTTCAAAGATGACACATTTTATTCCTTGCGAGAAGACTAGTGATATTGTTCATGTGGCAAAGTTATTTTTTAGAGAAGTGGTGAGACTACATGGTTTGCCAAAGAGTATAGTTTTAGATTGAGATACCAAACTTGTTGGGTATTTCTGGCTTACATTGTAGAAGGAATTTAAGACAGATTTGAAGTTCAGTTCATCACATCATCCATAGACTGATGGATAGATAGAAGCTGCGAATCATAGTTTGGGATATTTGTTGAGATGCTTGGTTGGAGATAAACCAAAAGGATGGGATATGATTTTACCATAGACAAAATTTGCATATAATAATTTTGTCAATAGGAGTATTAGTAAATCACCATTCCAAACTGTATATGGGAGTAGTCCCAGAAATGGTTCTGAATTGAGGCAGTTGGATAAAGGAGAGATAAGTAGTGCTGAAGTAGAAGATTTTGTTAAACATTTGAAGAACATATGTGAGGAGGTGAGGAAACACATCATAAAGATGAATACACAGTATAAGGCTAAGGCAAATGTGAAAAGGAGTTGTAAGGAATTTCATATTAGAGATGAAGTCATGGTTCATTTGAAAAAGAAGCATTTTCCAGTGGGTACATATAATAAGCTGAAGTTGAAGAAGTTTGGATTGTGCAAGATAGTGAAAAGGCAAGATTATGGAAATGCGTATAAATTGGAGTTGCCTGTTGAATTGAGTATTTCACCAGTATTTAACATTTTAGATTTGGCAGAGTACTATGAAGGAGGTGATGGAGATGAAGTTGCAAAAGTGTAGTGGAGTATTCCAGCAGCTAGTTCAGCTATAAAGGAGATTGAGGAGATACTAGACAGTCATGTTGGCAAAAGTACCAGGAACAAAACTTATGAGGAATATCTAGTCAAATGGAAAGGAGGCTAGTTGAGGATTCATCATGACTAGCAAAGGAAGAGGTTAACCATCTTGGTTTTCTACTAAACACCTGAAATGTGACGAGGTCACTTTTGAAATTACCCTAGGTGTCTGATGTAGGAGCATCTTGGGTATAAAAGCAGTCTTGCATCACTCAAAAATATTTTCTTTTCAGTCTTTTCTATTTTAATAAGGACTAGTAGACAAGGTGGTTACTATTTATGGGAACTTGTTATTTTTAGTAATTTTTTCATATGAGCTTGGAATGTTCTCATTTTCTACAAGAAGGTTCATTCTAGAGTTATAAGCCTACTATAAAAATCCTATTGTTCTAGCTTAAGTATCGAAGAAGTTATTGCAGATTTTCGATGGAAAGATGTGTAGAAAAATCTTCAGGCTCATTGTTGGAGGCCTTAGAGTACTCAGATGAGGTCCTAAAATATGACGGAAGGATGCTTGCACAATATTGAGCATGTAGATCATGAGCTAGTGTTTCCAAAAAGTGGTTATAATAGCCAATCGGAGCAACAGTTTGAGAGTTATGGCCTTCCAAAGTTGGGCTACCCGAAATATCTAAAATAATTGTCAAAGATGTATTTGGCCGACTCTATATGTATTGTTGGGTTCTATTGGCCCTAGGTATTAAGTTTCATTGTCTAGGACCTTCCCAGGTGGCATAAAATTGCCTATTTAAGAAAGGCCCAAACATTGTCTAGGACAACTATAGGTGATAGTTCGCAACTTGTCTTGAAGATTATTATAATGAAGGTGCCCATGTGAATTAGCATATTGTACTTGTGAATTCTATAATACCACATTTGCGATGCAAATAAGAAGTCCATATTTTGTTCTTACATTTGTTATTGTTTCTTTGTTTCTGTTATGAGTTTATGGTATTAAGGGGAGCATCCTTCATCATCTTCTATAGCTATAAAAATCTAGTAGAAGGCCCATTCTCAAAAAAGGCTAAAAAAATATCTTGAAGATCTCACCCTTTTATATTGATACTAAGCGAATGGAAATAAATCTTAACAATTTTTTCTTCAATTGTAACCTCTTCATAGAAACATGCACCCATGTCTCACAAAATATTGTATAATAAGGGTTGATTTTTGTCTTATACGAGTGTTGTCAATAAGAGCTAATATATAGTGTCCCACCAAGTAACCTTCAATATTAAAGCTAATTCATGCACAATTAATGTTGAGTCAATAACATTGTGCATGTATAGTATAAGATCTAATTAATACCATCAAACTTATAAACATGGTGATCATTATGCGATCATGCAATAACAACAATCCACTACTAGTTTCCAAGGTTTCCATAACCAAGTACTTCCATGAATCCCAATCATGTATACCAAATGTTACAATCTTAAGGTCCTATAATTAGGTCAAAAGAAGACTGGGAATTAAAGGATAATTGGCCATGATCTCATTGTTCACCTAGGTTTCCATTTCCCATTCTATTGTAAAAGATAAATTAACAAATGCACAAAAATAGACCTCATATGCATAAGAAAGAAAGTAAATGCAAGGGATAAAGTAATGTTTAACATTGTCATTGATGTCATTGTGTAGGATGATGATCTTATCTCCAACCTATCCATGGGTATGAAGGTGGTGTTATTGGTAGAACATTTAGTCTATACCATGGTGTATTGAAGTTTTTTTTATCAAGATCTATTTGACATAACATGAGATATCTAATTTTGACATTGTCGACATTTCTAACACTTTTTGGTAATGCTCACACAATTTCATCTTTGGTTTAAGATAACATGAAAAGATACAAATCCAATGTATGCATATATAGGAAGTGATATCAACACAAAATTGATGATACCAATGCAGATATGATGATAGATTCTATATGTGAAAGTGATTTGTTTATGTAAGTAAAAAGTCGATATATGTAATTTAGTGTTTGAATAGTAGAAATTTGTACTTAACAAGAATTGTATTTCATGCATATATAGATGTAATTGTGATAGTTTGATTTTGTAGTTATACTTCAATTGTAAGTTCTCTCGACTTTGTGATCCAGGTGCATCGAGAAGACCTAAAATTTCACAATCTCAAAAATCATCCAAATCAATATAATTGGGAAGAAGTCATTGACATGATCCTGACACAACTTGGATGGGCTCAAAAAAAGTTTTCATGCAAAAGTTATGTGTAGTAAGAGGTTCGGTCAAAATGGTGAATCATACGTTCAAAAAGGTGAAAAATGGATTGTCTTATATCTTAGAAAAAGGACACCAAGTTGTAGTGATCATTGCGTTGATTCCCAAATTGTTTTCAGTTTTGAAAAAAGAGTTTGTATGAAGAAGTAATGGATGGTCAAACTTGCCCAGGGAAAGGGTTGACTAGATGACATTAATAGGCTAATCATTGTTTTGGTCCAATCTCAAAGTGACACATGGCAGATGACTTGGTAGCACATGTGGCATGATGAACTGGTATATACAAGTTGCATTGTTTCTTGAGTTGACATAGTTGATGGTGTCACATATGGACCAATCATATAATGACACATGACAATGTGAAAGAAAATTAAAATGTGATAGATGGCACCCTATGTGTCTTTTGACAACATCCATTCAAAATTAGGAGGAAGAATGTTTGAACCCTTGACCTCCTCTCTCCTAACTTTTCTCTCCACCAACACAGTTTATGTACTCTTTATAGTTTTCCATGGGGCATTTCTTTAATTTTTTTGGAGTCTAACACAAATAGGAAAAAATCATAAAAATACCTCCTCTCCTAATGTTTCTCTCCACCAACACACTTCATGTATTCTTTACAATTTTGCATGGGGCATTCTTTATTTTTTTGGAGTTAATACAAATAGGATAAAACTCATAAAAGACAAAATGGGGTTGTATGGGGGTTTGAACCCACAATCACCTAAATGCTACTAGCTCCCTTCACTATTGCATCGATTATCTATGTTGGTATTGATTGGGCAACAAGTTCTATTCAAATAAAATGCATATAAATGAGGTTGTAATTTTAGGTGTGATATTTGAACCCGCACCCATTTGCATACTATTTGCAAAGAACTCCAACTATGATAATGAATATTTTAGAGATAAGGATAGAGGATATTTATTTTATTCTTATTAGACCAAACTCAAAACAAAATAATCTCAAATAAAAGGTAAATAGTTGGAAAAAACTTAATGTTTGTTATTTAAATCGATTCCACCCCCTTAAAATAAGGAATTGCATTCCAAGTTTCTTACATGATTGAAGGTGAGGCCTTTTAATTTTTCTAAGGGTTATTTAAAAATATTTTTAGGTGGATTTTAGGATTTTGTGGTGGTGATTTGAAAATAAGGATATATTTGCAAATAGTACGATTTTAACCCATATTAGCAAATAAATGTATATAAAAAGGGAGGTTTGGGATTTGTAAAGGAAGTAATTTTTTAATAGAAAAAAGAATTAATATTTTGGAGAAATAATTTGAAGAGTGGGAAATTTATTAGAGGAGGCTTGAGATTTTGTAAACACCAAAAATTATGAAAGAAACTTTGAGGAATTTGAAGCGGGTTTTCTAAAGCTTGAATATTGTGAGAAGGCTTTTTCTTGGCAATATGAATAAAGTGATTCTAGCATTGAGAAGTGGACCCAAAGACATAGTCCTAACCTGACAAACTCTATTATCAACCTGCATGTTTTATCTCCTATCTTAAATTCTTTCTATTTCTTTTTAGTTTAAATTTTAATTACTTTATTTTTGGAATTAGGTAATTCCATTAAATTATGTAAAAGTGTACCTAATTGTAATTTCAATGGTTAAAGAGCATAACCAGGTAATTCTACGTAGATCAGGCTATTATGTACTAATTAAGGATTGATTTATAAATTAATTTGTAAACTACTAATTATAGATCAAGTTGGTAAGAACCTATTTGTAGGAAGTTATAGAGTGAACGGGAACTGGGTTGAAATTGAAGCAAGGAGAAGGTGCACTAACTAAGTTCAATGTAGAGATTAGAAAAAGGGAGTTTTCCTCAATGAAAGATGACACATGAACAAGATATTCTCGAGTTTGATACATAAATTTTCTAGAGAGCTTTTGTGGAAATGAAGGCATTGCTGGACATTCTTTTCCAAGAGAGGCATGAGTGGTAGAAGAGAAAAGAAGACAAGTCTAGGAAGGAGAAAGTTAAATCCTCATTGAGAGAAGAAAAGTGGAAAGGAGTAGGAGGTTGTCATGACCCTCTTGAACCTCTAGCTCCATCTTATTCACCATCTTCATCTTCTTTTTTTACTTGTTCTTTGAAGAAACAATCTACACAGACACCCTTGTTATAATTGGATGTTAAAATTGATTTGCGTAGATAGAATGGTAAATTAGATGCAAAAACATTAGATAACTAGCATAAGTAGATTGAAGTGTATTGCAGGGTTCAACAGATCTTGGATGATTCTTCTAAAATCCAACTAGCTATATTAATAATGAGAAGCATTCCATCAATTATGTGGAAGATGATCTTGCTATACAAGTAAAATCATTTCATCTTGGTATGAATTTACCTCTTCTTTAAAGAAACAATTTAATCCTTTGGGTTATATGCAAAAAATTGTTATGGATGGGAAAAATCTATGACAAGGAAAATGAAAAATAGTGCAAAAAAATACACAAATCTTTAGGAAGAAAGAACTTACACTTGGTAGCCCTCTTTATATACATGAAATTGTATTAAATTATACAGGTGGGTTGCATTCACATTTGAAACATGTAATCTTGATGTTTAGTCCATCTAACTTTGATGAGGTATGTGCAAAAGCAACCCATATTGAAGTAGGTGGAAGTGACATAGGAGCATCTTGCGTACTTTGGCAATCTTGCATCAACCAAAAATATTTCTTGTTAGTTTTTCATGCCCATTTTTTGTGGAATGACCCTCATTTTTTGAGTTCTTTCTTTCCACATAGTTAACTTCTTATTGTGGAACTTTTGTGTATCCTTTTCCTATAATTGGATAAATTAATTCCATCATATGCATGTAGGTTTGGCTTCTATGAGGTTTTTGGTGATACCAAGGCTTATGGGTTCTGATTCATCCTATCTCTAGCTATTGTCTTGACATCTTCATTCTTTGAATCAATGTGTTCCTAGATCGATCACACATTGACTCAAAAAGGGGCAAATATAATAACCCAAAAATGGTCTAGTAAACCATGAGGCCCATTTCTGCATTTTTTAATTCCTATATGCTAGACTAAATCTCTATTATCTATCATTTTTTATCAAACATTGATATAATTTAAAATACATTATATTTGACCACCTTATCATAAGTTCTTATTTAATTTAAAAAATCATGTCCCCTTTTAATTAAGTAAAATTTCCCAAAGTCCCTCCTTTCCTAATTGTACACATGAAAAGAATATTTCTTATTTTAAAAATAAAAAGAAAACCATTTTTTTCTACACATGTGAGGGCACAATTTTCAAGGTGGATAGAATCTATTTTCTCCTCCACACGTCTTTTGCCTCTTAGAGATTATTGTGTACAAAGTCAACTTGAGATTGATTCTCCACAGTAGATTTTTCCTTGTATTCCCTAACATCCATTTCTCTTTAAAAGGAGGCTCTCTCCTCACTATCTCATATCTCATGCTTGTGCTCTAATGTTATGTTATCATTTTTTTTACTCACTCTTTTGAGAACATTTGCACTCACTTTTCTTTACTTGTATTTTAGCTTACTCTCATTCTTAGCTTAGATTTCCTTTATGCATTAGCTTGACTCACATAGTCTAAATAGGGGTTTTGTAACTCTTTCAATCTTGTTAGCTTAATCTTGCATTTTCATCTTACTTAGCTTTATCTTGCATCTTGCATTACATACTTTTGATTCTTGGATATTTCACTCTTGCCTCTACTCCTTTGAATCTTCCATTCTATGGTGCACCTTGCAAGGGTTTCTTAACTAGGTTCATTTGAGAGCCACCATACTAGTTTGAATCCTTGCACATCATAGATAGTAAGCAATAGTCTACCTCTTGGGATGCTCTTTATCATGGGTTCTCTCAAGTATAATGGTCTATTAGAAGTGTGACAACTTTTGTACACATAGGAGGAACTATAATGGGAGTCCTCAAGTCTATGAGACCTACCTATAGTTCAATTGAGACAGAGATAGTTTCTAGTTGAAGTTCTATTGTTGAAGTTCAAACTAACTACGCTACTATTATAAAGGGGGTGGTGCAAAGGCCTAGCTATTCCAATTCGAGGGATCACCAAAGTGGGTGTCGATTGCTTCTAGTTTCGTTAATGGTCACCTAACTTTTAAAATGTATAGAACACCCCACATAATCTCATTTTGATATCTCTAGGTGGGAGGCTTTAATAGGGCAAAAAATGAGACAAAACTCACCTTGTCCATTTCTATTCTTTGGGGTGGGACAAGAAGGATTGGTGTAGTATGGGGAGAATTTGATGGCTTTCTCTAGTTACAAGGGAGGGGCTTACAAGTTTGGTTCCATGGGATACCTTTCCTTCATTCATTCCAAGAGCACAAATATATGCAAACTTGGATCCAAATATTCAACAATTTTTTTTAAAGAATAATAAGAAACCAAAATCATGAAAAATATAAATTAAATTCATGTGGATGAAGATCTTAAAGAGAAAGTAAATAAAGTAAAACTATCATGTTTTGATGGGTCAAGAAAGAATTGTTCAATCATGGGTCCAAAAGAAAGATATATATCTCATTTAGTCCTACAATTGAAGATGGTGCTATTAATTTTTCATATTTCATTTAAGAGGATCAGCTCACAAATAGTGGAATTATGGCCAAACTACCATCTAGGACATAGGTTTGATCAAAGACATCCCAAATGGTACTTCTAAGATCTAATTCACCTCAAACAATCAAGATTGGTAGAAGGATTTTCCAATCAATTTAAAGACCTATATGTAATGGTTCCAAAGCTACCCCAGGGCCAACTCACTCATATGTTTATAGAACTTAAAGATTCCATTAAAATCTATGTAAAAACCCTTAAATCCCAAGATTTAGAGAGAGTTGTTAGGAAAGAAAAGAAAGCCGAGTCTAATCTATATAAGGAAAAATCCAAGAACACACAAAACATCCCATGAAGGGCCAATAAGGGATCACTAGCACATATCATGAAAGAAGGTAATTCCTTCTCTAGTATGGTAAAGGAGGTAGTCAAAGTTAGCTGGCTAGAGCCAATTGTAAATGGAAACCTCCTAAGTATGGGTAGTTTAAATTAATTTTTAATAGTGCATCACAAGATAACCTAGGCAAGGCTAGAATTGGATGTGCAATCCATTCATGAGAAGGTAAAATATATGTGAAACTAGAAATACCTATGCTTAATACCACTAATAATATAGCTGAAATCCTTTCTCTAACAGAAGGATTATTACTTTGCAAAACATAGGAATTTTACATCTAAAAAATTGAAGGAGACTTCCATATTATTATCAACACCATCAGATCTAAGTCTATTCCAAGTTGAAAGTTAAACTCTACCCTAGAAAGAGCATATGAATTTATGGATTCCTTTTCTATATTGAAACCAAACATATCTATAGAGAAGGAAATTAATTTGTTGATGAAATGGAAAATAGAGGTACCAATGGTTCCTCCATTCTTGATTATGTATTTCCCCTTCCCCTTTAACCCTACTTGACTCACCTCCCTCTCCTCTTCTCTTTACCCTTATCAGTCTTTGTCTCTCCCTTGGTTTTGTTTATAAGTTATGTCAATATTTTTAACTATATATATGACCTATAGATATATATTATGGGTGACATCCCTATGTGTAGTTGTAGTCTTAGACTTTAGTTATATGCATGATGGTGTCACTCTTTATATGCATTCAGCTTATGCATATGATTGGTGATATTGGTTTTACTTATAAATATAATTCTTCCCTTCCCTTCCCCTTTTTCCTTTTATGGTGTTTGATCTCTTGGATTTTTTCTCCCATTCTTTGTTTGTCTATGGTCATGCCTCCTATGTATGTTCATACTTCATGGCTTCCCTACATTCTTGTCCATGTCATTTCTCTCACCTTTTCTGGTTTGTCACCTACCATTATTAGTTACTGCCAAAGGCAGGATACTATTGCATCCATTCAATTCAATTTTCCAATAAAATTGACTAATTAGATAATAGAATGTTAAAAGCTAAAAAGACTTTCAATTGTTTACTTCTTTTCTTTATTTTTCAAGATTTTAAAATTCGCATTTTTTACTAATTCTATTCGCCTATCCTAATTTTGGTAGGGATAAAAATCAACTTCCTTCAACAAAAATACAAAATATATGTCATGTCATGTCATCAATGACACTTTGTCATCCATTAATGAAAAATTTATCTTTTTACAATTACCACATGTTAATTAAATTTTTCACAACATATGAAAATATGTCATTTCATTAATGACAACTTTATGCTATTCATTAATTTAACAACTTTATCTTTTTATAATTGGGTTAATTGTTATTATTCAAAATTGGTTTGACTTGTGAATTTTTAAAATATTAGAATTAGGTATCATTAAATTAATAAATATCATTTATTGATATATTATTTAACTTGATAATTTTTTAACTTTGATATATGGCCTTACATTCTCAAAAGTCGGGACCAAAATGTAAATCTTGATGGTCTTTGGTTTCTTGGGTTGTTTGCCCTCTTGTAGGGAACTTAGGTGTGTCCCTCTAGTTTGTCAGTTGGTTTTCCACAGTTGTGTTATGGTCCTCATTGTTATATCTTTCTTCTCCCTTTGTACAAGGTTTCGGGTCCTTTAAAAACCTATTTTTACTTAATCAAAACTTGATAATTTTTTTAATTAATAGAAAATAAATAATAATAATCAATGAATTTTTTAAAAAAGAATATAGATATTGTCAATTTTACACTAAATGGTCTTACATAATTTTCACATTTAAGTTATTTTTATAATTTATTTAATTTTTTAGTTATTAAAGTGATTTCAAATTAATGATGTTAGTGATGATATGTTACTTATTGTAGCAATAAGATGGTTCCTTGAACACTTGCTCAAAACAAGTTGAATAGATTTGCACATTTTTCATGTTGTTGGCTAAAAATGTTGTAAGTCACTATAACTACAACTTACAAAATGGGAACTTTAGGCAATGGTGTAGTGAGATAAATCTCTCCTCTCAACAATAGGGGAGGCTCCCTTCTTACCATAGGTGGCTACAACATAAATCTAATTGGAATTAACAAATGGGTGGTTCTCTGAATCAATTTCTCGTTTTCTCAAGAATGATTTTACTCTAACTATTTGTGAATTAACAAAAGGTGTCTACTACTACTGTAATACCAGTGGCTTAGAAATCGACGTAAGAACAAATTCAAGATAATAGTTACAACTTAACTTATACGATTGAGAATAAGAGCCCATAGTCTCCTACGATCAATTCTCTTTGAATAAAAGGATGAAAATCTAATAAGTCACAAAGTATCTTATCAACTATTCAATTAAAATGATTTACTAAGAATTAAAAAACAAAGTCATTAACTCTTTGTACTTGTAGCAACTACTGAACTAAATTAATCATATTTTCTAAAGCTCAAAGTCTTCAAGAACAACACAAAATGCTCAAATGCTTCACAAAGAGAGAAGTAAAAAAGATGAATTAATCAATACAACTTAAGAAATAAAGATTGATTCCAAGCCTCACAACACAAAGTTTGGGAAAACTTACTTCTTTATTTACTTCAGAGATATGCAACAAGAAATACAAAGACTTCAAGTTACAAGACCACTCTTCTTCTATAAAGAAAATGATGGTTATTTACAATAAGCTCTCTCCTTTATATAAGAAAATAGGAGAGAAAAAGGCGGAGGGAAAAGAGGAACTCTTCAACCACCTTGACTTATTCTCCAACAAACTCCTAACTAACTAATTTGACTTATTCAACTTTGTATGCCTAATGCATTTGCAACTTAACTACATGAGTTGATTGTACAAGTACATGTTATCTTGTACTTATACTATATATGCTATTGACATGTAATCCTCCCATTTTCATCCAAGCTAAAGCATGTGAAAAATTAAAATATTCACAAAGTATCAACTAAGTCTCCAAACTTCCACAAAGATTCATGCACAACTATGGCACCCAGTTCACTGATGTGCTACAAGATTATCATAACCTTTGGAACTGTGCTTGATGCTCCAAAAATTTCTTATTTACAAATCTCCATCTTGATTTGTAGATTCTTAGTGAATACTTCTAGCTTGCATATGTATCCAATATACTGATGTTGAAGTCATCCACTTCAAGTTGTAAGAGGATGTCTTTTGCGAACTTTGTGAGAATATCTTCTCCATTCTTGAGTCCTTTATCTTTAGTGATGATCTCTCATAACAACCCTTTGAAATCTTCTTTGATCATAATCTCTTAAGTAGTTATCTTGGTCATTGTTGCCTTTATGTCTTCTTTGAGTGTTTGTAGAACTTGATTCTTGTTTTCATCACATGTATGTAATCATGGTACTTTTCTATGGACATGATGACATCATACTCACACAAGAAATCTAGACTAACCTCCATCATGCTAATCCAAGCACTAAGGTTCCCTTCTAGAAACTCAAGTTGATGATTGAGTGACTTCAATATGTCATTCAATCTAGTGGTGGTCTCTCTTTCTTTCCATAGCTTATGGTATAGATCTTGAATTACTTGAATTCCCTCTGCTTCAATGTTGCTGCCCCATTCATCAAAGGTACATGCTTTCTACTTTTCTCTTTTTGTACATGTATTTGCAACAAGTTCACTACCTAAAGAGGATTTCTTCATTTCTTCAATGATTCCTAGGATATGTACATTCTCCTCGATTTTTTTTCTTCTTATCCCATTTTTTTATCATTCTTTCAAGTTAGGAAGTTGATTTCCTCATTTGCATCCTATTGAGAGCTCAGTCTAGTTTGTTTAGCAAGTTCAACTCCTGTAATTTTTCAATTAGCGGGCTACTTGTCTTTAGTAGATTTCTCCACAAGTGGCTTAACTACTTCAACATACTTGATGTGATTTCCATCAACCATTACTTGAGAAACTATTTTATTTTATTTATTCCTTGAAACTCTTGGTCTAGCAACTTGCCAGTCATAGTATCCAAAGAGTACCCACCAATCTTAAATGGATTGCATGATGAAATCCCTACTCATGGCTGGTGTAAACTAGATTGATAAGCTTGTACCTCCATGAGTTGTCTTGCAAGTTCCATGATTAAATCTTGTTTGTAGAGTACATTTGCAAAGTGTATGGTTCTTCCTTCAAACATCCAACTTGTAGATATGTGAAGTTGGAAAACTTTAGAAACATGCAACCATACTCATTCACTTTGTTCCATGCCTCATCTGAAACTTGCTTGTTTGGGATTTCTTTCTCAAACAAGCACATGTAATGCCCAAAGAAGGCATCTTGAACCCTTTAGAAGTGTATTTGGCTTTTCTTCAAAGGTAACATCATGTACTCCCATATGTGCACAACAAACCTATCATTTTTGGTTGATAAACTTCAATATACACCAAGTAAGAACCTAGTGCAACATCAATATACACCAAGTATGAGTTCATGTTGAACACTCTTGTAGTCAACATGTTTACTAGTTCTTGTTAGGTTGCATCACTCACTAACTGAGCCCAAAGCATATTATTTTTTGACCTTATAATGAGAGAAATGTACTTGTATATATAGGGTTCGAAGATTTTTGAATCCTTGAGCCCCACTAAGCGACTAAGAAATGTGATGAGATCACTAATCTCTTCTTTGAAATCATAACAATGTATGCCTTTTGGGCATCTAACAAGATTTAGCCTCTCAATGATCAACCAATTCTCATTGAAGAACTTCATGTAAGAGGAAGTATCCTCATTCCACTTTTCCAAATTATTTTGTCTTCTGATGTTTTGACAATTGGAGTATGAGGAACATTGAAAATAAGATCGATAGTCTCAAGATTGAGACTAATGATATTATTACCCTCTTGATCTCTGATAATTCAAGAAGGTGCATCAAAGTGTCTTGTACATGTAAGAATGAATTATGGCTCATGGGATGCCAATGGGAAACTAGATAGAAGATGAATATGGATTCACTTTATCCATATCATATTCTTGGTAGCCTTAACATCAACTCTCGCAGGAATTCTTCAATGTTCATATGAGATATGTCAATATCCCACACTTTATCACAATTAGAAGTTACTTGTGATGGTGGAATGAAGTTATGATTTTGATCATTCCAACACTTCATTTTCTTTCTATATTTTCCTTTTGCTGGAGTATGTTCTCTTGAAATTGTAGAGTGGTATGCCTACACAACTGTTACATAAAAATCCCATAGTGTAAGAACATCTTCATGTGAGGGGTCCATGGAAATTTTTTGATGTGAAAAATAGAGATCATAGACAAGGTATGAATAGGAAGAATAGACAAAATGATTAAGAATAATCAATAAACAAATGGGTCAAGCTTGAAATGGCTCAAATATGACTAAAATAGCCAAAAAAAAGTTTTTTTGAGTGGATTTCATATGCAAACAAAGAACTATGAAATATGCAAATAAGGAGTAAAGTATAATGAAATGAAAACATGGAATTCTTAAATAGGTGTAAGATAAGTCATCTAATGTACTATCAAGCATGTGGGAAATTCTTCTTCAACTATAGGGCAGCCATATGGAGGCTCACAGAATGCATATTGGTGGGCCTTACACTTGCATTCTCATATGGGGAAAAGAGGGACTTGCCTTCATATAAGAATGAGAAATTACCCTGACTGCATATGCAAGTAAATGAGACATTGCATATGCAACTTGATGAAGAGGATGGAAGAAAAAGAAGAGACAACATATATACAAAAACATGAAAGTCTGAAAATTGAAATTGAAAGACTTGCAATAAGAAACTCAACAAGATTAATTTCCTTAAGGAAAAAACATACCTCTCTTCACCAACCACTAAAAACAAGTCTTTTTGAAATCTTTTGACAAATCTGAAAAATAAATCCAAGAGATTTCGGATTAAGATTTGTTGAATATCATAAGACTTATATAGATTTCAAAATTCAAGCATTGAGGATAGCCAAGGTTCAAATTTTGACATGCAAAGATAGTTATAGAGATTAAATGTCCAACACTTGCAACAAAATTTCACCCAATTAAAGCCATATGCAAATGCATTAAAATGATGTGTAGGGCATCATTTTGAGCTTGGAAATGATGAAGACCAAGATGGAAATTGAAATACATACCCTTTACCTCTTCTTGAATTGACTGGAAGTCATGATCCATGAAGATATATAGAGATTTTGACTAAAAATGTGCCCTAGATGGGTTCTTTTCTTCCAAATGCATGTGTTGAACAACATGCTTTTACTCTAAATATTACCACTTTTTTAAAACACCCAAAAATGCCTATATATTTGGTAAAAAATGAATCTTTTTTTCTAAATAACACTTGCCAATATATTGCTAATACATGGACACAACTTTAGATGGCATTAACACATGAAAAATGTGATTAAAAACCTCTCAAAACAAGGCCATAAATTGAAATGTGCTTCTAGAGATGTAAAATACATTTTAAAATGATATGTTTCTTCTCCAAAAAATCCCACTTAGCTCTGGAATAGTCTTTGTTCTTGAAAATGCATTTTTTTGGAGCATTTGCATATACCAAGATGTATGAAAAGAGTTATAAAATCGCCACTTAGCCTTCAAGAGGAAACATGTTTTAAAAGAGCAAACACATGTTCATTAAACACTTGCACTTGGACATAAAATTGCCACTTTTAGCCTTTTGGTCAATGACTTAGTGCATAACTTACTTTTGGAGTTCATTAACATGTTTTGAATGGCAAGTTATTGAGCCAAAAATTGTTGCTATTCTTTAGTGGAAATATAAGTCATTAAAAATGCATTTTCCATTGTCATTTACATGTATTTTAAAAATATGCAGTTGGGCTAATAATTGCCAGTTTAGCTCAGTGGGATTTTCAAAACATGAAAATACATTTTTAAATGATTGTAGTTGGGCCAAAAAATGCCACTTTGGCTTAAGCTAAGTGAAAAAGGTTTGTAAATAATACATACACATGCAGTTAGATCCAAAATTGCCACCTAGTGCATTTACATGTTATTAAAACATGTATTTTAACTCAAAAAGTTCATTAAGGACCAATTTTAAAAGATGTATATGTAATGGGTTAGAAAAACTCTATTTAAATACATTAATATACTTAAAATAAACTTATACATGCAACACCATATGTAAATGAATTAAATTTTCCCACTTGCGTTAATTAAATAAGTTTGAAATACGTAAATGCATATTAAAAACCCATTTAACACATTAAAACATGTTATTACATATAAAAAGTTTATTTAATTTAATGTTGGGACTTTTTATTGGAAGTGGGGTTTCACACAATGATTTGCATGTTGATGTATGCAATGTGTAATAAAAACTCCACTTTTCCGCATTTAAGTTGTCTTATTTAATTAAATTTAATATCTAACTATAGTTATAAATAAACTAACATGAAAAATTAGTCTTGAAATATACTATTTTCATAAAACATAAAACAATTTAGTCAAATTGACTTAGAATGAATTGAAATTTTAAAATGGACCACAAAATCCACTTTAAATATCAAATATAAATTTATATCAAACTCTCATCAATAAAATCCAACCTTTATGAAGTTTTTAATCAAGATATGCACTTGTCCTAAAAAAAACACCATTTTTTCCCCTGTAACTTGAGCTAGACAACTCCGATTTTAATCTAAGTTAGCTTGAAAGGAGAGGAATTTCAAGGGCTATTCAATGAATGCAAAAGAATAGACTTAAAACTATTTACAACACAAAGAAAAATGAATAAAGGATGTGAAGGATTTCCAAAATTTGAGCATTTACAATCAGAGAAGAAAAACTCTAAAAATAATTGGGGATTTAACTCAATGAAAACCTTAAAAAATAAACGCAAGATAGAGATACACATAGTACAATTCAAGGATAAAAAATTATCTTTATGATTCTTTAATGATGCATTAAAACTAAAAGGATGCACCTATGAATGCATTAGAAAGTTGCGTAGGGTTGCCCCAATTTTGTGAAGCCAACATTGAGGACAACAACGAGCTCTAACTAGAGAACATACTTCATTTGTTCTTAGAAACAATGAGGGATGTATAATCAAGACCTCTAAGTGTCTTTATCTACTCCATTAGGCTATAGAGTTAGGTGACTAAAACAAAAACTCAAAAAATCCTAAACTAAAAAGACTTGGACATTATGTGTGGGTGTGTGCACCAAGTTGTGGTGCCAAAAACATGACACCTTATTTTATTTTTTAGTTTTTAAACGCATGTGTGCACTATAGTTTGTACATACTTTAAAAAACTACATTTTTTTATAGCATGTACGTGCTTTAAAAAACTAAAAAAAATTATTAATGAGTTGCAAACTCGCAGCTCATTTTATTTCCATTTCATTTTGCAAGGGTTTCCTCCTCACAGTGCGTACGCAAGTTGAAGGAATTGAAGACTTTCGCCACCCGCCTCCTCAAAATGCCTCATCGTCGTTGAAGTTTGAGATTGAGATCATGTCATATGTTTTCTACTCTTGTTTTTGCATTATTTTATATGTTTTTGCATTGTTTCATAGGATTTTTTCAATTTTGCTTTAAATTTGTTGATTTATTTAGATTGCAATTGGTTTCTTATTAAGAAATGTGGATAATGAACTGCCAAATCCCCAACAAGATTAAAACCAAAACCCTCCACAAAATCCAAATGAAAACCCTCTACAAGATGAGAATCAAAACCCTCCACAACAAGAGCAAGAAATTCTGCAACCTGCATTGATTGGAAGACCTCCTCTTGAGACACAAGACACCATAATAAATGAAATAGAAAGAGAGAAAAATGAATTAGAAGCACTCATTGGTAGGTTGAAAGCTTGTGGACAAACTAATCTAATGAGAGCACAATTGGCATCCTCCCTCGAGTCGATTATGACCCATGTAGCTTCTGTTAGTGTTCAATTGGATATTTGGCATGTTAAGAGGGATGAATAAAGAATATATTATCCAAAAAAATTATCATATCAAGATGTTTTAAAAAAAGAAATAGAAAAATATAACATTTGTGCATTGTTTAAAAAGCCTAGTGAACAAAATACTATTAGAGAGACAACTAAAAGGTTCCCCATCCATTGGTGCATACATGATGGTATTAGAAATAATTTTTAGGATAGATGGTGGATGGTCCTTGATGTCCCTCCCTACAATAATTACGAGATTCCAATGTATTTCTTAAAGAAATTGTATTGTTAATTTGTCCTTGGGGAGATCCCCAATTATTTTGGTATATTAGAATCTTGGGGTAGAGGTGGGGGGTCATCATTTGAGAGGTTGGGGGCATGTCATGACCCTAATGTAGTTAGGGCACCTACTGTCAAGCCACAGAGTGAGTATTTGATTATTCTTTCAGTTGTGAAGGAACATGTAGAGGCCAACACTCTAGGGACTATTAATGCTTTGACGCAAACTCTCATTCATTGCATGAGTCCATTAGTCGAGGAGGAGCCTTCTATGCATCATGGTTACATGTGCACATCATGTAGATCCTTATGCACATTTGACAATCATGCTAGAGATAGTATGGATGATGGGCTAGTCACTGATCAGTTTTTGAATGAGATATTTGGCATCGACACATAGGTAAATTACAATTATAATAAACTAATTTGATCACATTTTTTATATATAGTGAATGACTAATTAATTAGCATGTATTGACATTGTTCAAAATTCAGGGTAAGAGTGTTGGTGGACCTAGTAGAGATCCCCTAGCCCCATTTTTTGTCCCGTTGACAAGTCCAGAGGTATGAATCAATTTAATCATTTAAATTAATGCATAAATTTATCAAGTAATCATATGAAGGATTGACAAAAAAAAAATTATACTTCTGCATCAATTCTCTACTGGACCATCAACATTCACTAGGGACTCCGAGCCTAAGCATGATATAAAATTTGTAGACGTACATTATTTTCATTTTAATTTAATTCATTTGATTATATTTGTTTCATGTTTCATGTTACATGTAACTTTTATTGTATGACATGCAACTCTTGACATCTGAGACTCCTCATCTTCACCAGACCATTGATCATGGAGTTGCTGTAGCGATGGCTAGCTCAAAGCCATTGACTAAGGTATGAAAGAATTTTTTTGGTTTTAGTTGTTGTTTACAATAGTTAGTATCAAAATTTTTAATGTTATTTATAAGTGAGTATATTGATTGAATTGTTGTAGGGCCTTGCTACACCCAATCATCTGCTAGCCTTTGAGGTGGACGTACAAACTGACTATTTGATGGCAGTAAGAAAATAATTAATTTTATGTGTACATATATTTGATTTCAATGTATAATAATTATTGATTCATATCTACTTTTCTTGTATCAGCTCAAGTTAGAGAAGAGCCTAAACAAGAGGATGAGCAAGTGTGTGAGGAAGACCCCATCATCCCCATCATCTCCCTCCACATGACAATCGAAGAACTTTAGGGATTTGGAAGGAGAAGATATAGTTGATAGACACACATGTATAGGCATCAGTGGACATATATGTTGGATTTTATGTCAATGGACATATTCAATATACATTTGATGTATATATGGCATTTTATATTTGATGCATGACATTATTAGACTTATGACATTATTGGTTAATATATGATATGTTTGTTCGTGTATGACATTATTGGTTATCATAATATATTATGTGTTTGTTAATGTATGAAATTATTGGTTATCATTTTATATTATATGTTTGTTCATGTATGACATTATTGGTTATCATAATATATTATATGTTCCTTCATGTATGACATTATTAGTTATCATACTATATTATCAACTTGCATGGGTACTTGTACCCACACCCCTGGTACTCATACCCACGTACCCAAGTATCGGGTACTCGGTGGAGAGCATCATAGCTAAGGACCTTGATTGAGATTTCTGATTATTATTTAAAAAAAAAATTTGTGTATCAACTTGTTGTTTATCAAGCTTAATTCAATACCTAATTAGTTCAAAAATTTGATAGAATATTGATTAACAATAAACTTTATCACTGTTCAATCATAAGTTTATCATTTCCAATATGTCATCGTCATATGATTTATGATCTTGTTCATGTTCAAAGTTTTCCTTCTCTGTTATTTGTTTATCAAGCTTAATTCAATACATAATTAGTCTGAAACTTTGATACAATATTGATCAACAATAAAATTTATCACTATTAAAGCCAAAAATTTATCATTTGCAATATGTCATTGTCATATGATTTATGATCTTGTTTATGTTTAAAGTCTGCCTTCTATGTTATGCATCTAAACATTTATCATAAATTATTATTACAAACATATAACAAATCTAAAACTGAAAAGTATACATTACATTTGCAAACTTTATCACTATTCTTGATTTGAAAAATTACTGTCATGACTCACAAATTTAGGTTTTCTATAAATATAAAAGTATAATTAGAAATAAAGTTTGACATACCCAAGCACCCTCGTCCCCTATTATAAAAAATAGTTGTATCCATACCTATATCGGTACTTTAATTACCCCAAGTACCCTTGTCCCCGTGTAACCTTGTTTATTATATGTTTATTCATGTATGACATTATTGGTTATCATAATATATATCTTGTTTTTATTATTTACATTTTAAGTACACTTCATGTATTTCATTTTAATGTAAATTGCATCCAAAATGATGTAGAGTGCTCACACCAAAATCTAGTGGATTTCCAGCAACAACACTTTTAAGGAGAACTACCTTTCCCACCTTCATAAGTGTCTTCAAAGAATCTTTCCAACGTGGTTCCCAACATCACAAAACTACTTGATCACTTTCCCTATTCAAGACTTGGGAAGCAATAAGGGAAAAATGAGAAAATTTGAGAAATGAATCATAATCAACTTCTTGCTTCAAACTAACATCTTAGCCACTTCAAAGAACACCTAATAACTATCTCATAAAATTTAGTCTGTCATCTATTCCATCCTTCTAAGAAATTCTTCAACATCCTATGAGTGAAAACAATCTTCCAACATCCTATGATTGTATTTTCTTTACGACAATATGTAATTTGCTGATTTTTGGACAAATCTTCACAAAGGGAAGTGGTTATGTTTTAAACCCATGAAATGACTACTAAGACAACCAAGAAGATCATTAACATCTTCCACTAACTCCATTTAGTGATAACATGTAGCTATATAAGGTGTAATGAATCTCAAAACACTTATTGAGTCAACTTATTAACAAAAACAACAAAAAAGAGGAAAATCGTTAGGACTAAGGCAATTTGGGTTTATAGGTGACCTCAATTTCCTTGACCTTACAAAAAAGGATTACCTTATTACCATAAAAAAAAACATGTTCAAAATGATGTGTATGATCACCACTTTACCTTCTATCATGAGTCTCCATCATTGGATGAGATGACATATCCAGTTGCCATAGTCGAAGATCGTTGCCCTATGGCATTTAGTGACTCTTAGGAACAATTTGGTTTGGCATGCTTGAGAATGTTAGATCACTCAATAGAATAGGATGAGCTTGGGTCTAGTGTTTATCTAGCCACCTAGAGCTAACATAACAGATAGTTCGATCTCACGACGAAAGGTGAAAGAGATTTTGGCAGTTGGCAACTTTGTACTGGCCAATACTACAAGTTTCAACATCACCCAAGATGGCATCACAAAATTAAAATTGAGTATGATCTCCAAAATTTGATAGAGTTTATTGTAGGTCTCCACAACATGGTCCATATAACACCTAAAATTGCATCAATACTTTAGATGAACTCTGAGATATGCCATGTCAAAGATCATTGCCCTATGGCATTTAGTGACTCTTATAGATGTTTCAGTTTAGTGTCTTCGAGAATGTTTGAGTTCTCAACAAGATGGGACAAGCTTGGAACTAGGGTTTACTCAGCCACCTGAAGCTAACAAAAGAGACAGTTCAATCCCATGACAAATGGTGAGGGAGATTTGGTAGTTGGCAACTTTGCACTGGCCAACACTATGAGTTTCAACATCACCCAAGATGGCATTGCAAAATTAAAGCAGAGTAATATATCCAAAAAGTGAGAGAGATTATTGTAGGTCTCTATAACATAGTCCTATAGCACCTATAATCACATCAATACCTTGCACGAGCTTCGAGATATGCCTTATCAAAGATAATTGCACTATGGAATTTAGTGACTCTTAGGGATGATTCTATTTGGTGTGCTCGAGAATGTTCAAGCACTCAATAAGATGGGATGAGCTTGGGAATAGGGTTTACCCAGCCACCTAGAGCTAACAAAATAGACAGTTTGATCCCATGATGACAACAAGGGAGATTTGGCAGTTGGCAACTTTGTACAGGCCAACACTATGAGTTTCAACATCATTCGAGATGGTGTCACAAAATCAAAATGGAGTAAGATCTTCAAAAAGTGAGAGAGGTTATTGTAGGTCTCCACAACATGGTCCTATAGCACCTAGAATTACATCCATACCTTGCATAAGCTCTGAGATATACCCTGTTAAAGATCTTTTCCCCATGGCATTTAGTGACTCTTAGGGATGTTTCGGTTCGACATGCTTGAGAATGTTCAAGTGCTCAACAAGATGAGATGAGCTTGGGGCTAGGGTTTACCCAGCCACTTAGATCTAATGAAATGGACAGCTTGATCCCACGATAAAAAGTGAGGAAGGTTTGGTAGTTGGCAACTTTATACTGGCCAACACTACAAGTTTTAGCATCGCCCAAGATAGCGACACAAAAAGAAGAAGAGTAAGATATAAAAAAAGTGAGAGAGGTTATTTTAGGTCTTTGAAACATGGTTCTATAGTACCTAGAATTGCATCCATACCTCACATGATCTCTAAGATATGCCCCATCAAAGATTGCAACCCTATGGCATTTAGTGATTCTTACGGATGTTTCAGTTCAGCGTGCCCAAGAACGTTTGAGCACTCAACGGGATGGGACAAGCTTTGGGCTAGGATTTCCCTAGCCACTCAAAGCTAATAGAATAGATAGTTTGATCCCACAAAAAATAGTGAAGGAGATTTGGAAGTTGGCAACTTTGTACTGGCCAATACTAAGAGTTTCAACATCACCCGAGATGGCGTCGCAAAATCAAAATGGAGTAAGATCTCAAAAAAGTGAGAGAGGTTATTGTAGATCTCTACAACATGATTCTATAATATCTAGAATTGCATCCATACCTTGTAAAAGCTTTGAGATATGCCCCATCAAAGATCACTACCCTATGACATTTAGTGACTCTTAGGGATGTTTTGGTTCGGCATGCCCAAGAACTTTTGAGTGATCAACAAGATGGAACAAGCCTGGGGCTAGGGTTTACCTAGCCACTCAAAGCTAATAGAATAGATAGTTCAATCCCACAATGAGCAGTGAGGGAGATTTGGCAGTTGGCAACTTTGTGTTGGCCAACACTACAAGTTTCAACATCACCAAAGATGGCATCACTAAATCAAAATGGAGTAAGATCTCCAAAAAGTGAGAGAAGTTATTGTAGGTCTCTACAACATGGTCCTATAGCACCCAAAATTACATCCATACTTTGCACGAGCTCCGAGATATGACCCATCAAAGATCACCACCCTATGGCATTTAGTGACTCAAGGACATTTTTGGTTCGGCGTGCTTGAGAACATTCAAGTTCTCAATGGGGCAGAATGAGCTTGGGGCTAGGGTTCACCTGGCCACTTGGAGCTAACATAATAGATAGTTTGATCCCATGATGAACGGTGAGGGAGATATGAGCAAGATATGTATGCATAGGTCACTTTGTGCAAGATATGAGCAAAAGTTGCTAATTAGGCCAAATTGGGTCTTTTTGAGTTTTTGGTCAAGATAGCCTAGAATTAGGTGTTTTTAGTTGTTTTTTAATAGTTTGAAATCTTTTTCAAGTCTTAGAAGTGAAATCTACTAAACTTTTCATTAGTTGTGCACTTTTTGTGCAAAATTACAAAAGTTGCTTAAAAATGCAAATCTAACTAGAAACCTTCTAACCTTCAAAAAAAAGTTTTCCATGCTCATATACCTGAGCATGGATAGTTACAACTTTCCAAACTTCCATTTCAAAAATTGCAAATGTTGCTCAAGCAAGTTTTTGAGCAACATTGCAACTTTTGAGCAATTTTTGCTCTTTACATATTTAGATCAAAATGGATCCGTCTAGGACTATTCTAGGACCCTAGTTAAGATTCCTAGGACCTGTTAGGTAACCAAATACCTTAATTTCTCATGAATATTGAAAGATAATGAATAAGCAATTGGATACTATCTACATCTATTAAATATACAAAGGAAGATATAGAAAACCTACTTAATAGAGAGATTAATTAGAGAGAAAAGGACATTTTATAAGAAAATGGTTATCTTAGTGCCATTCAAGGTATGCCAATTACTTAGGATGAATAGAAAAAACCTATAGCTATTGGGAAAGAGTGTACATGTACATGGACACAAAATTTTCAGATAGAGAAGTAACTAGTGCTATAGAATTATCCACGGAGCAATGTGAAGTGAAGCCTCAAATTGGCTCATTAGTAGGAAAAGAATTTGGTCACACACTTCATTCCAACACCATAGATGTTTCAATTACATATGCCTATTCTTCAATGGCCTTGTATTTATAGGACTTGGGAAGCTAGGATACTCAATCTGGGCATGGTCCCTCAAAGTTCTCATCGAAATATATTAATGATCTTAACAGAACAACAAAAAACTCATTGCCACCTTTAAATGAAGATCTTAGTTTAAATGAAGATTGTTAGTTCCCAAACATGTCCCAGTCAAGTATATGTTTGGTTTACAAAGAAACCAATAGGAAATGAGGTCATAGAAATGAACTCAATGCTCAAGAAGGTTCGGTGGTACAAGAGCACTCTTCCATGAAACAATGAAATAAGGGTGTTTAGGTCATTTATGACCTTGTAAATATATCTCTTGGAAACCTCCTTAGATGCCTCACCAAGAAATATGCACAAAATTGGGATCTACTTCTTACACAAGTTGAATTTGTTTTCAATGATTCATTCAATAGGTCTATAGGAAAAACACCATTCCAAATAGTTTATGGCTATCATCCAAAAGGACCTCTAGAACTTAGAGAGTTACCTAATGATATCAAGGTTAGTGCACAAGGGGAAGAATTGGCTAACCTTATCAAACAAGTACAAAAAAAGGTGAAAGATACATTGGAACAAATGTCACAAAAATACAAATCGCAAGCAGATAAGAAGAGGAAAGATGTTCAATTCCAAATAGGTGACAAAGTGTGGGCCTATTTGAGAAAGGAAAGACTCCCTAAAGGTCATCAAACCAAACTCCAAATGAAGAAGATAGGACCTTGTACAATCCTGCATAAATTTGGTCCTAATGCCTATGAAATTTCATTACCACCTACCATTGCCATCTCACCAATATTCAATGTGGCTAATCTCACTATTTTCAAGGACACTTCTGATATTGTAGGTACATCTATAGCAAATTCACATGAAGATTGGTTGAAAGATCTACCACCTTCTTAACCCTCAGATTTGGAAGTAATCTTGGAGACCAAAGTTTCCAAAAAGATAAGGAATCACACCTATTATAAATACTTGGTTAAATGGAAGGGATTACCTACCATTGATTCCACATGGATGACTGAAGATTAGATTAAGAAACATGGATACACTATTGATCAACTCACCTCAAGTAGAAACTCAAGTTTCTTTGCCCCAGGGAAGCATGGTGCAAGAGCACTCTTCTATGAAACAATGAAATAAGGGTGTTTGGGTGATTTATGAACTTTTTCAAGTTTATTTTTCTTTGGTTTTCAATAAGACAATGTTTTTAAGTTCATAGGTTTATTTTTAATGCTTTTTGTGTGGCCCATTAGCAATTTGGGTGTTTTATAAACTCGTTGCTTAATGAGGTCACAAGGGCACAATATATGTAATTTGGAAGCATTTTCTATGATTTAGGGTCTATCACTTGTTTTAAGTCTATTAGGAATCATTTAGACAATTACAATGCCTTTAAGGCTTTAAAATGCAAAAAATGCAATAAAAGTGCAAAAGTTGCTATGCAACATTGCAACTTTTTGCATAACTAAGAAAAATTGTTTGTAATCATTCCCCCAATGGTCACAACCTTTCAAATTTGGTTGGATCAGTTTGGGAAGACCTTCATATAGCCCTTTCAAGTGGATGGAAGGTATAATGTAATGTTTTGGTATTGAAATCAATAAAAATAACCCTATTTTTTGCATTTTGGTGAGTTCTTTGGATGATATGGACATGTACAGATGCTTAGAGATCTGTGCCTAGTATGGTTGGATAGATACTTGAATCAACTTTCTAATGCAACTACTTTGAGGTTTTGAGACTTTGTAAAACTCAAATTATTCCTATTTTTGTGCAAACAACCTAGATTTTGAGGGTTTGTAAGGTTTTGAAGAAAATCAGGATATAACTCTAGATTCCACCATAGGAAAATTATGGCCTTTGGTGGAATCCTTGTACTTCTCATGCAATTTAAGATTATTTTGGTTTTAGGTTTTTATATGCAGGGACAAAGGAGAAATATGATGTCGTAGATGCATATACCTTGTATGCATTAATACACATTACTATTGTATCGGCATTTGAAGACCCCAAAACTTCATGCTTTGATCTATAACTTGGAAAAAAACATATTTGGGACATTCCTCAACTAACTTAATTGGTATAATGGTTTTGGCACTTGTCTAAGCTGTACCTCCTTTGTAAATGTGGCCTAATTAGCCCTGTTTGTCTAGTTGCTATTGCACGAGTTATGACAGTCTTCTTGATTATAGGATCCCTACACTTCGAGATCTGATAATACATCAAAAATAGCAACTAAACTTTTTGTTTAGCATCTTTCTTCCATTGAAAATATACAAGTAGCAGACCAAAACCTCATTTCTTGGGCTACTAGGAATCCCAGGGGTTAATGAAGGAACTATGCCTTCTCTTTATTTTGGGGTCTCCAAATCTAGTCAATATACCCATGATGATGTAAGAACAACATCCTTGGTGTCTAGTTTCATGATTCCATGTTTGGTGTAGGTTTCATGTATTAAGTCATTCTAGTGATTAAGGTGTAAGTGTGGGGTCTTGAGCCTTGTTTGGGCTTTCAAACCTTGTTAAGGTGTTCTTGTGGGTTGTGCTCTCCCAAACTACTATGTTAGTACATTTCCACTTGCATCATTCAGAAACACTAAAATAACTTGTTTCCAAATGCTCAGCCCTTCACCAATTCCCAAACTCCTACCATTCACAAATCAAAATTCTATAAGAGGTTAAATCCTTCATGGTACTTGACCTAGGGCTTGATTGCAAAAATCACAAATCACATCCTCCAGTCTTGAAACCTTGGAATCTTGAAAAGGGCCCTACTAACTACCATTTCCCAATTGACCATGAAATTTCAACCAAGGAAATTGCAATTCAAGGCTCATTTTTCCTGTGTGCACCAAAATGTTGTCCTAAAAACCTAGTTTCACTAAAAATACAATAACTTGAGTTAGAAAACACGTAGAAAAATGAGACCAGAAGAAAAAGAAAGATGATTCAAAGATCTATCTCAAAAATCCATAACATATGGTCTAAAAGTTTGTACATTTCATGTAGCATGCAAACAACAGTAAAAATGACTCCAAAACTGAATTTCTTTCTTTGCAACTTCTTCCAATCCATACATTAATACCCTCCAAATCTCACAAATGAGGTATATATACTCATATGTCTATTTTAATGGTTACAACCAATATCTTCATAGTTATAACCCTTTTCCCACTAAGTTGCAAATTTGAGCAACTTTTACGACTTTCAACAATGCAACTTTGCACAAAAAGTGCAATTTTTACATTTTTCACTTGATTCCACTTCTAGAACTTGGAAAAGGTTCCAACATAACTAAAACCAACTAAAAACAACAAATCCTAGGATTTCTTGACCAAAAACATTAAAAATATTGAATTTTCTTGATGAGCAATTTTTTCTTATAAATTGCATAAAGTGCCTTAAGCATACAAAATGGTGTCTTTCTTTGACAACAATGGACTTCTCATCCAAGGATTGTTTATTCTAGCCTAAGTAGGTAAAAAAATATTAAAACAAAAATATAAATGAAGTGCCTTGGTGCTCTGCACCAGGAACATAGCCCCAAACATTAATGAAAAGAGAACAATGACCATGGAAGGAATACAAACACACCTTAGACCTTAGACTAAACATCCTAAAACAAAATTGTTCTAAACAACCCAATCTACCATGGAAACTAGTACAGTCTACAAAAGAAATGTAAAAAATGCCTTAAAACTTAGTAATTTTGTTGTGCAGGAGCACCTTAGACATTCAAGCCAAAGATAAAGATCACGAGGTCCTTCATGAACCTCAAGGGAAATCTAGAGGATGGAATACACAATCAGGGTCAATAAGAAAATTAGAGGATAAGGCAGATTAATTGGGAAATACTAAAGCCTATAATGGCTTTTTGATTCTACAAATCCTAGAAATTGTTAAAAATCCTAAAGGGACCAAATTTTCTTTGTAAGGGGGACCAATAGAATCCTTGGGTTGAATTGGAATGTTTAGGGTCTAGGAAAGTTTAATGATAATAAATGATCAAAATGAGTAAGTTAGTGCTCTTTTTTGTTTAAAAGAATTCAATAAATCAATATTTTCTTACAAAATCGACATTTTGAAAAAATTGCAAAATTGCAATATAGCAACTTTTGGATTTTTCTTGCCTACCCAAGTCTTAACACTTCTAGCTTGTTTTTTAGGCTATTCCTTAGCAATTCCATGCTAGGGACCCTTCCCTAAGCTAATGACTCATCCCTTAGTTTACTCATTGCCTATGGAAATGTATGCCTTGATTTTTAGACTAAAATAGTGACTCTTCTAAGGACATTAAATGGCATCCAATACCCTAACTACCACACCTAGGTCCAATGATGCATATTCTACTTACAAGGCTCACTTGGAGCATAACACAACAAAAACGAAAAGGAGAGGGCCCTATGATTGGTGCAGGAGCACCCTACTTATGAAATCATGTAATCAAGTTTTTTGGGTCATTTATGACCTCTTTCCAATTTTTTGATGTTTTCAATAAGGTCATGATTTTAGACTCCTAGATTTACCATTAACCATTTTGTATGGTTCATTAGCAATATTGGGTGTTTTATAGGACCATTGCTCAATGAGGTCACAAGGGCACAATTTTTGTATTTTGAATACATATGCTTGCCATCTAGGGTCTAACAGTTGTATTGAGTCAATTAGGACTCATTTACATAGTTAAAATGCCTTTTAGGCACAAAAATGCAAAAATACAATAAAAGTTGCAAAAGTTGCTATGCAACTTTACAACTTTTTGCATAACTAAGCAAAATTATTTGTAATCATTCCCCCAAAGGTCACAACCTTTCAAATTTGTTTGGATAATTTGGGAAAGACCTTCATATATCCCTTTCAAGTAGGTGGAAGGTGTAATGTAAGATTTTTCTTTGAAATCAGTAAAATATAACCTGTTTTGTTGTATTTTGGGCTATTTTTCTACATGGTATGGACCTGTACGAATGAATAAGTATCAAAGTTGGTATGGTTGGATGAATATTTGAGTTAAATTTCTAATGCAATTGGTTTGAGGTCTTGTAACACTATAGAACTCAAGTTATTCCTATTTTAGTGCTGACAAGCCAAAATTTAAGGGTTTCCAGAGTTTTGGTGGAAATCACGTTATAACTTGAGATTCCACCATAGGAATTTTATGACCTTTGGTGGAGTCCTTGTATTCTTAATGATCTTTGAGATTTTTGTGCTTTTAGTTGCAGAAATTTAGGTACAAGGGA
Organism: Cupressus sempervirens; assembly: GCA_028749045.1. Classification (NCBI taxonomy): domain Eukaryota; kingdom Viridiplantae; phylum Streptophyta; class Pinopsida; order Cupressales; family Cupressaceae; genus Cupressus; species Cupressus sempervirens. The sequence continues at coordinate 378,716,686 of CM053788.1, read as the reverse complement.
GAAAGATGATGCCTTAGGTGCATGTAGCATATATGCACCAACTCACTGTTTTGCTATAGTCAACACTTGAGACCTTAAAACTCATTTCCAAAGCCTCAAACTTGGTATTTAGGCTAGTTTGAACATTCCTTAACATGTACAATTGGTTTGGTGGTTCTAGAACATGTCTAAATAGTAATTCCTTTGCAATAGTGGCCTAATCAACCCTTTAGCCTTTATTGTTGTCCCCATCAGTTAATGCAACATTTTTGTGTATGCAATGTTAGCACTTTGGAATTTGATAATATATTAGGAGTAGGAGGTGTCTTGATGGTTATTTTTTGCTTCCATTCAATATTTACTAAGTTTTAGGCCATAACTTTGCTTCTTGGGCTACTAGGAATCCAAGAGGTTAATTAAGGAACTATGACTTTTTCTCAGTTTGAGGCCTTCAAATTCAATCCATATGCCCCTACTGATGTAAAAAAACATACCTTAAGCCTATGTTCATGGTTCCATGTCTAGAGTAGGTTTCATATGTTAAGCCTTTGTTGTTGTTAAGGTGCAAGTGCAGGGTTTTGGACCTTGTTTGGGCTTTCAAACTTTGTTTAGGTGTCCTTGTGGGTTGTACTCTCCCAACCTTCATTATTAGTACCCTGCCTCTTGCATGAATGATTCAAGGTGACCCTACACCACTCTTTCACTCTTTCCCTCTCTCCCTATTCAATCTAATGAACCAGCTGGATCTTCTCTACATTTTAATGTCTCAAGTATTATCTCGTGGTCTAACTCACAAACTTTTCAAAGAGTCTTATTATGTGGTTTTCCACCATATTTTATTAAGTGGACATTTGATGTGATAACAAGGTTTGAATAATGAAAAATCTTCCTCTCTTTTTTCCAATCCTCAAATTATGGTTCTTCATAGAATATTGTTTAAGCTATGTGTCAGTTACAACCACCACACCGATATGGTACTCTAAACCTTCACCATCTATAATCGAGTGACCCAATTTTTGTTTGGATTGGAAAAAATGACACAAATAATAATCTATTCCTTCTTCATTGTCTTCGGTGCAATAACAACAAAAATATGGCCTATAATGATAAATTTACAAAATGCAGTCATTAATTGAGAAAATGCTTAGGTAAAAGTTATAAAGTTACATATTGAAATTAAAAAGATATATAAATATATATATTACCAAGTTGCACTAGATCAAACAAGTGGTCAAAGTCAATAGACAAATTCATCTCTATCATTTCCAGTTCTTGTGGGGGACGATAGGTGTCAATTGGGTCCAAAATCCATATATCTCATTTGTCCACCCATTCAGTCGACTTACAGTCATCCCAATTTTTCTCTACACATGATGGACAATAGTATGCCATTTTTTGTGTGTGAATACTTCACGAACCTACATTAGAGCTTCTAAAAGAGTGCAACTCACTTGATCTTATTAGTGTGCAAAAATCTTCATATGGTGCAATGTTAGTATTATCTATCAACCAAAAAAATCTATGAACTATAGACTCACCTTCCTTACTTGGACCCATTATAGCATTACAGCACTAGACGATGGATTTTGCATCTGTCAATATTGCTCCATCTTTGTACTTTAGTTCTTCACAATCTAAGGCTCTTTTGATGCATGCGCCTGCGCTATCATGCTCTCCCTTTCCATGACTAGCCTTTGTGAAATTTCACATATATTGAATTTTACACAACTTGTGCATCCTGCTCAACCAATAGAACATCCATGCATTCTTGAATTGAGATACACAATTGTCTAACCAAATAATGTAATGACAATATGGTATGCCCCTATTAGCCAAATTTCCATAAAATAGTTGAGAACAACCATAGAAAAACTCTGTAGAATGTGATCGATCATCGCTGATATAAAAATGGTACTCCCTCAAAATCTTCCTATCATGAATGTTATGTGAACAAATATGGAAACCTATTGAGAAGTATAATACTTTTCTTGCACCTCATTTTGTGGTTGTAATAGGTAGTTCTCTACAAAGTCTACGATTGAAACAATGGTATCCAGTGGAAACGTATCCTTGCATAACTTGAATTGCAAATCTAGCCATCAAGCTCTATGTGTATGCCCTGCATACTCATAAATAATCTTTTCAGAAAAAATCTTCATGAACTCATACATTGGAATCTTTTCAATGACTAAATCACATCTTTTACCCTGTTTCCCATCTTTTAGAGCATATGTTACTGTCTTATATTTTCTATAATCCACTACTTCATTTCCAATTGCATGTGTACTATCCATATGTTCACAAGTTGATAAAAGTTGCAAAGAACCACAAAATAAGCATGTACCATCCAAGCATGATGTCTTGTAAAATTGTTTGCCAATCCCCTATTTCACATAAAATGTTGGATATGAATTCCCTTGAAGATCTTGGTGGCTCATTCATGTCACAATCTTGCAAAAAAAACTTAGAATGCAAAAACACACATATATGCCTAAAAATATCAAAATAGTTAGAAAATTCAATATGTTTCCTACAACAACAACTTGTGCATGTTTGATTTATCTTCACATAAAAAGGTTTAACCATCTCAAAAAATCTTTGACTTATTTGAATTTGAGGATACATACCAATAAATTTTGCAAAAAATTGTGTCTGAGTTAAGTCCAAAAAATGTTTCACATGTGGGTCATGATTTTGGCTACCCATCCTCCTTCTTACAACATCTCTTTGATTAGGGGAAACACGTGTATTATTTTTCCAAAAATATTCAATCAAGCTTCACTAATTTCTTCATCCTTTCGTGGTAGTCTACTGCTAAATGTCCATAACTCATTTTTTGTTGGATCTTCCAATCTCTCATGCCTTATCAAGGCTCTCCTTAGATCACCTCTACCAATTTTCAATGTTTTTCTTGTCTTTCTCATGAGTCAAGCTTTCTTGATTTGGGTATTTACTATTTTTGATGTAAGCAGTCATCTTGTGATATTACCATCTTTGGTGTGTGATTTAGAACCCACTTTGTCATAAGCACTCATTAGATTCTTATGCTTTTTTAATTTAAATCATTCATCATTCTTAGACCAAGAATCTTCATGATAGGCCTAAATTTCAAATTCCACATCAATTCAACAAATAATTGGCATTAACTTGTAATATTTAATTCTTCAAAGAATAATCTCCACATACAATTAACTTTTTTTTGACAAGTACACTTGCTAATTTTGTCAGGCATTGATTCCAAAATGTTAGTATCAATATAAATCAAATATTTTGGTCTTCTAAAATGAATTCTAGAAGGTGTTATAATCTCTTCCATTCCCTCAACATTTTGAACATCAACATAAGGTTGAGTGTTTTTCGTACCTTCAACCAAAGATGATGTGTCTTGGCAATAAGATGTAAAAGATGGAATATCACCTACTTGATATGTTGATGTTGTGCCTTCAACATGACATGATGGAGTGTGTACATTGTCGGATCTACAAATTAGTGTCTCTTCAACGTGAGAGAATGACATGACTCTAATATTGAAAGATGGTGTAGCTTCACAATTCAATTGTCTTATTGAGCATAACAATCTCATTCATTCTCTTTTTCTTTCCAATTCTTCCTCTTTGTTTCTTTGTATCAATGGTTCTTGTTCCTCTTCAAAAGTCAATTCTTCATTATTGCTTTGCAATTTTCTTTGTTCACATAGTAGTTTCATTTTATCTCTTTTAATTTCCAAATCTCTCTCCCTCTCTTCATTTGTTTAAATTTTTGGTTTCTTCCTTGGCATGATGATGATTTCTATATGTCAAATTATTCAAACATATGAACTACTTACAACTTGTAAATTATAAATCATTCAAATACATATAAAAATGATAGTTATTTCAATGAATACACAATATATATTAAACAACTTGCCAAATTTCTAACCATGTCCAAATAACAATTCATTCAAACATACAAATTTCAATTAATTCACTATATATTAAACAACATGTCAAATTATAATTAATTTTTTTTCTATATAACAACAAAGAATATTTAAAAAGGACTACACTAAAATTTTCTATAGAAAGAATATTAAAAAAGCCTTCAAATAGCATATCTAATGATTGAATTTGGTGTTTGCTAGCTTCAAATAGAATGAAAGAATGTTCAAAAAGCCTTCAAATAGTGTTTGCTAACTTCCAACAACTTAAAACCTATGTTTTCTGTCAGAACAATAGAATACACAATAGACAAAAAGTAGAATATAGATTAGCAAGGACCCAAACTTGCTTTACAACCATTTTTTGGTTTTTTCATATAGTGCATATGCACTATAGCATGTACACACTATAAAGCACATACGCACTATGTCAAAAATAATATTTCCCTATCCCACCATCCCCCATCCCCTACTCTCTCTCTCTCTCCCTACTCTCTCTCTCCTCTCCCATCCCCTACTCTCTTTCACTCTCTTTCTCCTCTCCCATCCCCTACTCTCTCTCTTTCTCTCCCTCTCTTACTCCCTCTCCCACCACCTACTCTCTCTCACTCTCTTTCCTCTCCCATCCCCTACTCTCTCTCGCTCTCTCTCCTCTCCCATTCCCTACTCTCTCTCTCACTCTCTCTCCTCTCCCATCCCCTACTCTCTCTCTCGCTCTCCCTCTCATACTCCCTCTCCCACTGCCTACTCTCTCTCCCATCCCCTACTCTCTCTCACCCTCTCTCCTCTCCCATCCCCTATTCTCTCTCTCTCTCTCTCTCTCTCTCTCTCCCTCTCACACCACCTACTCTCTCTCTCACTCTCCCTCTCCTACTACCTACTCTCTCCCATCCCCTACTCCCTCTCGCCCTCTCTCCTCTCCCATCCCCTACTCTCTCTCACACACTCCCATCCCTCCCTCTCTCTCTCCCTCTCCCACTGCCTACTCTCTCTCCCATCTCCTACTCTTTCTCTCCCCTCTCCCATCCCCTACTCTCTCTCCTCTCCCATCTCCTACTCTGACTCTCTCTCATCTCCCATCCTCTTCTCTCTCTTTCTCTCTCTCCTCTCCCATCCACTACTCTCTCTCCCTCTCCTACTCCCTCTCCCACAACCTACTCTCTCTCCTCTCTCATCCCCTACTCTCTCTCTCCTCTCCCATCCCCTACTCTCTCTCTAACTCTCTCCTCTCCCATCCCCTACTCTCTTTTTCTCCCTCTCCCACTACCTACTCTCTTTCCCATCCCCTACTCTCTCTCTTACACACACTCCCATCCCCCCCCTCTCTCTCTCCCTCTCCCACTACCTACTCTCTCTCCCATCCCCTACTCTTTCTCTCTCCCCCCCTCTCCCATCCCCTACTCTCTCTCTCACTCACACACTCATCCTCCTCTCTCTCTCTCTCTCTCTCTCACTCTCCCTCTCCCACTCCCTCTCCCACCGCCTACTCTCTCTCTCCCATTTCCTACTCTCACTCTCTCTCTCCCATCTCATTCTCTCTCTACCACCCCCTATTGTCTCTCTCTCACACACTCTCAAACTATCTCCCATCCCCTACTCTCTCTTACACACACACTCTCATCCCCTCTCTCTCTCTCTCCCTTTCCCACTCCTCACACCACCTACTTTCTCTCTCTCACACTCTCTCTCATTCGTTACTCTCTCTCTCTCGCTCTCTCTCTCTCTTGAGCTACTCTCTATCTCTCCTCTCCCATCCCCTACTCTCTCTCTTTCATACACACACACACACTCACATCCCCCCTCTCTCTCCTCTCCCATCCCCTACACTCTATATCTCACACACTCCCATCCCCCTCTCTCTCCCTCTCTAACTCCCTCTCCCACTGCCTACTATCTCTCTCTCTCCCTCTCTACTCTCTCTTTCTCATCCCCTATTCTCACTCTCTCTCTGATCCCCTACTCTCTCTCTTTGCCACCCTACTCTCTCTCACACTCTCTCCCATCCCCTACTCTCATTCTCTCTCTCCCCCATCTTGTACTCTCTATCTACCACCCCCTACTCTCTCACACACTCTCACACTCTCTCCCATCCCCTACTCTCTCTCTTACACACATTCTCATCCCCCCTCTCTCTCCCTCTCCCACTCCCTCTCCCACTACCTACTATCTCTCTCTCCCATCCCCTACTCTCTCTCTCTCTCTCTCTCTCTCTCTCATCCTCTACTCTCTAGATCTCTCTCACACACTCCCATCCCCCCTCTCCCACTCCCTCTCCCACTACCTACTATCTCTCTCTCACTCTCTCCCTCTCAACTCTCTCTCTCTCTCTCTCTCTCTCTCTCCCATCCCTTATTCTCACTCACTCTCTCTCCCATCCCCTACTCTCTCTTACACACATCCCATCCCCCCTCTCTCTCTCCCCCTCTCCCACTCCCTCTACCACTTCTTACTCTATTGCATCACCTACTCTATCTCTCTCTCTCTCTATATATATATATTTCACACACACACGCACACCCATCCCCCCATCTCTCTATCTCTCTCTCCTCTCCTCTCCCATCCCCTGCTCTTTCTCTCTCTCTCTCACTTTCTCTCCCTCTCCCACTCCCTCTCCCACTGCCTACTCTCTCTCTCTCTCTCTCTCTCTCTCACTCTCTCTCTCTCTCTCTCACATGCACACACACTCTCACTCTCTCCCTCTCTACTCTCTCTTTGCCACCCCTACTCTCTCTTAAACTCTCACACTCTCTCCCATCACCTAATGTCTCTCTCTCTTACACACATTCTCATCCCCCTCTCTCTCCCTCTCCCACTTCCTCTCCCACCACTTACTCTCTCTCCCATCCCCTACTCTCTCTCTTTCACATACACACACACTTCCATCCCCCATCTCCCTCCTCTCCCATCCCCTACTCTCTCTCTCTCTCACTCACACACTCTCATCCTCCTCTCTCTCATTCTCCCTCTCCCACTCCCTCTCCCACCACCTACTCTCTCTCTCCCATCCCTACTCTCACTCTCTCTCATCCCCTACTCTCTCTCTTTCACCCCTACTCTCTCTCACTCTCACACTGTCTCCCATCCCCTACTCTCACTATCTCTCCCATCTTGTACTCTCTCTCTACCACCCCCTACACTCTCTCTCCTATCCCCTACTCTCTATATCTCTCACACACACTCCCATCCCCTCTCTCTCTTCCTCTCCCACTCCATCTCCCACCACCTACTCTCTCTCACTCACTCTCTCTCCCTCTCTACTCTCTCTCTCTCCTATCCCCTACTCTCTCTGCCACCCCTACTCTCTCTCACACTCTCTCTCATGCCCTACTCTCTCTCTCTCTTACACACTACCATCCTCCCTCTCTCTCCATCTTCCACTCCCTCTCCCACTGCCTACTTTGTCTTAGGCTACTCTCTCTCTCCCCTCTCCCATCCCCTACTCTCTCTCTTTCACATATATGCACATACTTCTATCCCCCTCTCCCATCCCCTACTCTCTCTCACACGCACAAACTCCCATCCTGATCTCTCTCTCTCTCTCTCTCTCTCTCTCTCTCTCTCGCTCTCCCTCTCCCACTCCCTCTCCCACTACCTAATCTCTCTCTCTCTCCCCCATCCCCTACTCTCAATCTCTCTCTCCCATCTCGTACTCTCTCTACTACCTCTACTCTCTCTCTCTCTCTCACTTCCTCTCTCTCCCCTCTCCCATCTCTTACTTTATCTCTGCCACCCCTACTCTCTCTCACACTCTCTCCCATGCCCTGCTCTCTCTCTCTCCCTCTCCCACTACCTACTCTCTCTCTCTCCCCCATCCCCTACTCTCAATCTCTCTCTCTTATCCTGTACTCTTTTTTTCACCCCTACTCTCTCTCACACTTCCTCTCTCTCCCATCCCCTACTCTCAATCTCTCTCCCATATTGTACTCTCTCTCTCTACCACCCCTACTCTCTCCCAACCCCTACTCTTAATCTCTCTCTCTCTCTCCCATCCTATACTCTCTCTGCCACCCCTCCTCTCTCTCACACTTCCTCTCTCTCCCCTCTCCCATCCCCTACTTTCTCTCTCTCACACCCATCCCCCCTCTCCTCTCTCTCTCTCACTCTTGCTCTACCTCTCTCCTTCCATTTCTATGCACTATTTAGGTCCTAATAGTGTGTATGCACTAAAGGCACATGCACTAAAGTGTGCACACACTATTAAGACTCAAATTTTAAAAAGCTTTAAATAGCATGTGCACACTATAGTACGCATGCACTATTTAAAGCTTTGCATTCTACCAAGCCTAAGGCTTGGTTTTGCCTTGGGGATTCAACCCAAAGGTTTGGAGCTTGTAAACTAGTCTGAGATGTGTATTGCTGCAAACATACAAAACATGATTGATTTTTCTTGTGTGCTCTCCTTCAAGTTTCCTCATGGTTGAACACCGATAAAATTAGGTTACATGATATTGTAGGTCTTTGTGTTAGCTATATAACCATATAATTTATTTTTTATTTGAATTATTTCAAGTCTTTCAACTATAATTTCTTTTGAATGTATGTCCATTTTTTGTCAAAAACCAACATGTACTAATTGGGCTGTAAATTTTAGCTCATTCATCGAATTTTACAACAACTTAGTTTTTTAGAAACTAGACTCCATACTACACACTTTGAAAAAGATGTTTTGATTTTAGATTAGTTTTCAATCATTTCTAGGGGGAACACATAGATATTTCACATTTTTGGGATGTGTCTAAATAAAAAAATTCATTAAAAAAAATACACATTATAAAATTACCCAAAAAATCTAGGATAAACTACATAGTGTTAGGTAACTTTTGACCAGAGTGATTAAATAATTTCAAAAAAAAAGTCAAAATTTTAGGGGGGCCACTCTTTGTATTATGTTATGTTTTTTTGGAATAAATAGTACCATTTTTTGTGGCCCCCCTTTTTTGAGGGCCTAAAACTAAACCATTTTGAAAAAATTAGTAGTTTAGAAACTAGATTCAAAGGACTACTACTTTTGTTTTTGTCATATCTTGAAATTTTGAGTGTAACTATCTTCAAATTCTTGTTGAAGTTTAGAAATTTCTGATTTCAAAAAAAACATGTCCACTTATACCCCCCTTTTGGCACCACAACTTGGTGCACTTACCCATATAGGGTTGCTTATCTAGATTTTATTCCATATAATGCTTCAGATGTTGCACACTATATGGAAGTGCAAAAGGAGTTCAATAACAAAATTCCAACAAGAATGTATTTTCTCCTAGTAACTTGGTGGATAATAAAAGAACCACACCATAGAGAATAAAATTTTCCATCCATTCCTTTTGGTTCTCATCTTTTATATCAAAGAAATATTCGATCACCAACTAGAAACTCCCTATGCTTAACCTTTTGGTCAAATAATTCTTTCACTTTTTTTTGATGTGTGATACCCTTATCCACCACTTGCATTCTTTGTTCTTCAAGCTAATGAAGAAACATGATTCTTTTATCCAAGGAAATTTTAAAAGTTCCATCTTCTACCACCTTTTCCAACTTAAGAGTAGGAAGCTTTAAAGTTATGTGAAATCCTACATTTAAACCATAAAGAAATTGATATGGTGATAGGCTGATAGCTCTTTTTGTTATAATTTTATCTTCACACAAAGCATCAAACAATGCCTTTTTCCATGTTCTCTTTGTTAGAAAGGCTAGGCTTATTGTTGCACCAAAAGATGGACTTGTTAATGCCTGATAGAACCAATAGTCTTATAGAACCATAGGAGGCAATTAAGCCATGTCACAAAACCTACGAGGGATGTTGGCCCACTACCAACAATCCCCTCCTAGCATTACTCATCATGGCCTATAGGATTTGAACTTGTGGTGAAACTCTAATACCAACTATTAGAAAGGCAAAGGTTGCCATTGCACCAAAAGATTGACCTGTTAGTGCCTGATACAACCAATAGTCTTATAGAACCACATGAGGTGGTTAAGCCATGTCATAGACCCTGTGAGGGATGTTGGCCCACTACCAACACTTTATTATCATTCATAATTTTGTGAATGATTGTAAACAAGTTCTTGTTAATGGACTCAGGTTGTCCATTTCCTTGTGGGTAATAGTCAAATGCATGAGATAGTAATACCATTCTCCAAACAAAATTGTATAATCTCAGATGATGAAAATATAGAAACATTATCTTAGACAATTTTATTGGGTTTTCCAAAATGAGAACTAATATTCTCTTTCAAAAATGAACACACCAGCAATGATGTTACATTCTTCATAAAAATTGCCTCCACCCACTTAATGAAGTAGTTAGTAGTAGTCAAGACATATCTATTCATTTTTAGAGTGAATAATTAATTACTAATTATTTATTCTATTACTTAAGTTTACTTAGGTTAATGCATGTAGTTAATAGTTGTAGTGATGAGTTGTTGACAACACAGGAGTTTGTTCCCTTCTAGCATGTTCCACCTTTTTGTGGAAGTGTGCTTAGTTTTCAACCTTATCTTCTACCACTTTCCAGCTTGTTCTACAAGCTTCCGCGAGGCTTTTATAATTGAGCTCTCTCATTGTATTTTATCATCTCATTTTCAATAGCAATACATTTTTCTTGTTTACTATATTTTCTCTCTCAAGTTTGTTTAGGATTTTTCCAAGCTCCACCTCTTCCTTCTTGATTTCCATTCAATAGGTTATTTGCATGTAGGTGATCTTAGTGAGCTGTGGAGTTGGATTTTATCAACTCCTACATGGTATCAGAGCCTCCCTGCTACTTCTTGGCTAAAGAATTTTTGAAGCCACGATTCAGAGACATAAACCCTAGTTTTTTTGTGCATATTTCTTTAATCTAGGGGAACAACATTTTTTAGAGCATTTTGGGTGTAAACAGATGCTTCCATTGAGTTTAGAAGGCTCATTACAGTAAGGACTCATGTGAAATTTTAAAAAATTTTGGCTTTCGGGTGTTTGGGAATTTTTTTGGCCCCCTACAAGCAGTCATATAATTTGTTAAAAAAAAAATTAATTTTTTTAAAGATGTCGTTAGGCAACCACCACAACACCACCACATGATCACTACAACATAGCCTATATATAGCTCGCAAGGTAGCTTGGGCCTGGTCACTACTGGCAGGTCACTCGTCCACCACCCCCACTAGTGGAGAAAAAACAAGCCATCACCTCAGCTTTGCTACGTCAAGTTCCACCTCTAGTGCTCTGCCCGCCTACAACCTCTACCTATGTAACATTTCTTTATGCAGTCAACACACTTGGAGTGACCTGTGGGTGACATGTGGTATGGGTGCCAAGTTGGCACTTGCCATATGGCCTTGTGATGTCACCCACCACCTCAGCAACCTACCACATGGCATCTATGTGGCATCTTTTTTTGCTGCAATGGCCCCTAGGCCATCAAATTTTTTGCAACAGTTTGTTGGCATTAGCATGACATCATCCTACATCAATACCTTCCAACACCTCTCTAGGGTCCTTTTTGACCTACTTACAGTTTTTTGGCCATAACTTGAGCATACAGAGGTATTTTTCCAATCCAAAAGAAGTGTCAAAAAGCTACTGAGACGAAGACATTGGTGTAGGTATTTTTAGGTTTTGATGCAATTTTGTTGCTCATTTTTATAGTCAAAGTCCAAAGTTTTGTTTTTCACTCTAGCAAGCTTATCTTTTGCATCCCTGTCTATTTTTTGAAAATGTTATATTTTTGGAAAGTTGGTTTTGTCTACTTTTTAGGAATGCTATCATTTCCTTTAGATTCTTCCCCATGCTCTTTCTATCATGTTTTTGGCATTTTTTCTCTATGGTGGATATCTTGGATGTCCCAGGTCTGAAGATCATTTTCATGGCATGGGATTTTTTTTTTTGTGTTGTACTATCTTTTGTATCAAATTTTTTCCTTTTCTAATCTTTGTAAACATCTTTATGTAAATTCACTAAGATAAAGTGCCACTCTTGCATTTTGGGTTCATGAACATTGTTTTGAGACAATTTTACTAGCACTATTTTAAAAAGCACCATGGCAGGGATAGTTCTTTTCCATTTTTATGCCCTCTTCCTTTTGTTTTCTCATGTAGTGTCAGTATGACCTTGTCTTTATAGGTGTTTGTACCTCTTTACCTCTCTCATCATTCTTGGTTCTGTCTATAGAGGATATTGGCCCACCTTCTCAGTTACCTATCATCTCACCCTATTTGCATTAAGGGGGGGTTATTTTGGTGGTTCGATAGCATGAGCTATGTATTCAGTGGTTGATCCTATATACTAGGCGATTGTAGTGGATGGCTACCTATGCATTTCAGTGAGATGGATCATCTACCATATAGACACACTCAGTTTGTGCCTTCTTCTTCCATGGAGGTTCTTCAGATCAACAATTTTTTTCTGATGACAAAATTTGTGGCTTGTTCATGCTTCAGTGATGCTTTTTATGATCACTCTTTATTCTTGTTTTATGGGACATTCCTTTAGTTGGAAGCTTCTTTAGTCCTTCACTAGGTTCTTACCTCTTTTTGGGGGAGGCTTTTTCCCATGTGGTTTTCTCTCTTTCCCCATTTTTAGAGGTTACATTTTTTTGCATTGTACATGGTTACCTAACATGGCCTTGTTGCTAGGACCCATTCTGCATTTCATCTTAGTTTTTGTGAGCTTAAGGAATTCCCCTAAGTTGCACTTAAGGTGGGGTGTTAGAGTAAATAATTAATTATTAATTATTTATTCTATTACTTAAGCTTTCTTAGGTTAATGCATGTAGTTAATAGTTGTAGTGATGAGTTGTTGATAGCACAGGAGTTTGTTCCCTTCTAGCATGTTCCACCTTTCTGTGGAAGTGTGCTTAGTTGTCAACCTTATCTTCTACCAATTTCCAGCTTGTTCTACAAGCTTCTAGGAGGCTTTTATATTTAGGTTCTCTCATTGTATTTTATCATCTCATTTTCAATAGCAATACATTTTTCTTGTTTGCAATATTTTCTCTCTCAATTCCATTTAGGGTTTTTCTAAGCTCCACCTCTTCCTTCTTGGTTTCCCTTTGACAGGTTATTTGCATGTAGGTGATCTTGGTGAGCTGTGGAATTGGATTTTATCAAATCCTACATTATTTGCACTAGATGCTAGATTAATAGCACCAATGAAATAAAGACCCCATTATTGAAAAGTTTCTTCAATTACCACTAGCTTCAATGGAAGTGCTCCTAACTTTTTTTCTAACAAAATATTGGCAATTTTCACACTTACGTACCCAATTGTATGTATCTTGGAGGAGGGTCATCTAGTACTAATTTGATCTCAAAATCTTATGAGTAGTTACTGGCACAAAAATTGAATTTGAAATTAATGATTCCAACAATCTAGTTTGTTGTGCTTTGTCAACACAATGGATAAAAGTTCCATCGATAGTGTGCTTATACATACCACTATCCTAGAGAGCCTAATGTGTGGCTCTAAGATTTACACTCCTTTTCTTGTAAGTGAAATGAGAAGTACATTCACCATATGTGAGATAGTATGCTACATCAAAATACCATTCATGAGTTGTACTGACAAACAAAACCTTAAGAAGTTCTTTAGGTAGTTCTTCTTGTTCTAGATCATTTTCAGCCATACGATGACACAAGCCTTTACCATGTACCAACTTTGTAGGCTTAATATAAATATCATAGATTTGAATTTTTGGAAATCTAATTTCCTCTTTTATTTCAAAACTCTTGTTACCTCAAAATAGATTTGACACTTGTGTCTGGGACAAGCGCTACAACATGTGAATTCAATATATAAAATTTGAAAGATTTGATCACTTTGACAGTCACAAAGGCATTCTTCTCCATCAGTGAATATTTCATCTCATTTGGTTTGAGTAGAAAATTCATGAATAGGAGACTTTATATCTTGAATATTCTTCTAAATGAGAAGAGTTGACAAAGTATGCTTGGAAGCATATCTATACCTAATACAATCCTTCATAAAATTTGGACAAACTAATGTCAGTGCATGTATTATTTCTTCTTTAATCTCCTTGAATGTGGCCTTTCCTTCAACACTCCAATAAATAATTGTTGCTCCTTTCATCATATTTAAGATTTGACGAGTCTTTTTTGCAAAGCCTAGAATGAATCTTCTCAAATAAATCACCTTTCCAAAGAAAGAATGAACAACAATCTTATTCTTTGGTAGGAAACACTTTCAATAGATTTGACCCTTTTTGGATCAATTTGATTCCTTCTTTAGACACAATATGTCCAAGAAGCATACCTTCTATAACTCAAAATACCAACATCTTAGGATTAAGAGAAATCCCATGTCTATGACAAATTTCAAACACTTGACACAAATGATGAACATGATCTTGTCTCTATTTGGAAAACATGTGAGATTATCAAGGTAGAGTACATTGAATTTATCCTTGATATATCGAAAAGAAAATTCCATTTCCCATTGAAAATTAGCACCTATGTTTATCAATCTAAAGGGAATTCTATTGTATGCAAATGTACCCCAAGGAGTTGTAAACATTATTTTGTATTGGTCCTCTTCTCTGACCTCAATATGATTATAGAAAGAAAACCCATCAAGCATGGATAACATTTGTAAACTAGTAATTGTCTACAAAATATAATCCACAATTGACAAAGGGTAATTTTCCTTCAAAGATGCTTGATTTAAATTATGAAAATCCACACAAATGTGAATTTTACCATTCTTCTTCTATACATGAATAATATTATCTACCCATGTAGAATGTTGAATTGGGAAAATAATCCTTGCATATAAGATCTTTGATTTTTTGATAAGATAGTACAATAAATCTTGGGATTGTATGGTCTTTTCTTTTGCCTAAACAAAACAACACTCGTCTTTAAGGGAATTTCATTTTGAAATATTTTAGGATGAAAAGCCTTGAGGTCATCATATGAATATTCCAAAAAATCCATGTATTCAAGAAATAGATCAATGAAATGATTCATTTCCTCAAGTTTGCAACACTTACCAATGTTCATAATTTTGGATCAGTGTCTGATCCAAGATTTCAGTTCTAAATTTCCATTGCAGAACTAGATCTAGCTTCTTGTTCACAATTTATATAATGATCATGTTTGTCAAACAATCATTCAAAAGAAACAAATCCATGAGTAATTCTATTACCTTTAAGCTAAATGAATTATTTTCCTGTGATGGATCTTTTCTAGAGACATTCACTTGAGGAGGTGTACTACTACCTTCAACATAAAGCTCATCAAAATTTTCTTTTATCTCCAAGAAATTGATAATTTGGCTATCATCATTGAAAAATTTCCAATGCTCACAATTGTCTAGAACACTTGTGAGAAAAATTAATTAGATATAATATATGTCTTGTTCAAAACTCTCATGTGGAATTGGGAGTGTTGCCAAAATAACAAGAGAATCAGCTTTAACATTAATTTCTCTTGGAGCTACAGAAATATTGAAAGCATGAAATCCATCAACTTAATCCAAAACCACCTTTCTCTAATGCTTAAGCCTCTCTTTCTTTGTTTGATATTGATTTTGAACTTGACATACCAAGAGCTTAGCATCCCCTCAAGCATGCAAATTATAGATTCCTTTAATTTGTACAACATTAATACCAAGAATCAATGCATCATATTCCATAGTATTGCTAGTGTTAACAAACCACAGTTTGAAAGAATAAGGAAATATTTCCCTTTTGGTGAAATTAAAACAATTCTGGCACCGACATCTATTTATGCATAACTACCATCAAAATCTAATATCCAAACATCATTAGAATTAATAGTCTCATCAACTAATTGGAAAGAACTTGCAACATCTTCATCCTCTATGGTAGGTAGTACAAGTTTTTCAAGCATGGTAGAAGGTGTTGCTAGAAATGAGTCACCTATTGTTGGCATTATGATTATTTTGTCATTAGTGACAACACTTACTCAATTCTATATGATTATCGAGCATCAAGTGGTTACCTTGTAAACTTAGTAGTTCAGTAGTTTACATCGAGTAGACAGTGGCTACCAAGAAAATATAGACAATGTGAAGTCCAAAAATGTCTACCGAGCTTCTTAGTATCTATTGTGCTTTACAGTGTCTACCGAGCAGATATTTTGTGTCATGAAGATTCAGTGCAAACCAAGCGATGAAAGATTCAGTGTTTACCAAGTGAAGCAAGGTAAATTCAGTCTACAGTATCTACCGAGTGACACTACATCTATCGAGTCACCAATGGTTACCGAGTTTAGAACTACATCAAGTGATTAGTATGGACTGAGCCTTTAGTTCTACTGAGTTCATGATGATGTTGAGTAATGTAGTGGATGCCAAGTATCAGAAGGTCACCAAGTTAGTTTAGTGAACTCGAGTTATTTACTATTGGGCCAACTCTGTAATGTATTTGTTTACTTGTATTTTGGTTGACCTTGTAATTTTGTAAGTTTGAAAGGTATATATGTAAGATATCATATATGATGGATGAATGAATGAATGTATGATGCATGGAATGAGAAGGAATTGTGAAGTATATGCGAAAGATCATCAGCAACAGTTCAAGGTACACAAAAAGGTCAATTTAGAGACTAAAAATTTATATCCATCACATGAGGGGATCAGTGCATAAGGGATCTTATCAACAATTAGTTGCAAGAAAATCCACTACTTCATCCTAACATGTGAATCAAATATTCAAATCCTATAACAAGGTAGACTTAACAGTCTTTGTACAAATCTCCTAACAGAGTGCATACTTCATTGTATGTTTGCAAATCCTCTAAGAAGGTGGACCTAGCAGTCCTTGGTGCTCCTAATAGGGCAGCTCACCAGAAGTGGTCAATGTAAGCCTTAACAGGCCAACTTTATACTATAGTATTGAAGTTTTGTGGGTATCATCCCCACCCTAGTTTTACTTTCTATTTGGAAGGTTTCTGGGTCACCAAAATATTGTGTTCACTTGTGTAATGATTGTTTTATGTTTCAAAACTAATGCATGCATTAGCATAGATGGATGTATGGTAAATTAATAAAAAAGTTTTAAGGTTATTGATTCACCCCTCCCCTCTGAGTAACCTATCATATCCTGAATATTTCCAACAATTGGTATCAAAGAATTTGTGGTTCTCAAGATAAAGTTTGATAGCTTGAGCAAAGATCTAAAGGACAAATGGAGATATTCAGACTTGACAAGGCAATTGAAAATGAAAAGCTAGATCTGGAAATGGCCATGGCTCAACTCAAAAAAGAAAAAGAGCATCTTTCCCAATCCCTGAAAAGAAGGAAGGAACTTGCAAGACAAATGAATGACCATCAGTATGTTGAAGACCTTTTACCATCAAGAAATTTAGATGAAGCTAATGAGGCAATCAAGGAACTCCTAGCAAAAAATGGCTCTCTGCAGGAAGAAGTAAGAAAACTTAAAAGAGAACAAGAAATACAATCAATCAGGCTATGTGAAGTTTTGGAACAAAGAAACAAGGCAAATGAAGACTTGGAGGCAATAAATAATCAATCCAATTAGCATGAAGACCTCATCGATCAAATCTCTAGAGAAAATGAAGAAATCAGGATTCTAAAAACACAAAATGAAAGAATAAGAAGTGATCTAAATAGTGAAAGGGAAATTAATGAAAGAATACTGAGAGAACTAAGATGTGAAAAGAAAATTGTTGAAAATTTAAAAAGTGACCTAAATACTGAAAAACAAATGAATGAAAGAATGATGAAGTCACAAGAAGACATGAATCAACTAATTCAGCAAAATGTGCAAAATCTTCATAAGCAAAAGGATAAAGTAGGACTTGGATACAATGAAGAAAAAGGTGAATCTTCCAAGAAAGGTACAAAAAGGAATTTAAAACCCTCATGTAATCATTGTGGAAAAATTGGTCACACATCAAACAAATGCTAGAGTAATGGAAAAGAAAAATTCAATGGAAAATGCTACAACTGCAATCAACATGGTCACAAAGCCAATGAATGCAAGGAGAAACCAAAATTTGAAGGTAATTGTCACAAATGCAAGAAGCATGGTCACAAGGCATTCCAATGCAGATCCAAATCATTCAATCTAGCTGAATGACTTGTTAAAGAAATATTTGGATGAGACTACAATACCTAGTGCAGATGTCATTATTGTGGAGAATATGGACACATTGGTATAAACTATGCAAGACATCACCTAAGGAAGAAGGACACTATTGTAAGGTGTTATACATGCACTGAACTCGGTCATATAGCTAAAAACTACATGAATATAGGAAGAATTGAAGATGAAAAGAAAACTAAAGCTGATAACATTTGGAAGCAGATGAGACAATAGTGGATTCCTAAATCTACCGAGTAGAATAGTTCAAATGATGGCCACATCACTCAAGAAGTGGGTGACTCCACCATTTCCAATTAGATTCATAAAGGAAGATCTGGAACTATATCATCAAGCTATATCTAGAGTAGTTCCAAATAAAAGAGAGCAAATGACCCAATTAGTATTGCAAATATGTAGGGATCACAGAAAAGTTATCTTTCACTGAGTGCATCAGACTCTATCAAGCAAAGTAGTTAAAGATTTTACCGAGCAAGGTCAAGAGTAAAGGAATTTTGTTTGTCTACCGAGTTGATACTCATGCTGAGTTAGGTTAGTGGATGACAGTCTATCACGCATTATGACAACATGGTACCTAGCATTAATGGTGAACTCTTCATCAAAATGGGTGGAATTCAACTTCTTTTTCATCATATCCTCAGAGCAAAGAGATTTCCAAGTGCATTCAATAGATTTTTGATTTTGAGTGAATTTGCAGATAAAGAAGTTTGTTTGAAGATTTCCATCACTTACTGAGCAACTATGAATTTCACAAGCATTGGCACCAGTAACATGAAATGTGGATCAAAAATGTTGGTCAAGGGCATAGAATGGAAAACACCAAACTTTAAGTTGGTTCCCATAGTAGCAAAGGCACTAGACCCTAATGGCACACAGTCGTGAACTCCACCAAAGGTACTTTTAATCAATGATATCCAAACTCATTTCAAATATCCTATTCAAGAAATAGGAACCCTAGAAATGGATAGCACATTAGAAGAAATGTGTGTTAGTGGCTCTCTGAAACCTAAGCATAAACATCTAGAGACAAAAGGGTTGACCCACATCTCCCATATGCCAAGAAGCTTTCAAATAAAATGGATTAGGTATATTCTCAGCTGTGTTCACAATGGTTAGTTATAGTTGGAACAACTTGTATTAATCACCAAGAAGATGATTCACAAGATTATTGGACTTCCCATTCTCAGCAAAGCTAAAACTACCAAAACCCTAGGTTGGGATGAACTACAGAAGAAAACCTTAGCTGAGTGGCATGGAAAAGGCTTAAATATTAGCACCATTATCGATGTTGAACTTAGATATGGAATTCATGTGATAGCTCACAATATTTACAGTTCAAGTTGATTGAACAATGTGTTGTGTGAGGCCATAGACTTGGCATTTAAGGTTGCGAAGAAGAATTTGGAATATGATCTATCAAAGCTATTGCTAAGGCACACTAAACAAGAACATGGATAGTATCACATCATCCAAGAATAACCCCTGTAAACTCAGTTTCTTGTTGACATGTTTATTCTTCTATGTACAAAAATTCTTTCCCTCCAAAGGTTTTGTTGTATGGAGAAAGGATGTCCCTATTCTATATCAGATTAATGAGTTTATAGCAGAAATGGGTGTCAATTTTGATAATAAAATGGACAACTATTTTGAGGACTTCAAGGAGAGAATGAACAATAGGTTCAAAATCCCTCCTAAACTTGTTGAAGATTACAAAGATGATGTTTTTTTTATGGTTGACTGCGACAGAGTATATATTCAGGCAGTTAGGCCCCGAGTTACATGGGTAAAACCTCTACCTTATGAGGTAAACATTGATGAAACTAGGGATATTATTGAAGCACTGGTAAATGAATTAGTAGATCCCAAGCAACCAATTTTTGAAACCTATGATGAGGCTAAAGCCAGAATAGAATTGGGAATCAAACTTCCCCAAGAAATCAATAAAGGTAAGAGAAAGGTTGCCAAGTTGAAAACTACTATCAAGCCTTTAATGATTACTGAGGGAAAAGGTGAGGATAAAGAAGAGGAGCAAGAACCAGAAAGTGAAGAGGAAGAATCAGAGAAAGAGGCAGAGCCAGCCAAGAAGAAAGGAAGGGTTATCATCACAAAACCCCAAAGGCCTCTACGAATATTTTCATAAGAAGAGGCAAAGGTAAGAATAAGGATGAAGTAGTATTCAACAAGCCCCAACTTACCTTCCAAGAAAGATTGAAACAAATGGAAGAGGGAGCTGGCATCACAAATTTCAAAGCTCTAAAGTTTGAAACAAGGAATGATGTAGAGAAGATGTAGATTGAGGAATTGGTACTTAATAAGATGGGAAATCGGAAGTATTCCCTAGACTAGATTGCCCCTCAAATCTCCAAAGATTTGTTGATAAGATTGCAACCAAGGTGGGAGTCAGCCACCCAAATGGCCAAGGACATATATGATAAATCCTTGAAGAATCTTCTACCAAGTCTCACTGAGGCAAAAATAAAGGTAGCAATGAAGAAAAATGAAGGAAGAATGATGATTAGATTACATACATGTTTGATTTTAATCAAAGATATTGAGCATGTTTTTAATGATGCAAAAAACATGTGGAAGGGCATCTATCATCCACATAAGCCCAATGATGATCTTGTAGAAATCAAGGATGATGAAAGTGACCAAGAGGATGAGGAAGATGATAATACTCCCTCGGTCACAATAACTAATGAAGATATGCAAGAATTGATGAAGGAGAAGGAAGAAGAGGAGAAGGAGGAAGATAAGGAGGAAGAGGATGACGAAGATGATCTAATGAAGATTACAACACAAATCATTGCTTCCCTTCCTCACTCTCCACCTAAGACTACAACATCATCAGGGTTGGAGACAGCTTCAATAGGATTGACCACATCGGAAACATCATCTACTCCTACTTCCTCACAACTTCGAGCATCATCTATGGAAGTAACCATTACTTCATCTACCGAGTTGCAGCCTTCCTCATTAGCACCCAAGAAATTAGTCATTAGAGAATCAACTATGTATGCCTCCTCTATTGCATGTACAGTAAGTTCTACAGTTCTTTCTACAATTCTATCTACTCCAATAGTAAATATTCCAATCTATACACTACCTATTTGTACATCATTTTTGGGAAGCACACAAATTTTGGATTCAGCAGGTACTTCTCTTAGCTCTCCTCTAGTTGCACCTATTCAAGTATCTTCTGCTAGTCCATCCATGTCAACTATTGTTTCTATTTCTAAATCCAAGGAAGTAAGCACAGAAGTAAAGTCTAAGATTCCTCTGAAACTTCTACTTACTAGAAAACAAATTAATGAAGACATAGATTTGGATATAGAAATTGTTATTCCAAAGATAGATTTGGACAATGCCTCAGCCAGTGAGATGAGAATGGTTACTTAGCTTCTCAAATAGTAGGCAAGGTAGAAGAAACTCATAGAAGAAAGAGACAGAGAATACACTATAATTGAAAATGCTAAAAACATAATTATTCAAGCTATTGGTGTTGATGTTGATTCATCTCAACACATTTTGTTGCAATTAGAAGAGGCTGTAAATAAGTTCAATGAGGACACCTCTAGGCAAGAAAAACTCATTAAAAGGGTAGAGAAGAAATTTGATAATAAAGTGCTTGAGCACATTGCAATAAAACAAGTTGAATTAACCTCAATTTTGAGCAATCTTGAGCAAGTGTTCACAAATGTAACATCACTTTTTGGCAAGCTCTATGACGTTACTGAGTTCACTAAGGAAGTCAAAGAAAAATTGAATAAATTAGATATGGAAATGAAAGATAGCACTCAAAATTTGTAGCTTGACCATAGTTCAAGCTCATCACATCACACAAAGGTGAAATTTTTGTTCGAAATGTAGGCAGAGTTACTCAGAGAAGAAGCCAAAATTCGGTCTACACAGATCAACATTCAAAATATGATTCTTCTAGTCATGGATCAAATGCAGAAACACATTTCCTATTCAAAAACATTGATTCATGACAACATTTTTTCAATAGCAAATCATATGATTGAACTTTCTGCAAAAGTTCAAGTGGCTCTCTCCACCTACAAGATTTTGCAAGACAATTGGGATAAGACATTGTCTCTTATTCTCAAGGTACACTTAGATTTTATCTCACATTTTGGTGTCTCAATTTAAATTTATTGTATATACATAGTTTGGCATTATTGTCAAAAAGGGGGAGATGAGATTGTTGGTAGGGGGAGATAAGATTGTTGTCATTAGGAATATGAGATGAATAAGGAATGATAAGACTATTTTCATTGGGAATATGAGATGAATAAGGAATAAGAAAGACATTTTACAGATAAATGCTATGCATACCATATGTATAGGGAGATATGTGAGATATGTAAGATATGTAAATAGCAGAGTAAATCAGAATGTAAGTTTTGATTCATAAGTGTTTTTGTCACTAATGCCAAAGGGGGAGATTTTTGGCATTATGATTATTTTGTCATTAGTGACAACACTTACTCAATTCTATATGCTTACCAAGCATCAAGTGGTTACCTTGTAAACTTAGCAGTTCAACAGTTCACATCGAGCAGACCGTGGCTACTGAACAAATACATACAATGTGAAGTCCAGTAGTGTCTACCGAGCTTCTCAGTATCTACCATGCTTCATAGTGTCTACCAAGTAGATAGTTTGTGTCATGAAGATTCAGTGTAAATTGAACAATGAAAGATTCAGTGTTTACCGAGTGAAGCAAGGTAAACTTAGTCTACAGTATCTACCAACTGACACTACATCTAATGAGTCACCAGTGGTTACCAAGTTCAGAATTACATCGAGTGATTAGTATGGACTGAGCCTTCACTTCTACCGAGTGCATGACGATGTTGAGTAATGCAATGGATGCTAAGTATCAGAAGGTCACCAAGTTAGTTCAGTGAACCTGAGTTATTTACTATTGGGCTAACTCTGTAATGTATTTGTTTACTTGTATTTTGGCCGACCTTGTAATTTTGTAAGTTTGAAAGGTATATATGTAAGATGTATTGTAAGATATCATATATGATGGATGAATGTATGATGCATGGAATGAGAAGGAATTGTGAAGTAATGTGAGGTATATGTGAAATATCATTAGTAGCAATTCAAGGTACATAGCAAGGTCAATTCAGAGACTAAAAATGTATATCCATCACATGAGGTGATTAGTGCATAAGGGATCTTATCAACAATCAGTTGCAAGTAGATCCACTGCTTCATCCTAACAGGTGAATTAGATTTTCAAATCCTCTAGCAAGGTAGACTTAACAGTCTTTGTATAAATCTTCTAATAGAGTGCATACTTCATTGTATGTTTTCAAATCCTCTAACAAGGTGGACCTAGCAGTCCTTTGTGCTCCTAATAGGGCAGAACACTAGAAGTGGTCAATGTAAGCCTTAATAGGCCAACTTTATACTACAGCATTGAAGTTTTGTGGGTATCATCCCCACCCTAGTTTTACTTTCTATTTGGAAGGTTTCTAGGTCACCAAAATATTGTGTTCACTTGTGTAATGATTGTTTTATGTTTAAGAACTTATGCATGCAGTAGCATAGATGGATGTATGGTAAATTAATAAAAAAGTTTTAAGGTTATTGATTCACCCCTCCCCTCTGAGTAACCTGTCATATCCTGAATATTTCCAACACCTATTACATCTTCACTTGCATATGAAAGTCTATCATTATTATAAACACAAGATATGATGGAATCATTCAAATAATAATCCTTAACAAATTCTAAAATTTTGTTAGCATGAAGATAATAGTTTCCCATTCTATTTTATTCAAAAATAATATGTGCATGACAATCTTCTAACTTAATGATTGTGTACTTGGTTTCTCTCTCAAGAAGTAGCCTTTGCATAACACCCTTGACAATTATCCTTTCTTTAGACATATCCATGTTGAGTTCTCCTCCCACATCTTTACAAAAATTATGGCCAAGAAACATACCATAAGAAGTAGGAACATTAAAAACCAAAATATTCATATTGATTTTATTTTTCAAGCAAGGATGTGAATGTGAATTGAGCATCCGTAATTTGTCCTCAATGAGGTACTTTGTTAATTTCCATGGAATAGCAATTTCCAAAAGTCTTTGTCAAAGTAAGACCTAGTGCTTCAACAACCTTAAATGGAAGGACATTATCAAAGGCTCTAGAATAAATAACACAATTACTCAACTTGAAATCATTGATTAACAAGGAAATATAGAAAGGTTTTATATTTCAAGGAATTCTAGATAGAATAGTAAATAGGTTATTGGGCCAACCATTAGGTGATTGGGCAACAGTTTGTGTTTGTGTGGGCTGAGATTCTTTGACACATTTACTAAGTCTTTCAAGTTTTTTTGGGCAATCTTGTAGCTATTCAACCTTAGACATCTGAATTCCATTTATTTTAGCATGATCAATGATATCAAATTCTTGAAAGGAATTGGCTAAATAAGAACTTAAAGTTTCAACTTGAGGCTTTGGATTAGACATAGTAGGTTTTGGTATACCATAAGAAGTAGGAGTGGTAGATGCACTTACTTGGTTACATGCTATATATTTAGGAAGAATAGGTAATTATATTCCTCTTTTAGTAAGGGTAATGGGTGTTTGCACATCCATTTTTCTTTCGTAGCTTCCTCTTTTTGTCTAGCCAATTGTGATTGAGAACATGTTATAACTACATAGGCATGACCAAAATTATCTTTAGGATCCTAATCTTCATAGTAGACATATCCAATGTTAGAGTCACTAGCTTCCTCATTATCATCATTTTATGGGGTAATGATATCTTCCCCCTGGTAATTATTTGGTAAAAGTACTAAATTGTTTATTCTTGAAGTACTTGTATCTTGATTTCTTGGTGAAGCTTCAAGTGCAAGCCTCTCCAGATGAGGGGGAAGCTTTTCTTGATTTTTAGCTACATAGTTATGTGTAATGTTAGGAATTGATCTTCATGGAAAATCCTTGTATGAAGTTTTGAATGAATTTTGAGATATTTTCTTCTTCAAAGAAAGCACATCATTATCCAATTTATGCATCATAGAATCTGTACTTTTAGAGATAGAAAAATCATTGAAATTTTCTTTAGAGAGATCCATCTATATCTTACCAGCCATGATAAGATCATCCTCAATCTTTATTTCTAAAGTTTGAGTCATCGCTAAATCTGGAGGAGTGGCTCTTCTCAACAAGAAGCTAACTTTTTGAAGTTGAGTGTTGATGTAGAAGCACTTAAGATTATCAGCATTGGGTTGTGAAGAAGTAGGATTTCGATTGGCCAATTTTTTAACGTGAGTAATGAATTCCCACATGCCTTGCTGTGCTTCTTTCTTCATTTGGGTAAGTTTTGCGAGAAATGTGTGTGCATCTTTAGTAGGTTTGAAATACTCCTCAAACTTAGTCCTTAGTGAATTCTAATTAGTGATTGCACCCATAGCTAAATTGAAGAACCAGTCATTTTTAATTCCTTATAAAGTCTCAATAAAGAGCCTTATAGAAATATCTTGATGTTCTACACCAAGCACACATCATGCTATGTAGAATGCCTTGATGTGCTCATTAGGGTATTTATTTCCATCTCCATAGAACTTGGTAAAGTTATTACATGAGCCTTGAGGTAAAACGTATAGAGGTGGTGCAAGATTTAGTAGACCAAAAGTCATTCCCCATAAACTCATAGTAGTAGGAGAAGCCATAGGAATATGAGTATGAGCAGTATGATTAATGGGAATCAAAGGTTTAAGGAAAAGTTGAGAATCTTCACTAGGTATAGTAGTTTTCTTCTTGGAAGGAAGGTAGCTTGTACTTTGAAAAAGAGAATAGATTTTACCAAGTAAATCAAAACAAGCTTGGTGAATCTTAAACATTCTTTCTCCTTGAATATATGTGCTCAAAACTTTCTAGTAAGATAACTTGAAGTTTTCCAAACACAAATTAAAAGAAGGGTGTACAACTTCAAATGAAAGCAAGAGGCTTTTGAATGTGATCGACCTCCAACAGAGTTGCCAAAAATTGTTTACTAAATTTTTTGTAAGTCACTAGAACTACAACTTAAAAAATGGAAAATTTATGAAATGGTATAGTGACATAAATCTCTTCTCTTAGTAACATGGGAGGCACCCTTCTTACTTTAGGTGGCTACAACATAAACCTAACTAGAATTGACAAATTGGTAGTTCCTTGAATCAATTCCTTTTTTTTTGAGGAATGATTTTAGTCTAGCAAAAATTATTTGTGAATGAAAAAAGGTATCTATTGCTACAATAATACCAATGGCTTAAAAGTTGATGTAAGAACAACTTTAAGATAAAAACTAAAACTCAACTTATACAATTGACAATAAGAGTCCACAGTCTCCTATGATCAATCATCTTTGAATAAAATGATGAAAACCTAATAAGGCACAAAGCCTCTTATCAACTATTGAATTTAAAATGATATACTAAAACTTAAAACACAAAGCCTTTAAATCTTCTTATTTGCAAACACTATTAAAATAAAGTAACCTTGTTTCATAAAGCTCAAAGTCTTCAAGAACAACACCACATTCTCATATTCTTCACAAAGGGACAAGTAAAGAAGATAAATTAATCAATGCAACATAAGAAAGAAAGGCTGATTTCAAGCCTCACAACACAAAGCTTAGGAAAACTTGCTTCTTTATTCACTTTTGAGATTCACAACAAGAAATACAAAGCCTTCGAGTTATAAGCTCTCCCATATTCTATAAGAAAAAGATGATTATTTATAATGAGCTCTCTCCTTTATATAGGAAAATAGGAGAGAGAAAGGTGGAGGGAAAAGAGGAACTCTTCAACCACCTTGACTTATTCTCTAACAAACTCTTAACTAATTAATTTGACTTATTCAAAATTGCATGACTAATGTGTTTGCAACTTGACTACATGGGTTGATTGTACAAATACATGTTATCATGTACATATAACATATATGTTCTTGACATGTAATCCTCCTATTTTCATCCAAACTAAAGCATGAAAAAAATTGAAATATTCACAAAGTATCAACTAACTCTCCAAACTTCTATAGAGATTCATGCACATGAATGACACATGGTTCACCAGTGTGCTATAAGATTATTTTAGCCTTTTGAAGTGTGCTTGTTACTCCAAAAAAAATATTTGTTATAAATCTCCATTTGGCTTTGTAGATTCTTTAGAGAACACTTCTATCTTGCAAATGTATCCAATATATTAGTGTGAAGTCATCTACTTCAAGATGTAAGTGGTTGGCTTTTATGAGCTTTGTAAAATTATCTTCTTCATTCTTAAGTCTTTTATCTTTAGTTATGATCTTGCATAACAATCCTTTGAAAGCTTATCTAATCATACACACTTGAGTAGTTATCTTGGCCATTTCTACCTTCAAATCTCCTACGAGTTTTTGTAGAACTTGCTTCTTCCTTTTTATCACATGTATGTAATCATGGTGCATTTCATTGGACTTGATGACATCATACTCACACAAGAAATCTAGAGCAACCTTCATCATGTTGTTCTAAGAACCAAGGTCACCTTCTAGAAATTCAAGTTGATGATTGAATGACTTCAATATGTCAATTAATCTAGTAGTGATCTTTCTTTCTTTCCTAAGCTTCTAGTAGACATTTTGAATTACTTGAATTTTATCTACTTCAATGCTTCTTCCCCATGCTTTAATGGTATGTGCCTTCCACTTTTCTCTTTTTCTACATGTATCTGAAATAGGTTCACTACCCAAGGATGACTTCTTCATTTCTTTAGTTCTTCCTAGGAGATGTTCTTTTCTATTCTTATCCCATTATCCATAAATATTTCAAGTTATGAATTAGACTTATTGATAACTCAAACTAGTTTTATTTTACCGAGTTCAACTCTTGTAATTATTTAATCAACAGGTTGCATATTCTTAGTAGATTTCTCTATGAGTGGTTCATCCACTTGAAAATACTTGATGTTATTTTCATCAGCCATTACCTGAGAAACTATTTTAGTTTTTTATTCTTTGAAACCCTTGGTTTGGAAAATTAGCATTAAAAATCTTCGGGTGGGATTTCTTTTTTCTTCCTCTTCTGTGTGTTGGTGTTCAACTATGGAGGAAGGCTGAAAGAAGATCTTTTAGCTACAATAGTAGACACTATGGTTCATACTGGATTATCTTGCATAAGTGGAGTGACTATGGCAGGTGTCTTACTTTGAATGGATACACTAGAAAGACAACTATGTGTAACTTTAATCATAAAAATGGTCAAATTGAGTTGATGTCACATCAACTAGAGCCAAAGATTAGGGTGGAATAGAAGCTATGGACATATAATATGTGGCAAAAAAATTATCATAGTCTTCCATTTCTAATATTAGTGCAACTAATGTTATATTTGTCAAACATATTCTTATAGTCTTCAATAGGTGGATCTTGGGAAAATGGATCAACATTTGTGTTCAAGGGTGAATCTGGAGATTCATCTGATGCTGTTGTTAAATGTAGAAGACAGGTTGTTGAAAGAACCTCAAGAAGACATGAAATTAGTGGTGAGGGATCCTTTGATCTCCTGATGTCATCATCAATTTAGTAAATTAGGATTGCTTGAGTTTCAATTCCTTCTGTAGACACCTAAATCTGATCACATTAATTTGTCATCAAATTTAGTCATATTTTAAAGCATATTTTAATTATATATTAAAAATTAAATTATTTTATAATCATCCCCTAATTAATAAATTACCAGACAAGCAATAGTCTAATTTATTAATAAGATCTCCCTTCCTCTATTAAATTAAATAAATACAAAATCAATTTAATTTAATCTCCAAAAACCCATCTCTATTTAATTAATTTAATTAACTAAAACCCTCCACCCATAAACTAACCCTTCAACCTAGCAGTTACTCAAATTCAACTCATCCACCAAATATTCTTCTTTTAATTAAATAATTCATTTATTTAATTAAATCTTATGCACAAATAGTTCTCCTTTTTAATTAAATAATTTATTTATTTACTTAAGATTACCCACCAACTATTTTTATAACAAATCTCTCCACCTCCCACATCCTCTAGTTAATTGATCCACCTCACGCACCTTAACTAAAACACATCACCTCCTCTTCCATGTCCAAAACCCCTCTACACATCACTTGCATAAATTAAGGCATAATTTATTCCTTCTAACTCAAGCTCAATTTGACTCACATTCCACATCTCCCTCATCCATCTCTTAACATAGAAGTCCATCTCCTCCACCTATCTCATTCAACTGAAGCCCATCTCCCACCTCACTTATTTAACTATCCATCAAGAATCCTTATCTCCTTCTCACCCAATTGCCTATAAATTGAGCCCCTCTCCTCTCACAAGTCATCCAACTTCATATGCAAACTTACAATACTATTTTTAGAGCCTAAGAACTATCAAATACCATTATAATAACAAAATCCACTCATTACTCCATTTTTGAATCCTTCATCCATCTCTCATCCATTAAAACTTGAGGCCACACTTGAGAATCCATCTCATCCTTTGGACACATCTACTCATTGATATTAGCTTGGAGTTATCTCCTTTGGTTTGCATACCTCTTATTTAGTTTTGTTATCTAATCTATATGTTGGTGTGTGATTAGTTTGTGAATGTTTTTTCAATTGACTAATGTTATTTACACACTAGTTTTCATAGCACACATTTTTGCATGCCCAATGCAACCCCACAAATGGGTCATTCATTCATGTGTTTTAATATATTTTTCTTACATGCTAACAATATGCTGTTTGTTATTGTTTGAGTGTGTTGCAAGGAGGTTTTGTTGATTGTACAAGTTAGGAAATGCATTTGGAGGGAAAAACCATGCTTGGAATACCCAAAGATGCACTTAAAAACCTCTTAACAACTTGGACAAACTTTTTGTAGGTCACTTTGGCGCATATATCATTTCCTATAATGCATTAGTTAACTCTTTCAATATATTTAATCATGTTTTAACACATTTAAACAATGTTATAACACATTTGTTAGGTTTTGTGGCACATTTGCTATCTTTTGTAGTGCATTTTCTAGATTTTGTAGTGCATTTGTTAGGTTATGTAATGCATCTACCAATTTTTGTAGTGCATATGTCTATTTCTGTAGCACATCTGCATATTCTTATAATGCATTTGTTGAAATTGCAACTTTCCATTTTTTGATTATACCAGAGGACTTGAGCATCATTTTAGCACATTTATTAAGTGTTTTGGCACATTTACAATTTGTTTTAGCACATCCATATAGACTTTTAGTGCTTATAAATTGTCTTTTAGCACATTTGCATAATGATATAGTATATTTAAGAGATAAATTTTGCAGTGCCTAGTGAAGTATTCTACAACGCTTGTACAAATTATTTTAGCACTTTGGCATGATTTTTGTAGTGCATCTAATGTCTTCTATAGCACATTTATAGAACTAAAAAATATTCAATATCTAGCTATGGATTTCATCTTTGTACAGGTGAAGAAGCCTAGCAAGCTATTATTTTGCTAACTATTTCTTACAAGTTGTCATTGAAAGTCATTTTCTTTGGAATTAACTTTCTTTCTTGATCATGTCTTGATATAATCACACTTTCAAATTGGGCTTAGTAATCCAACAAACAAAATCTTGAATGCAAAGGTGTAAAAAATTGATTAAAGTCATCACATTTCAATTTAGATGCTAAAATAGTAGAAGGATCAAAATTCAAACTCCATCTTGAATGCTTAATACATTAACATAGATTTTGTTGGAATGAATGCATATGAATCAAACACAATCTCGAATGCATAAGAGAAAAAGGAAAATTTCTATGAAATCACACTTCAATTTTGACTTAAAATAATCTCATCAAATCTCGAATGCTTATGGATCAAAGAACATTGAAAATCCACACATTTCAATTTGGGGCTTAAAAAGAAATAAAAAATTCTTGAATGTTTTAATGAAAATCACTCCTTTTCCCATCCTTTTCAATTCATGTGCAATTTATTATGTTGACTCGATTTCTTATGTTGGTTTGATACGCTATCAAGTTGGAAAGAATAATACATTCTAATCAAAAGTGTCTTAGATCATAGGTAGAAAATATTAAGGCTTCAAGGTTGGAATGCACAAAGTTTCTTATGTGTCTTAAGATGTGTTGAAAAACACATCTTTGAGTTATTTTTAATTTTTTGCAAAGTAGAACCATTAAATACATAACGTATGTACCAAATTTGTTAGCAAGATCATTTGAAACAACCTAGGAGTACTTCTAGTGAGTTCATCATTCTTTGGGAAGTGTCTCCCCTTTGGATAGAAGCTCAAAATAGTAAACCTCTTCGGCCAGTATATAAAACTTTCCCATAATCTCAACATGGTCATAAAATACTCTTAAGTGAATCATGTGTGTAACAACTATTTGAACTGAATCCATAGATATTACTACAAACCAATTAGTATGCTACCCTTTTATACTTGTTGTGTTATTCATGGTGCAAGAGAATATAAGATTTCTCAAAAGTTACCTGGCATTTGTGTTTTCCCTAGTAGATGCATAAGGCTACTTGGATTTCATCTGCAATAGTCATTGTCCCCATAGAAGGGGGACTTCTATTTTTCATACCTTGAAGGATCATTGATGTGTAAGTTTTTTGATTGGCTCTTGTATCGAATCACTTCTTAGATTGAGAGGGAAATGTCATACTAAATCTAGAAAACATCAAGATGGGTTCCTCCTGATAGGCCTAATGAGTGACACATTGAAACCAAATTGACCATAGGGATAAATTATGCTTGAATTGTCTGCATTTTCAGATGAGCTCATGAAAAATATTTGTAAAAACATACACATTGATTACTATAAAATACCTTTTCTAAAAAGATCACTTGTTTAGCACTCTCAAAGTTGTTTTGTCATTTGAGAGATTATTTTCTCACAACATATCCTATCTACCATCAAAAAAGTCTTATCCTTTCTTTTTTTTCAAAAATGGCTATTAGAAAGTTCATTCAAAACAAACCTAAGTCTAGTTTGCTCAATTTTATCTCTTACTTCTAACCTAAGCTTTATATCATCCATTGATAAAATTATTTTTTGCCCGCTTAAACTCATTCTCTATCCCAAGATTCATGTTTTTCAACCAAATTAAAAGGAATACTTAGTGTGGTCACTATCTTGAACCAAATTTGAGATAAACCTAAGTCCAATTAGTGGAAACCTCATGTCAGACCAGTCAAAACCCAAGTTTAGAAGGTCAAACTTAAGCAACCAGTAGTATATAGAGAGATAGAAGCTGAATGCAAGAAACACACACTCAATCCAAGACTTACTAAACTAGATAGAATTGAGAAAGAAGGTATTAAGGTTTCCCTAAAATCTAAGTGAGATCAAAAAATTGAAATCATTACCTTAAGAAATTGAGTCAATCAAAGCCCTCATCAACTACACTAGCTACACTCACTTTTATTAGGTCCATCTTCTTCCACACACACTTTGCACTTATCACATCATAGATTTGTCCTTTAGGGTTATCATATAGAATATTATCCCCCTTAGGAATTTTTAGATCCATCAAACTCAGATAATGCTTTAGAAACACATCCCCATCCAAATGCTATCATTGATTTAAATTCCCCATCATCCTCATCATCCTTAAGAATTTGGTGTCACTTTCTTAGAGTACTCTATCCTACATCCTAGATCCATCATACTATCACAATTATCCATTTGACTAAGAATTCTCTAGGGTAGTATATATTTACCACTTGTATCCCTCATCATGTTGAGCTAGAAATTTGGGCTCCGCATTTGATCATCACTTGTCTTTCGAAGGGTTTTAAGTCCATCCTAGAGTTGACATTATCATCATATATTGAGCTTACATATAGGGAAACATCTCTTTTACTTTGACATAACATCACTAATCCTTTAGATTCCCTATATATCATATCATTAGAAGTAAGGTTCTCCATCACCCTCCTTTTCATCTATCATACATCTCTACATCCTAGAAAATCCTTGCATCATAGTTGTTGCATCCTTAGGGAGCTTAGAAAACACCCCCTTGCATATTTGCACCCATTTTCATACCATCTTGCATCTCACTATTACAAGCATTCTCATTTCATGCCACCTACCATAGATTTAGGCAAAACAAAAGGAAGAAGAAGGACATGGACCCTAGTCTTAGTGGTGGTTTAGCTAGCACGTAGTTAGACCCGATGGTATTTATGACCACACATGACCCACCACCATAGAATCTTGAAGATTTGGGTCCCTCGCTATCATGCATAGGTGCCTTTATAAATCAACCTAGGCATGCAACCCTTTTCAATGCTATCATTGACAAAAAAAGAGAAGCCATCATTGCAAATTTTTAGAGAGATAACTTTCATACCTTTGGCTTTGGAAGGCCACCACCTTTGGACATACCACATCCTACATATCCATTGTTTGGCAAGCTCCCACCACCCATTGGTCCCTCTCATCCCAATGATCCCTTTTTCATACCTAGAAGATGACATGAAACAATGATACCATATATCATGTACCCAAATATAACCTCCACCCAACTTGGTGCTCCCATCCCACAAAGTAACCAACACACAATTACATAGTCACTGGTCCATACAACACCTCAAAAACCTACCATTACACCACCCACATATATAATAAATACCATTACTACTATTGCTACCACTTCACATCCATTCCATACAATATTATAGGACCTTCCACCTCACAAACTACTACTTCTATCTCATACATACCCAATACATTCCAATAGAAGACCCAATCAACATTAGAATTCACTATAGAGATGCCACCAACCGAGCCTAACAATCAACCTCTCATCATCCCTAGTGCATTTACATCCATTCCAAATACCACCACTTCATTTATACTCGGTCCTTGGAGTTTTGGACAATCACAAGGTCAGACCATAAGCCTCCCAACTAGTAATTCATTCATCCCAAACTTCCAAGCACATCAACCACCACCACCACCAACCAATTTGCTACCACCCATCACCAATTACTTTTCTATTCCAACCTTAGGGAATAGCCAAGGGATACAACAATAATAACAAATAGTGATGGGGATAGTTCCCTACATCAACTATTTGGTACCCCTTAACACCTAGTTGCTCTCCCAAGTAGGAGTGCAACCAACATGCATTGGAAATAATGTGAAATATCAAAGCATAGAACCAACATATCTACCACCACCCCTCAAGCAACAACCACCACAACACAAGTCTATGCAAGCATCCATGTAGAATCATCCATCTACCTATCCACCCCAAAAATAATCATAGTATCAACAATTCACCTAGCAAGTATAGTAGTATTTCCAACCACCATCCCAACAACCAATAAATTCTATCCAAGTATTAGTTCAATCCATAATTCACCCATAAAAACTATAGAAGTTGAGAAATCCAACTTCACAAATCCTCAAGAACACCTGCATGCAAATATATTGCAATGAAGAGAAGCTAGAGAATGAAAAACTAGAGCTTAGAAGCTCTCAAAAAATGTGAGAGTGAAAATGTATTCTAAGTTATGAAAACAAAATACAAAAGTTCAACCTTTTAAGGTGAACGAAACCCTAAAGGAAAGAAAGCTAGGTTTTCACAATATAATTAATATAAAATATTAATTATATGCACCTAAGAGAGCTAAAGCACCTAGAGTAATAAATAATCTACTCTAACACCCTGCCTTAAGTGAAGCTTAGGAGGAAGCTAACCTAGCAAAGCTACGAAAGCAGGAAAAATGGGTCCCGACAACAAGGCCTGATAAGGTACCCAATACAAGGAAATCTTTGTGAATCAGAGACAAAGGAGAAAACCCAGTCGGGAAAACCCCTCAACAAAAAGAGATAGAACAAACATGCTAAAAAAAATAATAGAAATTTTATGGCTCAAGAGACTATCTCAAAACCATAAAAAACCCCCCCATGAGAGAGAGATGAGACAACAAAGCCTCCCTAGAATGATGAAGTCCCTATAGAAATAAATGAACCAATGGAACCCCAATGCAAAAGAAACAAGGGCACAGAACAAGGAAACCACTGAATGACAAGAAGGCCTAACTGATGCTCAAAGGAGTAGACATGAGGATCTTGAAAAGGAATCCCCAAAGCAAGTGTGCGAACATTGTCATGAAAGAGGAGATGAATGTCCTCTATGGAATTTGCAACAAGTGCCCCTAAAGGCTTGACGAGTGGAGCTAGAGAGTCTGGCATAGTTGAAGAAGAAAAGACTTCAATGTAATGAGGTGTGGTGATCTCAAGAACAATACAAAGGTTCACGTGTCCTGATTGCACCACATGATGCTCTCGTGAAAGAGAAGAAATATGATCTGATGATGGAGATGGTGGACCAAAGTGTGAGAAGGTGTAGAGATAGGTGGTATGATCAACTATCCTTGAAGCAATAAGGCCTCCTATTGCACTATCCTAAATGTAGACTAAATCTACAGTGAACTCAACTATCTTCCCTAATCCACTATGTGTAATCTGATACATCGAGAGAAGGTTTGTAGAGAGAGATGGAACATATAATAAATCATGGAATGTGCCATCCTAAATATGAACTAAACCTTTCCCAAAAATTATTAGAGTAGTGTTATTCCCCATGAGAATATCAAGAATTGGAGAAGTCTTAATAGAGGAGAAGACCTCTTGAGAAGATGTCATATGGTGAGAAGCACTAGAATCCAATATCCAAGGGACCTGGGAAGGGAAGGCAATGGAAGCTCGTAATGCATGACCCTATCCAAAATCTGGTGAAGATGTTGAAGAGGTGGAAGAAGACTAAAAAGAAGACTCGTGTGAGGTAGAAGAGGATGGGAATGAAATAGAGCTCTTTTGAAGAAGGCCTTACAAATCTACAATCTGTTTCTCATAGCCATCAAATCTCTTCTAAAAATAATGTGCCTCATTATGAGCTCCTTTTTGACAATAGGAACAAGAAGAAGTCTCAGTCTTCTTTTTCTCCTTCTTCTTAGAAGAAGAGGATGGATCAGTAGAGTGCTAAGAAGAGGAATTAGATATCTGCTTCGGCTTCTGCTCCTGTGTATCCTTGGCAAGTAATTCCTGTGATGGTGAACCTATAAGTGAATCCATCTAAGTGAGCTTGGATTTCTCATGAGTTAACCTATCATAGAAAATCTCAAAAGAGGGCATCTGATGTCTATTACCCAAGGCATCCATAGTGGAGTAGAAAGTACAAGAAAAGATCTGATACTATCCTCGCAACTTTGAGAGTATCAAAAAAATACACTCATCATCTATTTTGTTTCTACTACATCCCTGCAAAACTATGCGCAAAGATTTGAACTTCATCAAGAAGTCCTCAATGGTGGGAAAGCTATCAGGTGTCAAAGAAGTCAACTTTGCATCAAGTTCAAGTGCTCGAAACTCATTCACTTGGCCAAACAAAGTTTAAAATTTGAGCCAATAAGCCCATGGAGTGGTTAAACCATCCAAATGAAATAGTAGACTATCAGAGATGTTCAGTGCAATTAGTCCCATGGCTTCATCCATTTTGTTTTTGTGCTAAAGAACCTCATAAGGGTGTGTAAGAGTTGGCTAGTTCGCATTGAGGCAGGACCATAAGCCTCTTGACATGAGAAGCCCAATAATTTGTGTCTTCCAGGTGTGATAGTTGTGCAGTGTGAGCCGAATCACAGAAGGATCCGACTTTGAGAGAAAGAAAAGATAGAAGTAGAAGGGTTTGATTCTAAAGAAAATTACAGAATAGAAAATGCTCACCCCCACAATGAATAAAAAATATCCCCCAAAACCAAAGCAAAAAATATGGTAAAACACAAATACTGAGAAAAGAACTTAGAATTTGGATACAGAGAAGAGGAAAATAGAATCCTCTACTTCAACACCAAATTTGGAAGCTCAAACAAATTCAAAATTACACAAAACTAGCACCATTGTCTTCGTCTCTAAGTTAGCTTTCCGACACTTCTTTTGGATCGCAAAAATACATCCGTATGATCAAGTTATGAGCAAAAAATTGATTGTTGCTCCAAAAAAAGGCTCTTTGGTAATCAGAATTACAGACAAGGGCTTAAAATTGACACCCATATGGACGTCACTAGGTTGTCGTTGGGAAAAAATTTGGTAACCAAAAAGATGACATCATCAGACAAGAAATGACATCATCTAATCAAGAAATGACATCAGTAAGTGTCGATAAACGGATGACATCACACCTAAAAAAGATGATGTCACACTAGAGGATGACATCTGTTGATCATGAAATGATGTCAGCACTGGCGAGTTCTTGGCGGTGGCACCGCTGGCGGAGGTGGCCCCTAGGAGGAGAACACAATGGTGCCCTCTAACAAAGGCAAAGACTGAGCAGCTGACAGGTGGCGACGGGGCCCTGGCAGCGCCGCTGGCCCTACGCTAGCTGCAGTTGAGCATGGGTGGTGGGCGAGCGAGGCCGCAGCGGAGCGGTGGTGGCTATTGGGTGGCCCTACATTTTAAAAAAATTTTTTTGCAATAAATGCAAAATCTCGTTTGTACGGCCTCCTAGAGGGGTAAAATTTTTTTCCAGATGATCGAAAGCCAAAAATAACAAGTTTTTTATGAATTTTGACTGCAAACGGCCTTTCAGATCCAATGGTGGCATTCATTTGAGCCCAAAGTGCCCGAAATTTTTTCCCTTAACCCTTTTGAAGAATTTTTTTTTGAAAAAGTTGGGGTTTCTGACTGCGAATCGTGGCTTCAAGAATCTTCAGATGAGGAAGTAGTAGGGAGGCTCTGATACCATGTATGAGTTGAGAAATCCAACTTCACAGATCCTCAAGAACACCTGCATGCAAATATCCTGCAATGAAGAGAAGCTAGAAAATGAAAAAGCAGAGCTTAGAAGTTCTCAAAAAATGTGAGAGTGAAAATGTATTCTAAGTTATGAAAAAAAAATACAAAAGTTCAACCTTTTAAGGTGAACAAAACCCTAAAGGAAAGAAAGCTAGGTTTGCAAAATATAATTAATATAAAATATTAATTATATGCACCTAAGATATCTAAAGCACCTAGAGTAATAAATAATTTACTCTAACAAATATAGTATCA
Organism: Cupressus sempervirens; assembly: GCA_028749045.1. NCBI lineage: Eukaryota > Viridiplantae > Streptophyta > Pinopsida > Cupressales > Cupressaceae > Cupressus > Cupressus sempervirens. The sequence goes on along the minus strand of CM053788.1, from coordinate 378,678,601 downwards.
ACAATTCACCTAGCAAGTATAGTAGTATTTCCAACCACCATCTCAACAACCAATAAATCCTAGCCAAGTAATAGTTCAATCCATAATTCACCCATAATAGTGCACCCATAAAAACTATCCATACTCACCTACTCTATCTGATACAAGCCTTGCATCAAGAATGGGAGCACCAGCAATAACATGTGTTAACCTCAAGTGGGAAGAAATGAAGAATTCTATAAAAGCACTAAAAGATGGAACTAAATCCAAGACCTTAAAATTTAAAGATGTTTTTTCGTACCCATTCGACAGAGCTATTACAATGATAGTCTTCCCCAAGCATTTTGAAATCCCCATATTTGATATATTTGGGGGGAAAGGAGATCCAATCATGCATGTCAAAGAATTTTCCATGTATTTCCAAGAAGTGGCCTACAATGATGTATTCCTCATGCACTTCTTTCCTATAAGTGTGGGAGGTCCCACCCTTGAATAGTTCAGTCATATACCCTAGGACTCACTAAATAAACTCGATGATCTTTTAGAAGCCTTTGTGGCACAATATACCCATCTTGTTGAAACTAAGTCCATGGTCAATTTAGTCTACATCAAACAAAAAGAGGGTGAAAGCCTTGTTGATTACTTGAAAAGGTGGAAAACTCTCACAACATGAATCTCTTGAAAAATACTAGAGTGCCACCTTGTCAAAATGTTCATTAACAACAAACATCCTAGACTCTTTAACCACATGGTCATGAACATCCTACAAACATAAAAAGAGATCAAAGAGAAAGGTATGGGATTCAACTAAGGGCTTATTAATGATGGAATAATAAAGCTCCATAAACAAAATAACTAATAGAGAGAACACTCTAATGATAAAGCATGTTATTGGAACAAGAACAAGAACATAGTAACATATGGTGCCACTAATACTTGATATGTCCATGTAGTTGGTGCCACACCTAGCACATCAAACACTCTCATCAACAAATATTCCAACAAAAACCATCATATCAACCAAACATGTGATATCAAAAAACATATCAACAACCTCCACAACATCAATACCAACACAATGCACTAGCACCCACTTATCAAGAACTAGAACATTAGACTGCTATTACCATTGTAGTTGGACAAAAACCAAGGGTCCAAAAGCCACCTCATATATACATACCCTTGGGGGAACTTCTCCATGTCATTTTTGCCAAACTAGCCAATGATAATCTCATCAACTACCCATAAGCAACCACTAGACCCAACCCAACCTAAAGCACCATGGTACAGAGAGAATGAGTTCTACAAATTTCATCATTTGAAAGGGCATCTCACCTTGAGATGCATGCAACTCAAAGATTATGTGCAAGATCTAATCAATTGTAAGGAAATCACAATGGGAGCACAAGCCTCTCCAAATGTAGGACTACTGATCTATCAAAAGTGTATTCTCACTACATAGCAACAAAAATACAAGCAAGGCACTTGTACAAAACAACAATGCCAACAACAACAATAGAAAAAATAGTACCCAACCCAAGCAAGGTGACAATCATAACATATCAAAAGACTAAATTATTTGATTAATAATGAATGGGTTGATCTTGCTGAAAGTAATATGGTTTTTACTAGTATCTAGCTAATCTTGAATCCTTTTAGCCTTTATCCTCATATTGAAGATAAATGGTTTGCGAGATTGAACCAAGAGGGTGTTTTAAAGTCTCTTATATTTTAAATACTAAGGAAAATGGAACTAGACCTTATGGGCTAAAGCTTGGATTAAAGGTCTTACTCCTAAAATTCACATTTTTTTCTAGATCTTGATTCAAAACAAAACCTTAACTTCAAACAATTTGCAAAAAAGAGTGGTTTATGTGGTCAACAGAGTTATCTATGCAAAAGGGAATCTAAAGATAGGAATCAACTTTTCTTAAATTGTATGTACAATCAGAAAGTGTAGAGTTATATCCTTCTCTATTGGAACTTAGATTAGATTCAACATAATAATATTGATCACTATTTCCAAAGTTGGACATGTCCTTCAAAGGATGCTAATATCGGTTTTCTATGAAAAATTTCTCTACCCCATCTGTGGTGGGGAATCTAGAAAGAAAGAAATAATAGAATTTTTAGAGACAAAGAAATTTCTAAGTGGGTTCTCGGTCATAATATTATCAAAGCTATCAAGGAAACCTTCAATTCTTATAGAAAACTAAGTGATTGAATCCAAATCAATAATCCTATGAAGACTAAAGGCTATAAAACTAAAAATGATGATTAGAGGAAGAATGTTAAATGTGATTCTCCACCTATGGGTTGGATTAAAGGTAATTTCGATGGTGCTACTAAAGGTAATCTTGGTAAAGCTAGTTGTGGAGGGGTTTTGAGGGACCATACTAGTAGAATTGTTGATGCTATTGCCATTCCTATAGGAATATCTACTAGCCATAAAGCAGAGATTATGGCTGCTTTGTATACTATGAGGTTGGTAGTGGAATCTAGCTATCACAATCTTTGGTTGGAAGGAGATTCACTCAACATTATTAATATGCTTAATAACAAGAGGCTAACTACTTGGACTATTAAGGGAAATATAATGGAAAGTTAAAACCTTATTAATAAATTTGATAATGTTTTATTTTCTCATTTTTTTGGGAGGGTAATTTAGTTGTTGATTGGATTGCGAACCAAGCTGCCTATAGGGAAAGTAAGTTGAGGTGGCAAGTTGACCAATGCAAAAGTGCATCTAATGATGATATCTAACTATAACAAGACACATGCTAGAGAAGGAAAGATTTCCTAAGATTGGAAAATTTATTAAGGGGAGTGATGGGTTTATGGAGGACAGTTTGAGTTTCTCTAGGAAGTACTTTGGTGCTATTATGACTTGCATTCGACACGTATGTAAGGTTAATAGCTCCTTGGTAATCATAAAAAAATTACTCTTTTTTTTGGTTTTTGTTTCTCAGGTTAATTGTAGGGGAAAACAAGATATCAAGATGGGAGGGGAACCTAAAAAGAAATAATCAAGCAATTATAGGGAATGGAAGGAAAATGCTTCTGTATGGGAGATTTTGTAGAAGGGGAAAGTGATGACTTACATTGAGATCCTCCATGGGTATAAACCTCACATTATAGAGTCCTTTTTGAAAAATTGGTTTGAAGAAGGGTTATTTTGCATGGGATCATAGTGAACTTGACTAAAGAATTTATTTCTTAGCTTACAGGGCTTCCTATGGAAGGGATCAAATTTAGTAAGGGGACTAGTATCTCGAATGTGGCTTTTAAGAAATTCTTGAAGATGAAAGCTAAGGAGAAATATTTGGAGAAAAATGGAAACTTCTATGACCTAAAATAAATTAAGGTCATCTAAAGGGGCCTGCTGTCATGTATCTGTGAGTGTTTTATTCTTGATAGTAGGGCAAAGAGAGGCCATAAATTTCACTTTATTTTCCTAAATCATTTTTGGCACAAAGATAGGATTTCCTTTACATTTTATCTAAAGTATTCTCTACTATAAAGCCTCTATGCTCATAGGAAGAAAGATTCCCATCCTATGCTTCATGAAGGTTTAATTTTACATATAGAAAATTTTTATAAAAGAAATGCCATTAAGAATTTCAGAGAAGAGGAAAGGGTCTAGCAATGTGTTAGGATAAACTATAGACAAAAATAAAAACTACATGCAAATATAACCAATAACAAAAAAAATAATAGATCACACAGAAATGAACACAAGGCACCAAGATTTAATGTGGTTCACCCAATCCCTGGGTTACGTCCACCAAATAGCAAGTTCAATCTTATTACAATCTAGTGATTACAACCTAATTACAATACGTAATCCCTTATAGCTCAATACCACTGCAAGAACCAATTTCGTATCATAACATAATGAAAATACCTAACCCTAAACCCTTTTATACAAATATTTTATTCATTTTAGGGTTACAACATGTCGGCCATATGTCAGCCATAATATGTCAGCTACCATGTTGGCCACGGCCCAAAATTTTTTTTGGGACGATGCCCTGAACCCCACTATTTATGAAGTATGTACAATAATTTCCTAATCAGTCACCATAATCTAACAATCTCCCACTTGGGGACTAATTAGGCTCCACATGAAACAACAATCTCCCACTTGGAGACTGATCCTGTACCGATACCACTACCACATGGGGCTCCCACTGGATCAAACCACCCTAGACTCTGCTATTCTTTTATTCATGGTCAGTCTAAAAGACCAACCGAAGCTGAAGAGGAGTTCAACTTCTCCCTTGTTACAACCTTTGTCAACATATCTACTTGATTGTCATTGGTATGTATCTTCTCTAGCTTTAATTGTCCATCCTCCAAAACTAACCAAATGAAATGGTACCACAACTGTATGTGTTTGGTCTTAGAATGCAGAGCTGAATTCTTAGCAAGATGAATGGCACTCTGACTATCTGTGAACAAATAATTATCCTTCTGATGATGTCCCAATTCTTCCAAGAAGAACTAAAGCCATATAATCTCCTTGGCTACCTCTATAGCAGCAAGATACTCTACCTCTGTAGTGGATAGAGCATTAATCTTTTGTAACCTAGAAACCCAACTCATAGCTGCCCCACCAACAGTAAAGACATAACCTATAGTACTCCGCCTGGTATCAATATCCCCTAACAAATCTGAGTCAACATAGCCCTATAAATTAGTAGTAGAGCCCCCAAAGTGTAAACACTTATTGGATGTTCCTCTGAAATATCGGAGAATCCACTTGACAGCATTCCAATGCTCAAATCCTGGATGATTCATATACCTGCTAACGACTCCCACTGCATGTGCAATATCTGGCCTAATGCATACCATAGCATACATCAAGCTTCCTACAGCTGAAGCATAGGGTACCTTGGACATCTTATCCTCCTCTTCTTGTGTCTTGGGACACATCTGCTTAGTTAATTTCAAATGACCAGGTAAAGGTGTACTAACAGCTTTAGCATTCTCCATAGAGAAACGTTGCAACACCTTCTCAACATAATCAGCCTGAGATAGCGTCAAGGTTCTGTTCTTCCTATCTCTGCAAATCTTCATACCAAGAATTTTTTTTCTGCCCCCAAATCCTTCATACCAAATGCATGTGCTAATTGGCATTTCAGCCCCTTAGTATGATCCATGTTAGACCCAGCTACAAGCATATCATCAACATATAGACATAAAATAATGTAGCTATCATCATCCAACCTCTTAAAATAAACACAATAATCTGAATGACACCTGTTAAAGCCATGCTCATGCATAAACCTATCAAATTTTAGATACCATTGCCGAGGTGCTTGCTTCAAGCCATATAAACTTTTCTTCAATTTGCACACTAAGTTCTCCTTACCTTTGACCTCAAATCCCCGTGGCTGGGCCATATATATTTCTTCATCCAAATCACCATAAAGAAAGTCTATTTTAACATCCAACTACTCTAAATGCAAATCTTCAGTAGCCACAAGACTTAAAACAGTACGGATAGAAGTCATTTTAACAACAGGAGAAAATATCTCATCAAAATCAATTCCCTTTTTCTATGCAAATCCTTTTACAACTAACCTAGACTTAAACCTTTTCTTACCTCCTTCCTCTTCTTTCAACCTGTAAACCCACTTATTCTGTAAAGCCTTTTTACCTACAGGAAACTTGCACAAATCCCATGTCTTATTTTTCAGCAAAGAGTCCATTTCATCTTTCATTACAGACTCCCACTGAATCTTAGTATCCACCTGCACAGCTTCATCATAACTTTCAAGTTCACCAGCATCAGTAAGTAAAATAGAATATAAAGAGGGAAAAAACCTTTGTGGAGGTCTAATTTGCCTCGTTGACCATCTAACATTTATTGGTGTGTGTGGCATTTGTTGTTGCACAATGATCCTCATTCTAAGAGAATTAAGGTTAAAAGTGAGGAGGGTATTAGTGATAGAAAGAAGGTTTTTAAATGGAAAAGGAATAAGAAAAATATGGAGGAAATCATAGAATATAAGAATTATGATAATGATTAGAAGATGAGAATGGGGGAACTTAGTTCCAATCTAGATGGATATTTTGGGAGCAAAGAGCTATCGAATGGTAAAGATAATTTGGAGGGTCACAAGGATAGAATTACTAACTCAAATGTTGGGCCAAAGACCTTAGGGAGGATAAAGAGATACCAAGTTCTCACCCTTCCCACCCAAAGAGAAATGTTAGCAAGGAGAAAATGGAGGATATTAGTAAGGAAATTAAGGATAAAGACCTTGCTGCTAAGGAAAATAGCCAGAGTAAAGAGGAAAAAGAGGAGAGGTCAAAGAAGTAGGATATCAATGCTAATTTCTAGATACTACTGCTATTGATTCTAAGCTTAGGGCTATTAATGATGGCAAGGAAGATTTTCATGAAGCAAAAACTTACCCTTTCTTCACACTGCTAAGCTTAAAGTAGAGGCTTTCCTTCAGGGTGATTCTTGGCTTTATAATAAAATTATGATACTTAAGAAGAAAATGGGGGTTATGTAGAAATAATTAGACTATGAACACACTATGAGAGCTTAGATGGAAATACAAATTGGTAACATCCTTAAAAAGCTCAAGGAATATAAGCAAGAGCTCTGTTACTTAATTAAGAAAAGTGGTCAAAGAATGGAATGGGTCACTTCTAGTCTATGTGTTGTAGAAACTAGTCTAGGTAAGAAGAGTAACAAGGATATAATGTCTCTTGGTAATGTAGGGATGGGGAGTCCAAGAGGACCTAGTAAGAGAACTAGATAAATAACAAGAAAAAAGGTCACTAAGGCTCCTATTTTAACTTTGGCTGACCATATCCAAAGTACTATAGAAGCAAGTAAAGAGGTGGAAAATATCATCAAAGAGTTGTTTTAGGTGTTGGTTGTGGAGCTAGTGTGTTGGTTGCTAGTCTAGGTGGTTTTTACTAGTTTTTGCATTTGTTTTTCAGTTTTTTTAAAACTCTAGGTTCTAGGTCCTTGTAAAACCTAGCTGCTTCTTATGGTTTAAACTTTTGGTTTCAGGTCCCTATAAAACCTGGTTTCTTTGTTTAAAACTTTAGGTTTTAGATCTTTGTAAAACCTAGTGGTGCTTAATGTTTATCTTTAGTTTTTTTTAAAGGGTTTTGGGTCCCTTCAAAACTTTCTCTTACCTTAATCTAAAACATATCACAAGACTACACTTCATCATACCTAGACTATGGTAATTTTATCAGATGTATATCCCAAGATTAACCTTATGTTAATGTGATAAAAATCAAGGGCCCAAACAATCCATGTGTTGTCACAATGTGACAAATCCAACTCAATATTGTAGAGCCACCTAAGCCTATACTCGCTCCTTTAGCAACACAATACAATATTATAGAACATCTTACAAACATGCCAGCCCAAATCTCCATCCTAGATTTTCTCCACACCAACCCACTTTATAGAGAAATCCTTAAAAATTCCCTCCATGAATCCCATCTCCTTATTAATATCAAAATCATAGAGTTTAGAAACCTAGTGGGACACCTCTCTTCGTCATGTGCACTATCCTTCAAAGCCTTTGATGTCCTAGAAATTGAACCAATTCTGCTACAAGCTAGGGTTGTTATTGCACCAAAAGATCAACCTATTAATGTATGATAAAACCACTAGACTTATAGAATACATGATGTGGTTAAGCCATGTCACAAATCTTGAAGGGGAACATTGGTTGTTAGTCCAACAATCTCCCCTTTAGTATTATCCGAGGAGATTTGAACCTATTACCAAGCTCTGATACAACTTGTTACAAGCTAGGGTTGTCATTGCACCAAAATATTACCCTAGTAATGTCCAATACAACCACTAGACTTATAGAACACAAGAGGTGGTTAAGCCATGTCAAAAATATCAAAGGGGAATGTTGGTGGTTAGTCCAACAAGATCACATCCTTCTAATCCACATAGCCATCATGGTCTCTGACTTCACTATGAAAAGGGTCATGATAAATAATGGGTCTAACTTGAACCTATGTACTTTGAAGTTCATTAAAAAAGAAGGATATACTAAGACAAAAATTATCAATGAGTTCATCACTATCAGGTCCTATGACAACTTGGAAAGAACTATAGAGGGAACTATCTTGTTTCCCATCAAATTTGGGCCTACTACCTAATAAATAGTGTGCTATGTGGTTGATCTTAACCTACATTTTAACATCATCCTCATCTAACCATGGATTCATGCCATGAAAGTCATTCCATCCACTTATCATTAGTGTATGAAATTTATGCATCATGGAGCTGAGATAACCATCTGTGCTAATCCATAACCCTTTGTGTATTAAAACATGATAGAAGAATCCTATGATAATAATTTCCTAGGAATTGAGATTGACACCACCATCACCATCTCTTATGATACCTAAAATGACCCTAACACCATCTTAGCCTCCACACTCTCCACCATTAAGATCAACTACCAAGGTTGTGGCAAATATAGTTTCTCAAATGCATTTTTTATTGGTGCCTTGCCTCTTAACCCACATACTCAGGGGGACCCAACCTATCAAAGACCACATAAAGACATAACTCTTCAGCTCAAATGACTTGGCCCCACCACATTTGTTGCAAATGAGATCCATAAAGGGGAAGAAATGGCCTCTGACATCAGCACATGGCTATACAGGGATCCACCTTTGAAAGACAAAAATCTCCTCAACTACTTCAAATAGAAATATTCTCACTTGCATCAAATTTCTACTACACAATGGGATTATCAAGGAGGTGGCCTAAGAAAAGAGGAGCTAGGCATTAGCCAACCCATAGAGGAATAAAAGGAAGAGAAGAAGATAGGCCTATGATTTGGATACCCAACAATTAGGGGCACTAGTAAAGATGGTTATGCCTTCTTAAACATCCAAGGCGAACTCATAAAGGTCAAATACATCCTTGAGAAAGTTGAAAAGAGAGCCTATGATGATATCCATGATATTGACATCTCCCTACGAAACTTTATGCTCTGTGAACTATCCATCAATCTCATTGACCTCCTCCTCACCCATCCCAAACTCATTGATTGGGACCAACCAAGTGTACTCCATGTTGACAAGTTCCCTACTGAGGAAGTTCTCTAAAGATTCATGGGGGCGAAGGCACCACACAAGAAACCAAAGTCACCATCAGCTTATTTCTACAAAGCAGACTCAAATGGTTACTTCAAGGAGGAAGAAATCTCTAGTCACAAAAGTGATGAGAAATAAATAAATAAATAAAAAGAAAAATGAAGGTATCCCTTAGTGAAAACTCCTTTGGAGTGCCATCAGATCAATCAAAAAATAAAAGACAAATAAATGATGCATCTGACAATGGAAACCTCTCTAAGATGCCCAAAGAAAAAAATTTCTTCCTTCCCCCACAAGATGATAGGCTAGAGGTATCATCTATCATGATTGAAGAGACAACACTAGTCAACATGAGTTTGAAAGAGACACCTAGGATCACATACATTACATCATCTTTTCCACCAAACCAAGCAAAACTTCTCATTGAGGTATTTCAAGAAAATATTGGTTGATTCACATGGTCATACTAGGACATGTCAAGACTAGATCCTAATTTGGTTTTACATCATTTGGCTGTAGATTCGAAAGTTAAGCCAATTAAGCAAAAACTATGAAAAAATGCATCCCAAGGTTGTCTTGCTGGTAAAAGTAGAATTGGAAATGATGCTAGAAGGAAAGGTCATATGTCTAATTGAGTACTTAGAGTGGATTTCAAACATGGTATAGGTCACTAAGCCCTCTGGTGATATTGGGATTTGTATAGATTTAAGGGACCTCAATAAGGCTTGTCCCAAAGATGATTTCCCTTTGTCAAATATTTACATGATTATGGATCTCACAGCTAGCCATGAACTATTATCACTCATGGATAGATTCTCCACGTATAATCAAATACAAACAGTAGAAGAGGATCAACATAAAACATCATTCACCACCCCTTGGGGAACCTTTTGCTACAACATGATGCCTTTTGGGTTAAAGAATGCAGGAGCAACCTATCAACAAGCTATGATGATCATCTTCCATGACCTCATACACAAAATCCTTGAAGATTATTTAGATGACATCTTGGTCAAATCTGTTGATGCCATGGATTACTTGTCTCACCTTGAAGAAGTGTTTAATCATTTAGTAAAGTACCACCTCATGCTTAACCCTAAGAAATGCATTTTTGGTGTTACATCCAAGAAGCTCCTAGGATTTATTTTATTATAGTGTGTTATTGAGATCAACCCCCAAAAGGTCAAAGACATCATGGACTTTCCTTCTCACAAGACATTGCAACAACTTTGTTCCCTCTAGAGTAAATTACAATTAGTAAGACTGTTCATATCACAGCTAGCAGATTAATGTCAGCCATTCACACATTTGCTTAAGAAAGACCAAAATTTCAAATGGGACCCTATATGTCAACACAGCTTCTAAAAGATAAAGCAATAACTAGCCAATCCATTTATCTTAGTTTCTCTAATTGTTGAGCGACCATTGGTACTATACATAAAAACTACTCCAATAATGTGAGGCACCCTTCTCTCACAACTTGGTGAGAAAGGAAAAGAAAGAGACATCTACTACATTAGTCACACTTATTATTTGGCTATGAGCTTAATTATACTCCTATGGAAAAATCTTATTTGGTTGTGGTTTTCACCACTCAGAAGCTCTGCCATTACATGTTGAGTCATATTGTGCAACTCATCTCCAAGATTGCCCCTTTAAAATACATGCTATCATCCACAACACTCATAGGCCACCTAGAAAGATTGTTATCTCAATCAATTTGATATCCAATATGTTAATAGAAAGGAAATCAAGGAACAAGCTATAGAAGATCACTTGGTTGATGCACCATTAGTTGATGCTTATCCTCTTTTTATGGAGTTTATAGATGAACATCTCTACATGATAGAAGAACAACCATCATGGAAGCTATACTTTGATGGGTCCTATACCTCCCATGGTTCAAGAATTGGAATATTATTGGTTGCCCTTCAAGATGAATACATTCCCAAAGTATTCAAGCTACAATTCCAATGCACCAATAACATCTTAGAGTATGAAGCTCTAATTTCAAGGCTCAAGACAAAATTTGAATGGAACATAATAGAGCTCCAAGTCTTTGAAGACTCACAATTAATTATCAAGAAAGTGATCTTGAAGAATGCCAAACAAAGAATGACAACATGCTACCATACGAAGAATTGGTCAATCAATTAAAGAAATATTTCACAAAAATCCAATTTATGTAGGTACCAAGGTTACAGAACAAGATTTTAGATGCAATGGCCACCACTGGTTCACTCTTGGAAATTCCTCAAGAAACTACACAATATGAGTTTTTAGTTGAGCAACTAAATGAGCTCGCGTACAAGAATGACAAATCAACACAAGTATGCATCTTGGTTGGTCCCCAATCCCCATGGTACCATGAAATTCATGCTTATCTAAAAAATGGTATCATATCACCTCACCTCACATGAAACCAATGCCAAAACCTCATTTTCAAAGCATCCCTCTACACTATCATAGCCAACATCCTATATCATTGAGGTTACCATGATACTCTCTCCAAGTGTTCAAACCAAATTTAGGCCACCATGATATTAAAAGAGGTGCATTTTGGACATTGTGGTGCTTACATGAGTGGTATAGTCCTAGCATGACAAATCCTGAGAGCAGGCTACTATTGGCCAACTATTTAATATGAGCTCTGGTACAAGATCTCCAACCTATCACACCACCATTGCCATTTTCATGATGGGTTATGACCTTGTTAGTGCCATTACACCCTTGTCTTCAGAAGGCCACAAATGGATTATCACTACCACAGATTATTTCACCAAGTAGATTGAGGCAATTCCACTTGTCACTACCACAAGAGTTCAGGTATCTAAATTCATCCTCTATCATATTATATGTCACTTTGGTGTCCCTACTACCATTTTTAAAGACCATGGAGGTAACTTTGAAAACCTCAAAATAGAAGAGTTACACACCTCCCTCCACATTCATCACCATTTCTCTAGCCCATACTTTCTACAAGCTAATGGTCAGGCTAAGGAAACTAAGAAAATCCTACTAAAATTCCTTAAGAAATTAGTCAATGATTCTGGTTGTGATTGGCATATCAAATTAACCCAACATTCTGGTCTTATCGGACCTCATTTTGCACATCCATAGGTACAACTCCATACTCCCTGGTCTATGGTGTTGAAGTGGTCCTTTCTATTGAGGTTTAAATCCCATCCTTTCACATATCTTTATGAAGAAAAATATCATATGATGACTATAGAGTCACAAGACTCACATAGCTAGATCTACTAGATGAAAGAAGACAATAGGCCTATGATCACCTCATAGTCTATCAAAATTGACTCAAGCACAACTTCAACAAAAATGTCTCACCTACAAAAATTTTAAGTAGCTAACATGGTCCTCAAAGAAAACATGAAAGTCTAGGTAAATTGAGAGAACAAGGGAAAATTTGAGCCCACATGGCTTTGTCCATATGTTGTTACAACATATTTTGGCTTAGGAGCATATCAATTATCAACACTAGAATATGAAACTCTGAATGATCCAACCAAAATAATTCAACTCAAGAAGTTCTCCACCTAATCTCGTCAATATATCCTAATAATCATGAAAAAAATTAAAAAATAATCTTAAAAATTCCTTTAAAAATGAGAATCCAATGGTAAAAACTTGGCAATTTAAGAACCTTGGATAGGTACCTTGGTGAAAACCTAGCAATAGGTGCCATGTGTATTTGGCCTTCTCATTATCTATCATCAATCCAAACCCTCCCACCCTCTCACCTACTCCAATCATCCATCTCCTGATGTTCTCGTGATGTTCCAATATCACATTGTAACAATCTATGTATCACTATCCCAATTCTTGAGCTTGGACTCAACATCAAATTAGTATATTATATCATGGTAGTTTCACATTGTATATAATGTTGCATCATATATGTGTATCATACCCTTGTACATAGCACCAACATATCCTCACCATCCCCTATAAATAGCTCCTATATAAAGTAATCAGCGTTAGTCAGTCCTATTATACATAGTATGATCTCATTTTAGTTCATATTTGATTAGGTCATCTAACTCTTCCCACTTCATACTTTAGAAAGTCCTTATGTGATATCTTGTCTTGCTAAAGTGTTGTCCTTATAATTTTTAGTTGCTACTGAATCTAGGTGCTAGGTGCTACCAATAAGTCCTTGCAAGATACATCTTTCCTCTTATTAGACTTGGGTCCATCAATATTGAGTCCTACCAATCTCTCTAGCACACAGTTATTTATTTTCAATTTAGTCTTTCGTTTGATGTTGGATCTCAATTTTGGTTCTTGATTATCTTTTTTGAGCAAGTTCGTTATCTCCTCCTCAAGGTTTTGATGGGGACACAACCCAACAACAGAATAGACACAATAGAAAGGGGGAATTATATTAACTAAGAAAATAAGCTAGTACAAACAGTACAGAGAAAATAAACTTCAAAACATGCCCTACGGGCTTACAATAGCATAACTCTGGAGAAAATTTCTCCTTTTAACACCTCCTCTCAAGCTCCAATCCGAACTGCCTTTTACAATGCCAAAAATCTCCTTAAATAGACCTCGGAGGGTTAAGGACTAGGAGTACATTCTAGAAAGTGCTAGTAGGCATCCACCGACAAAATAGAAGGTTCCAAAAGCCGCGTTAGAAGTTGGTGCAAATCTAGAAGAATCCAGAAACGGTAGCCGAACTTCCGGGAGTCATAACTTTTGAACCGTAGCTCCGATTGACGAATTGTTTACATTTTTGGAAAGCTCTCAAAGTGCTCTATAGCCCTATGGACCAGCTTTGCTCATCCCCCATTTTTTGACCCTTTTTGAGGTCATTTAATGCCCCAAACCTGACTTTGAAGCATTCTTAGGAGGTCTCCAAAACCCAAAAAACTGCAATAACTTTCAAACTGTGGGGCCTTTTGACCTGATTCTTTTTCTGGAATGCTCTAAATCTCAATTACCTTCATCTGGCCAAGTCACACCTTCTAGGTCACCAAAATGATGGCCAAATTGCATGCTCCTATTTTTTCGGGATTTTCAAATGCACTGATAGTTGAACTATGAGAGATGGAACCTTTATTTGAGCCAAATGGGTATCCAAAAATGTAAAGACATGAAACAGAAACTAAGTCTAAGTACATTTTTTTGGTGACACAGGATTGCCCTTATACCTCTGGATGCTTCTGCATCAGACACCCAGGGTAGATTGAAAAGTGACCCTGTCACTTTATGGATGGTTGAGGAAATCCCAAATGGGAAACCTCAGCTGCTGAAATCCAAGTTGAGTCCTCAATCGGCCATCCTTTCCATTTGACCAAATACTCTTCATACTGCCTGTTTCTGGTACTCCTACCCACACGATGATCTAGAATGTCTTCTATCTCCTCCTTCTTAGAAGCAGGAATTGGACATGGCTCTAAAACCAGCTCCTCATCAGCACCATCATCATGATACTCTGTCAAATCTGCAATGGTCAAAATGGGAGAAATGTGAATACCATCTGGCAGCTCCACCTCATATGCATTTCCTGAGTTATGTTTCTTCAAAATTTCGCAGGGGCCAAATTTCTTCATTTTCAGCTTGTTGTAAGTACCAACTGGAAATCTTTCTTTTCGTAAGTGTACCATGACAAGATCCCCTACTTGGAATTCCTTATGTCTTCTCCTTGCATCAGCCCTAGCTTTATACTCTTGATTCATCTTGATAATGTGTGCTTGAACCTCCTCATGTAGACGCTTGATGTGTTCAGCAAATTCCTCAGCTTCAGCACTTGTTCTCTCCCCTTGTTCTATCTTCCTCAATTCTGGTACAGTCCTTGGGCTATTTCCATATACAATTTGAAATGGTGATTTTCCAGTACTCCTATTTACAGAGTTATTATAAGCAAACTCTTCCTGTGGTAGAATCAAATCCCATCCCTTGGGCTTATCTCCAACTAAACATCTCAACAAATTGCCCAGACTTCTATTTACCACTTTTGTTTGGCCATCAGTCTGTGGGTGATGCGTGGAACTGAATTTCAAGTCTATTCTCAACTTCTTCCATAATGTCCTCCAGAAATACCCCACAAATTTAGTATCTCGGTCAGAAACTATACTCCTTGGAAGACCATGTAGTCTTACCACCTCTTTGAAAAACAAGTCTGCAATATGGACAGCATCATGAGTTTTGTGGCATGGAATGAAATGTGCCATTTTGGAGAACCTATCAACCACCACGAATACTGAGTCATTACCCCTTTGTGTCCTTTGCAATCCAAGAACAAAATCCATACTTATGTCCTCCCATGGCCTTGATGGAACAGGCAATGGCTGATATAGGCCAGTATTGTGACTAAACCCCTTGGCAACTTGACAAACCTGGCAACTCTGTACAAACTTCTTCACATCCTGTGTAATTTGAGGCCAAAAATAATGTTCTCTAAGAATGGCAATGGTCTTATCCCGACCAAAATGTCTTGCCATCCCTCCACTGTGTTTCTCCTTAATCAGATTTTCCATCATGGAACTCCTTGGAATGCACAATTGACTACCTTTGAACAACATGCCATCCTGAATCAAATAGTCTAACCACTTTGTTCTATCTACAGCAACAGGTCCTTTACAAGCTTTCTATGCTTCAGCAAAATTAGGATCCTCAGGGTACAAATTCTTGAGTTCATCAAACCCAACTACTTCAACCTGCATTGTTGTAAGCAACAGTTGTCTCCTACTTAATGCATCTGCAACCCTGTTAGATTTTCCACTTCTATGCTTTAACACAAATGTATAACTCTGCAAGAATTCTACTCACTTCATATGCCTCTGATTCAATTTACCTTGGCTATTTAGGTACTGTAATTCCTGATGATCAGTATACAAAACAAATTCCTTCGGCAATAAATAATGCCTCCATTTCTTTAAGGCCTAAACTATTGCATAGAACTCTTGATCATAAACAGAATACTTCTTCTTTGCATCATTCAATTTTTCACTAAAATATGCAATAGGCTTACCTTCTTGACTTAATACAGCCCCAATAGCGCTACCACTAGCATCACAATCCACCTGGAATACTTTTCTAAAATCTGGAAGTGCCAACACAGGTTGTTCAGTCACCTTCTTCTTCAGCAATTCAAAACTTCTCGCAGCTGCTGCAGTCCATTTGAACTCTTTTCTATCCCCTCTTATTGTATCAGTTAGAGGTGCCAATATGCCACTGAAATTCTTAATAAACTTCCTGTAAAAACTAACCAGACCATGAAATGATCTTACCTCAGTAGCAGACCTTGGAGTAGGCCATTCCAAGATGGCTTTTACCTTCTCTGGATCCATTTTGAGACCTTCTGGTGATATAACAAATCCCAAATAGACTAACTCCCTTTTTGCAAAGACACACTTCTTTAGATTAATTAACAGTTTCGCTTCCCTTAGCCTTTCAAGGACACTACGAATATGCAGTAAATGTTCTTCCAAAGTCTTGCTGAAAATTAAAATATCATCCAAATAGACAATAACAAATTTTCCCAAGAACTTCTTAAGTACCTCATTCATGAGCCGCATAAAGGTGCTTGGGGCGTTCGTCAATCCAAAGGGCATGACTAACCACTCATAAAGGCCCTCCTTGGTCTTGAAGGCTATTTTCCACTCATCTCCTTCTTGAATCCGTATCTGATGATAGCCACTCTTCAGATCTATCTTTGTGAAGTACTCAGCTCCACTCAAGCAGTCCATAAGATCATCCATCCTTGGCAAAGGAAATCGGTACTTGATGGTTATCCTATTTATAGCTCAGGAATCTGTACACATCCTCCACTCTCCATCCTTTTTTGGTGCAAGTACTGTAGGTACTGCACATGGACTTAGGCTCTCTCGAATCAAGCCATTCCTCAATAGCTCCTGAACCTGTCTATTTAGCTCCTCTGTTTCAGTAGGAGTCATCCTATGAGCAACCTTGTTAGGAAAACTAGCTCCTGGAATCAAATCTATCTGATGAATGATTTTCCTTACTGGTGGAAATCCATCTGGAACATTATCAGAGATAATATCTCCAAATTCCCCTAGTAAATTTGAAACTTCAAATGGTATTTCACTACTACCTTCTTTATCTTTCCTAGGAATCAAAGCATAGCACATACGCTGATGTTTCATGCCATCTAAAAACTTCCTTCCATCAACAAGACAAATCCTAGCACCGCTACATACCTTTTCACCTTCCTTTTTCATGGGCTTCAATTTGTGGTGAACTCCATCCTTTGTCAGAGATATGTGTTTGCATGTCCATCATGTATTGCATGTCTATCAAACTGCCATGGTCTACCCAACAATAGATGGAAAACATCCATTGAAATAACATCACAGAGAACTTCATCATGGTAACTCCCAATTTTGAATTTTACTAAACATTGTTCACTTACCAGGACCTTATGATCATCTTTTACCCAAGAAATCCGATAGGGCTGGGGATGTTTCTCCCTCTTGAGCTTCAGCTTAGAGACCATCTCTTCTGATACCAAGTTATCAGTGCTACCACCATCAATGATCACATCACAACATTTATCCTCACACTTGCATCTGGTATAGAAAAAACTCCTCTGTTGTCCTGGTTCATTCTCACCACTTAGTAGAACTCTTTCATTTACCAAGGTCTCTCCTCTTTCTGCATCCTCTGAATGTGATGATTGTGCATCCTCATCCACATGAGCAACCCTAGCTTGGCCCTCAGCTCTCCTATCTGTCCTTCCTTGTCGTTTAGGACATTCAAAGGCACGATGACCTTCTTCACTGCAATGGAAACAGGTACCACAGAAGCCTCCTCTTCCTTTTCCACGTCCTCTACCTCTTCCTCTTTGATTTCCAAAGTCTTGATCACGGGAGCGATTGAAACCCTCATTCCTCTGGTTCCTGCTAGTACCCTCATCTTCATTTTTCTTTTGAGTTTCATTGCGGCCTCTAGATGATCTACCGCTTCCCCTTCCTCCTTGACCGCGCCCTCTTTGTCTTCCTTCAAACCTTTTACTCAGCTTCTCTTCAACTCGCAGGGCAAACTGGTATGCTTCTTCAACGCTGGTCATTCTTACCAGACTTAATTCCTCTTGGATGCTAGGTCGTAACCCACTAATATAAGGAGCAACCTTCTCCTTATTTGCTTCTGCATGCCCCGCTCTAATCAGGGGTCGGTAAAACTCCTCTGTATATTCTTGGACTGATCTTCCTGCTTGCTTTAACCCATGCATCTTGTTAAACAGATCAAGCTCGTAGTCCACAGGAATGAATTGCTTCTTCAATTTGTCCACCATGCGATCCCATCTTGTGATCTTCTCCTTTCCTCTTCTAAGTCTTTCCAATTGAACCTCTTGCCACCAAATTTTGGCATGGCCTTCTAGTTTGGCCTTTGCAAACTTAACCCTATCTGGGTCCCTTATATCCTCATACTCAAAGTATTCTTCCAGTTCATTGATCCAGTCGATCAACTCATCTAGTTTCAAATTTCCCGAAAATATACCCACTTCAATTGTAGGTCTTTTCCCAAACCTAGTAATGGCCCTAAAAAGCCTTTCCTCTACAGGATTCAGAACTTCCCTGTCAACTTCCATTACTTCCTCTTCATTGTCATCCTCACTATTGTCATCTGCGGCAATATTTGCTCCTCTACGAAGCTCCTCTTGTAATGCTTGTACCTGTCTTTGGAGGGCTCTAACCTCCTTAGGATCAATAGCTCTGGCCCTTCTGCCATGCTCTCTTCGTGGAGGCATCTTTTAACTCAAACCCACAACCACACAGTCCTGGTGCAAACTGCCTCACAGTCGGCGCTCTGTCTACACACTCAGGAAAACCCGCTTTGATACCACTTGATGGGGACACAACCCAACAATAGAATAGACACAATAGAAAGGGGGAATTATATTAACTAAGAAAATAAGCTAGTACAAACAGTACAGAGAAAATAAACTTCAAAACATGCCCTACGGGCTTACAATAGCATAACTCTGGAGAAAATTTCTCCTTTTAACACCTCCTCTCAAGCTCCAATCCGAACTGCCTTTTACAATGCCAAAAATCTCCTTAAATAGACCCCGGAGGGTTAAGGACTAGGAGTACATTCTAGAAAGTTCTAGTAGGCATCCACTGACAAAATAGAAGGTTCCAGAAGCTGCGTTAGAAGTCGGTGCAAATCTAGAAGAATCCAAAAACGGTAGCTGAACTTTCGGGAGGCATAACTTTTGAACCGTAGCTCCAATTGACGAACCGTTTACATTTTCGAAAAGCTCTCAAAGCACTCTATAGCCCTATGGACCAGCTTTGCTTGTCCCCCATTTTTTGACCCTTTTTGAGGTCATTTAATGCCCCAAACCTGACTTTGAAGCATTCTTAGGAGGTCTCCAAAACCCGAAAAATTGCAATAACTTTCAAACCGTGGGGCCTTTTGACCTGATTCTTTTTCTGGAATGCTCTAAATCTCAATTACCTTCATCTGGCCAAGTCACACCTTCTAGGTCACCAAAATAATGGCCAAATTGCATGCTCCTATTTTTTTGGGATTTTCAAATGCACTGATAGTTGAACTATGAGAGATGGAACCTTTATTTGAGCCAAATGGGTATCCAAAAATGTAAAGACATGAAACAGAAACTAAGTCTAAGTACATTTTTTTGGTGACACAGGATTGCCCTTATACCTCTGGATGCTCCTGCATCAGGTTTCCACAATCATTCATATCATGGTGTGTTGTGAATGGGTAATTAGCAAGCAAGGTCTTGATCTATCTTTAATTTTTTCTTTTCTATGAGTCATTTGGGTATAACCCTTGCATATCCAAACATATGACCAATTATGATTACATGGTGCCCTTGAGAAATATCACTTGTTTATGGGTTACCAAGTGTTGTTTCCACTCTGATTCCTATTGGATTTCATGTGTGATGCTAGGGAAATCCTTGTGTGTTTGTTGTGAGTTGGCCCTATGCAAAACTAATGACTACGCCTTAATTTTATTGGTAACCTTGGCTAGTCACTGATATTATTATATTAAATTATGTGAAAAAATTCATGGTGATTATCCTCATGGAGAATCCCATGCTCAAAGCTTCAAATAGATTCCATCTCATTCCCCCATTTCACAACAAGGGAACACCAAAAAGAGTTTGTTTTTATCCTATTAGCATTAATCCTAAAATCATGTATCCCATGTTGAAACCTATCCAAAAATCCTAGAAAAATTCTGCAAAGTTTCCAAAATCCCACCAATTCATGCATCACATCCTAAGAGTTTAATTTAAAAATAATAATCCCCCATTTACCCCTCATGTCTTCCATTCTATCTCACAATTTTGTCTAATTTCTACAAATGATCTCCCATTTTCTTGTACTCCCATAGTAATAGTATGAGCTATTTTTAAACCTCTTTCATCCTTTGTGCATCCTCTAACTCACCCCATTTTTCTTACTTTTTGAGATGCCATCTAGTCTCATTTTCTCTCATCGTCGCCTTCTCAAGCAAGTATCACACATTACCATCTTTTATCAAGACTAAGGCAACCTAGTTGCTTCAAAACCTTCTTGGTATTGTCTATTTTTTAAAGATATCTTTGAACTATTGTTGTACCAACACTATATCAAAGAGGGGAAAAATGTAGACACCTAAATCTGATCACATAAATTTGTAACCAAATTTATTCATCTTCTAAAGCATATTTTAATTAAATATTAAATATTAGTTTTTTTTAGTGTTATCCTCTAATTAATTAGCTTAATTAATTAATTATAGTCAAATGAATAAATTAAAAGATAATCAATAGTATAATTTATTAATAAAATCCCCCTTCCTCTATTAAATTAAATAAATGCAAAACCCATATAATCTAATCTCTAAAACCCCTCTCTATTTTATTAATTTAATTAATTAAAACCCTCCACCCATAAGCCAACCCTTCAACCCAATAGTTACCCAAACTCAACTCATGCACCAAATATTCTTCTTTAAATTAAATAATTCATTTATTTAATTAAATCTTATGCACCAATAATTATCCTTTTAATTAAATAATTCATTTATTTAATTAAGATCACCCACCAACCCTTTTCTCTAATAAATACATCCACCTCCCACATCCTCCAGTTAACTTATCCACCTCACCCACCTTAACTGAAACACATCACCTCCTCTTCTATGTCTAAAATCCCTCTCCAAATCACTTGCATAAATTAAGGCATAATTTATTCACTCTAACTCAAGCCCAAGTCCACTCTCATGCCACATCTCCCTCATCCATCTCTAAACAAAGATGTTCATCTCCTCCACCTATCTCAGTCAATTGAAGCCTATCTCCCACCTCACTTAATTAATTATCTATAATAAATTCTTATCTCCTTCTCACCCAATTGCCTATAAATTGAACCCCTCTCCTCTCTCAAATCATCTGCCTTCATATGCAAACTTATAATACTATTTTGAGATCCTAAGAACTATCAAAATACTATTATAATGACAAATTCCACTCATTCCTCCATTGTTAAGTCCTCCATCCATCTCTCATCCATTGAAGCTTCATGCCACACTTGAGCATACATTTCCATCCTTTGGACACATCTACTCATTGGTATCATCTTGGAGTGCTCTCAATCTATATGTTGGTATGTGATTAGTTTATGAATTTTTTTCAATTGACTAATGTTCTTTGCACACTAGTTTTCATAGCGTACACCTTTTACCTCAAGTAATCTCAAGTCCTTCCCTCCTTTGATGGATAGTTTGGGGAAACTTTGAACAACAGGTTCAAATGTTGATGATGATGTCCCATCCTTCCCTCTTCCCTTTATCTTGAATCTCATCCCAATTGGATTAGTAGGATCAAAGTCTTTCCCTCTCTTTATCTTGATGCACTTAAGGCCTCTTCTTTTCAGCTAGATGTTGGTATTGGCAAGAATGAGCTAAAAACGGTCCCAAATTAAGGTGCTTTCCTTGCATGGCCATGTAGGAGGAAGAGTGGGTAATTATTTCATATTATGTTGAATATAGTCAAGATCTAATATTTGAATCATCATATTTAAATCCTATAGGGAGTGCTGATAAGTTAAAATCCATAATTTGTTTCAAAGTTAATCAAGTGTAGTCCATGTGTTATAGATCCACTCGGATGCATGCATTATTCTAGAGTTCTTCTAGGCAATGTATGTGTAGGACTTTCTTCCTCATCTTATCATGAAGTCCTCTCCCATCAAAATAACTTTTGGTTACAAACTTCTTCAATGTGATTCTTTGAATTTCAAACTCCATATTCTTTCTTTAGGCATAGTATACAAAGAGCACCCGCTAATCTTCAAGGGATCGCATGATGGAACCCTTACTCCTAGATGATACAAACTAGATTGATAATATTTTACCTCCATGATTTTTCTTTCCAGAACCATTAGTACAACCTTGTTTGTAGAGTACCTTGGCAAACTATATGGCTCTCACTTGAAACATCCAACTTGCAGATATGTGAAGTTGGAAAATTATAGAAGCATGTAACCATACTCACTCACTTTTTTCCAAACCTTATTAGAAACTCACTTGTTTGGGAGTTCTTTTTTAATCAAGCACATATAATGCCTAGAGAAGGAATCTTGAACCCTTCAAAAGTATATCTAGCTTTGCTTCAAAGGCACCTGGTCATAGTACTCCCACTTGTGCACCAAATACCTATCTTTTTTGGTTGATAAACCTAAGAAGGAACTAGGAGAAACATCAATACACACCAAGTATGAGTTCATGTTGAACACTCTTGTAGTTAGCACATTCAATAGTTGTTTGAAAATTGCATCACTCACTAATTCAACCCAAAATATATATTTTTTGACCTTATAATGAGAGAAATGTACTTTTACATGTAGGGTTTGAAGGTGTTTTAATCCTTAAGCCTTGGTAAGAAACTAAGAAATATGATGAGATCATTATAATCTTCTTTGAAATCACAACAACACATGCCTTTTGGCCATCTAACAAGATTTGGCCTCTTATTGATTAACCAATTATTATTGACGAATTTGGTGCAATAGGATGTATCCTCATTTGACCACTCCAAATCCTTTTGTCTTGTGATGTTTGTGAATATTGGAGTATGAGGAACATGGAAAATATGATTGATAGTCTCAAGACTGAGACTAATGATAATATTATCATCTTGATCTCTAATAGTTCTAGAAGGTGCACCAAAGTTTCTTACACATCCTAGAATGAATTTTGACTCATGGGCTACCAAGGGGAAAGTGGATAGTAGATGAATATGGATTTGCTTCATCAATGTAATATTATTAGTAGCCTCAACATAAACTCTCACAAGGAATTCTTTAATATTCATATGAGATATATCAGTATCCCACATTTCATCACAATAAGAAGTTACTTGTGATGGTGGAATAGAGTTATAATATTGATCATATTGGTACTTCATTTTCTTTCTATCTTTTCCTTTTGCTGAAGTAGGTTCTCTTGACATTATAGAATAGTACACCTACACAACTATTACATGGAAATCCCATAGTGAAAGAACATCTTCATGTGAGGGGTCAGTGGAAAGTTTTTGATGTAAAAATAATGGATCTTGGGCAGGGTATGGATAGGGAGAATAAATGGAATGATTAAGAGTAGTGAATGAACAAATGATTCAATCTTAGAATGGCTCAAATATGGCTAAAATAACAAAAAATACATTTTTTGGAGTGAATTGCATATGTGAATAGAAAAGTTTAAAATATGAAAATGAGAAGTAAAGTGTAATAATATGAAAACATAACATGCTTAATTAGGTGTAAGTCAAGTCATACTATGTATCTAGCAAGAATCTAGGAAATTCTTCTTCAACCAAAGGGTAGCCATATGGAAGTTCATGGAATGTATGTTGGTGGTAATTTCACTCATATTCTCATGTGAAAAAAAGAGGGACCTTCATTCATATAAGGTTGGGAGTTTACCCCAAATACATATGCAAGTAAATGGGACCTTGCATATGCAACTTGAAGAAGAAGATGGAAGAAAAAGAAGAGACAACATATATATTAAAACATACAAATCTGAAATGAAAATTGAAAGAATTACAATAAGAAACTCAACAAGACCAAAATGCCTTAAGGAAAATAAGGGAAAAACATACCTCTCTTATCCAAACACAAAATAACAAGTCTTTTTCAAATATTTTTAAAAAACTGAAAATAAATCCATGATATTTTGAATTAAGATGTGTTTAATATCATTAGACTTATATAGATTTTTAAATTCAAACATTAAGGATAGTCAAGATTAAAATTTGGACATGTGGAGATAGTTAGAAAGATTCAATGCTCAAAACTTGCAACAAACTTTTATCTAATAAAAGCCATGTGCAAATGTATTAAAAAATGACATCTAGTGTAACATTTTAAGCTTGTAAATGATGAAGAACATGCTAGAATTTGAAATACATACCCTAGACCTATTCTTCAAGAGATTGAAAGCCATGATCAATCTAGAAATGTAGAGTTTTTGACTAAAAATGTGCCCTAGATGGGTCATTTTCTACCAAATGTATGTGTTGATGGTTTGATTTTAGGATCTAGATAGTAGTTGCTAAGTAAAATTGTATAAAGGTGTACAAATGTTTAATTCCTTAAGAATAACTGAAGTACATTAATATACTGAGAAACAATAGGAATAGTAAAGAGAGAGAAAATTACAACACATAGTAAGAGATAGAGAAGAGAGCAACAGATTGATACAGAGTTCGTCCAAGTGGACTACATCTCTGGGTATAGCTCAATTGAGTGATCAATCTATCAATAATGCTCCAAAAGTAGTACCATATTTAAACGGATCCTCCTAGAAGCAACTTTACAATATTTTCTAGCCCATCCACAAAGTCATGATAGAAGATCTTCATTCAAATCACGTCAATCATAGGCTCTCAAAGCCACAAGGTTCATTTACAAAGAGAAAAAGAAGGGATTTCCTACAAAAGGAGAGCATTATTATAACAAAGATTCACTATTTTTATTTTGCTAGAAATTCTCAAATAAGACCTCTTTTACAAGAAAAAAGAATACTCTTCAATTCTTCTCACAAAAGAAAATTCTCTCCCCTTCTCCCTCTTACAAGAGAAAATGCTTTCACTAATTCTCTTTTTCTCTTTGAACCTGAATGCCTTACATAGGCCTCCTAACCCTTTTTATGCAAATTTATTTCTTTATTTGGTTTAAACCCAAATAAAAAATCAAAACCAAATCCTTTCAAAAATAAACTTCCTCCCTTACAAGTTTATGATTTATATTTAAACCATTCATATTTTAAATCTTAAAAATTATTTTCACTCATATGATTTGAGCCTCACAAATAAGCCTTTTGCATATATTTGAAACTTCTTGATTATCAAATCACCATGCAAAGAAATAGAAAATACTATATTTTGCACTATAAAATCCCAAAAATTGTGGGCTTGCAACGTATGACATCTTTAAAAATTGGTGGTTGATAGTTCAAGTTGTTAGTATCCCATTTACTCTCATATTGGATTTTTTTCACTTAGCAAATATGTTATTGTGCAAATGCATTTCAAACCTTATCGACAGTTAGTTGGTTAGTGCATGGTTTGTAAGACAATATGGTGGGAGTTCAAATGTTCCACTCCTCCCACCATTTTCATCCTTTTGCATTGTGTGGTAGGAGAGTTAATTTTAAAACAATGAAGTACCAATATCTTTCAAAGCATGGGTTGAGATGCATTAGTATTGCATGGAGTCTTGTTAGCAAGGGTATGTAGATTCAAATCTTATGTGAGACAATTTAGTACCCTATTCTTTAAGGTGCGCCATGTCAACTTGCAATTATTCCTCCATTAGCTGATTGTACTATGCCACATCATCACTTGTTGAGCTAGAATCATCTTGACAAGAACTTTTTAGTGACACCAAATTTGACCATATTTGAAAAGCTTAGATTTTTACCTTTTTTACATCATGTGTACTTGGTTTGACCAAAGTTTGACTGACCATAACTTGAGGAAACATACTTGTTTCAAGCCTATTCAAGTTATATGAGGTTTATTTTGATGAGTTCTTCAATCTAGCACTACTTTTGAGAGAGTTTGGAACACTTTGACTTTTAGTGGTAGATCCACCTGGATTAGTTGAAGAACATCATTTTAGTTTAAAAATTGTCACTCTTTAAAAATGCATTGATATTTGGTCAAAATAGGTCTTTTTTACTAGAAAACACTTGCCAAACTATTTATAATACATGGACGTAGTTTTACATGGCATGAATACATGAAAAATATGCTAAAAACCATCTCAAAACAAGGGTGGAAACTAAAACATGTTTTTAGATATGCAAAATACATTTTAAAATGATATGCTTATTCTCCAAGAATCACCACTTAGCTTTGAAAGAGTCTTTGTTGCTTGAAAACTTTTGCACATACCAAAGTGTACGGAAAGAATTATAAAATTGCCACACATTCAAGTCGAAAATGTGTTTTAAAACAGAAAACATATGTATATTAAACACATGCACTTGGACATAAAATTGCCACTTTCAACCTTTTGGTAAATGACTTAGTGCATTTAATGCACTTTCGGATTTCATTAACATGTTTTGAATGACATGCTATTGAGTGAAAAATTGACACAATGCTTTAGTGGAAATATAAGTCATTAAATACACATTTGTCATGGTCATTTACTTGTCTTTTAAAATATGTAATTAGGCTAAAAATCACCACTTTAGCTTGGTGTGATTTTAAAAACATGAAAATGTATTTTAGAATACATGTGGTTAGGCCAGAATATGTCACTTTGGCTTAGGCTAATTGAAATAGGATTTTTAAATATTACATACATATGCAATTAGGTCCAAAATCATCACGTAATGCATTTACATGATATTAAAACATGTATTTTAACTCAAAAAGTCCATTAAGTAGCAATTTTAAAATATGTATATGTAATGGGTTAGAAAAACTCCATTTAAATGTATTAATGTAATCAAAATAAACTTATAGACGTAACAACATATGTAAATGGGTTAAATTTTCCCACTTGCATTAATTAAGTAAGTTTAAAATATATAAATACATATTAAAAACCCACTTAATACATTAAAACATGTTATTGCATATAAATAGTTAATATAATTTATTGTTGGGGCTTATAATTTAGTGGAAGTGGGTTTTCACATATTAGCTTGCATGTTGATATATGCAATGTCTAATAAAAAACCTACTTTTAAGCATTTAAGTTGTCTTATGTAATTAAATTTAAAATTTAACTATAGCTTTTAATAAAGTAACATGAAAAATAGTCTTGAAATAAACTATTTTCCTAATGAAAAAAATTATAGTCAAATCAACTCAGAATGAGTTGAGATTTTAAAATGGACCACAAAATCCACTTCAAATATTGAATATAATTTTATATCATGTTTACACTAATGAAAAAACCCACTTTTATGAGGTTTTTTAATTGAGATATGCACTTGTCCTAAAAAACCCCATTTTCCCCTACAACTTGAGCTAGAAAACTCTGACTTTGATCTAAGTTAGTTCAAAATGAGCAAAATTCCAAGGGCTATTCACCTAAGGAAAAAATAAGAATGAAAACTATTTACAACATAAAGAAAAATGAAGAAAGGATGAGAATGAGTGTCAAAATTTGAGTATTTGTAGTCAAAGAAGAAAAACTCTTACTAGCAAACAATTAGGGATTTAACTTGATGGAAACCTTCAAAATAAAATGCAAGATAGAGCAACATAGAGTACAATTCAAGGATAATGAATTATCTTTATGGTACTTTAATGATGTATTAAAACTAAAAGGATGCGCCTACGAATCCATAGGAAAATTGCATAGGGTTGTCCCAATTTTGTGAAGCAAATTGAGGAGAACACATGCAAAATTATCACAATCGAACTCACACATGTTATTCATGACATAATCTTAACAAAAAAATTTGAAGACAGGAGAATAATTTAAATAATAGTGCATGCATCATTTATTTAAATAATATTTTTGTAAGAAGCCCTCTTGATAAGACTACAGTCTAAGCACTTATAATTTTCCTTGTTCAAATGACAAAGCCCCATACATTTTTGAATATCTAAATGTCTTGCACTATTGGAAAGAACTTTGATGCTTTGCATCACTTGTTACTTTTTTCACCATCATGATTTTCTTATCATATTTTGTTCATGCTCCTTGATCTTGTTATGTTGATTATTAACCTTTGGTGGTTCTTGAAGTTGCATTTCCTTATCATCATGCTTTAAAAAGTAAATGGATCTTGGCCTTCTAGAATTTTCTTCAACATGTGTTCCCTTCTTCTTATTATCATTCACCTCCCCTTTCTCTACCCTCTCAATAATAGTGTTATCATGTTTTTTCTTGCTAATATTCTTTTGTGTTTTATTTTTGATTGGATGTGGCTATCCTCCCTACAAACTGTATAGTTAATTTTAAAAAAATCAAAAACATCATGCATTTTGTGGACAATTTCAGCATTTGATCATCATGATGTGCATAGTTTGTAGTTGAAAAAACAAAAAATTTAGAAAAAAAATCTCTACATTTTTGTCAATTTGGAAAAATAAAATTAGCAGCTACCGAATTCTTTAGGTGCCAAGTGTTTCAGAATTTTTGAGTTAATAGGAGATTTTTAGGTGTTGAGTAGGCATAAAGGTAATCAGTGTTGAGTCACTCTGCTTAGTTCTGAGTGCTGAGTAATTGATCCTTAAGTCAGATGCCAGAATCATCAATTATTATTGATGTTGAGGTAAATTCCAAGTGCTAAGTTGAGCCAGTTTATTAAGATGCCAAACAAAATTACTTTGGTGCCGAGTTATTTAGGCAGTAGGTACCGAGTTCTTTAGGTATTGAGTGCTTCAGAATTGACAAGTTAATAGGATATTTCCAAGTGCCGAGTAGGCTTAAAGGTAATCGGTGCTAAGTTACTCTACTTAGTACTAAGTGTCAAGTAACTGAGTCTTAAATCAAATGCCGAGTTATTTAAGGTGCCAAATTTATTAGGTGTCGAGTTCTGTAGTAGAAAGGTGTGCCCAGGTTAGTAAGGTTAGTCAAGTGCCAAGTTGAATAAGTTATTCTCTGGTGCTAAGTAAAGTAGAGGAGGTTGTTAGGTGTCGAGTTACCTTGTCATCTTAAAGTGAATTTAATGCCACATATTTTTCTTAAGTGCATTTATAATGACATGAATTCTAAAGTACAATTTGTATGCTTCAAATCTTTTATTCCCTAACGATATTCAATTTTGAAGTCCTATTTTTTGATTGCCTCATGCGAATAAATTCGAGTCATTAAGGAGTATCATCTTTAGTACCATTTCCAAGCATGATAAGGACAAAATTGGTGATAGTCTACACAAAAAATGACAAGTTGCACTATGATTATTTATTGAAGTTTCCTATATGTATCTTTCATTTCACACTTTCGCAAACATCCTGCAAATGCTTAATTAGGCAAATTTATTTTGTGAGCTGAGATTGTGCTTCAAGATGAATTGTGGATGGGATATTGCTTTGGCTTGTGAAATGTGTCATAAACAACATCGTATCTTCATGCCAAAAAAAAAAATTTATTTGGTTGCCGTCGGCATTAGAAGAAATTGTGTTACCCAGTCATGTTACGAATGAGGTGATGAACCAAATGTTCATAATGCATTCACAAATGATCACAGTAGCTATCCGGCATATCATTGGTAAGAGCTTCTCTATCCATTGGCACATGTGTTTTTCTATCCTTCTCAGGTCATATCTATATTTCTATCCAATGCCATGGATTTTTTGTAATCTCTAGATAGGCTTCAAGCCTTGGCCCGAAAGGTAATCCTGCCACATTTCCTAGTGGATAATAAATTGACTATGGCTATGCAAAAGTATGATTTTTGCAATGGTATGGCTTTAGTTGGTGGTCTGTTTTCACATTCTCAACTTCTACAAAAATATTAATTTTATGTTATTTTTTACGCTATGAAGAAATCTATAGATACTTGCAATTTCATTTATTTGAAACATACTCTTCCATCTGATCCAAGATTGATGGGTGTGCAATTGGTGGAAAGAATTAAGTTAGTGGGCTTGACCATGATTGAATTGCAAAAGGATTCTAATGTTTCAAAATACATACAACCAAATGCACTATCAATAAATCTACAACCAATTGAATAGAGTTTTTGGGATTCAATTGGTGCGATTAATTCTAATTGGCTTGTAGATAGTTCAGAATTTTGATTTGGCTTGGGAATTCTTTTTCATGGACTTGGATTTTCTGGTCATGGTCTAGTATCTATTTGGGCAGGATTGAAAGGCAATGTTTCTAAAGGTCCCTTTCAAGATATGTCATCATCAACTGGTGTTATCTTTTGTATGTTGCAACTCCATGTCTAAGTACTTCATGTCAAAGCTATTGTATCTAAATTTTGTAGAAGCTTAGATTTGGTTATCTTCAGGGGTATACTGTTGGATGATAACCCTTTGTAATTGCTTGCTCATAATATCTAAATATATGTAAACATTAGGGATCATGCTAGGTTTTCTTTATTGATTCTTTCCCAGTTGACCTCATTGAATAAGATTAATAAATATTATAGTGGCTAGCCACTTTTTCCTTAAAAAAAATTTTAAAAAATAAAAAATAAACTTTCTTTTGTCTTTAGGACATTTTATTTGGAGATTAGCTTTTCCTATTTTTATTATCCTCCAAGAAGCTTTGTGAGCCTCTTCTCTTATATCTTTATCCCATATATAGTTATTTGCACTCTTTATAGTTTTGGTGGGTTCTTAAAATAGAACCTAAAGTCTACATTTTTCAATCGTCTCATATAAGAGAGATGGCTTTACTTGGCTCCACCATACTAAGTGATGGAATTGTGTATTCAGATCAATGGATGACATGGAAAGGAGAGGCATTGTGAAAGTTTGTGGTGATAAATATTTTATTGTAGCTATACTTTGCATTCAAAAGGTGGGAGGTAGTAGGATTTTTTATTACTTGTATAGATTTGGCTAGTATTGGAAAATAAGAGATAGTAACTCTATGCAAGAATGTCTTCCATGTGAAGATTCTTTGGATTTTGGAAAATGAGGAATGAAATCCCACTTCCAATATTTATATGACCACTGATGTTGTAGTTTGATTGGTAATATAGAATGGCAATTGATTATGATTTTCAAGGATAGATCCATATGCACTATACAGTGGCTAGGAAATGAAGGGTAACATTCATTTCATTCTCCAATGGACAAAAGTGATACATGTAACCAAAAATGAATGGTTTCTAAAATACTTGGAGGCTGAGAGAAATAAGGTTCCTTTCCCTCTTAGGAATTTGGATATGGACAATATCCAACCATTGGTTGACGTAATCCTAGGAATGATCCTTCCAAAGTCAAGATTCTGAGGTTTCTTGAGGATTTAGATGTATTGGAAGTTGTAACCACAATCACCAAGACACATGCATCATCAAAGAGGTGGATCTATGTGTCTCACAGAATGAAAAGAGCTAATTATCCATAGTAATTAGCTTATTCTATATTTGTGTGGCTGATTTTTATATTTTCTATATCCATTTCACTCCTATTTTCTTCATTTGGCATCAGAGTCAAGTTAATGGCATCCTCCTCTAGTAAAATGTTGTCAAATCCCTAGATTCCCTAGTTTAATGGAAATAATTATGAATATTGGCCAATTACAATGAGAGTTCTGTTTAAATCTCAAGATATTTGGAGTGTTGTAGAGAATGAATATGTTGAACCTGCAAATGCAACAACATATGGAGCATTATCCCAGGTAGATAAGGAATTGTTGAAGGATAATAGAAAGAAGGATTCTAAAGATCTTTTCTACATTTTCTAGGCAATACAAAAGAGCATTTTTCCTAGAGTTGCAGTAGCAACAAAATCAAAGCAAGCATGGGATATTCTTCAAACTGCATATCAAGGTATGGAAAAAGTGAAAATTTCAAAAGTAAAAAATGTTAAGAAGATATTTTGAAACAATGTATATGAAAGAATTTGAATCTATAGATTCATTTTTTACTGAATTTATTAGGCTAGTCAATCAAATTAGATCTCATGGTGATAATCTTGAAGATAGAAGAATAGTTGAAAATATTTTAATAAGTCTACCTACAAAGTTTGAATCTATTATTGTGACTATAAAAGAAACAAAAAAACTTTCTCAATAATCTATTAATGAGCTTCATGCCTCTCTAATTTCTCGTGAGCATAGACTTAATTTTTCTTCTAACTCTTCCTTGGAGCATTCTTTTAAGTCACAAGTCACAATTTCTCATGGTAGAAGTAGAAGAAGATCTAACTTTAGGGGCAGAGGAAGAAATTCATATAGAAGTGGAAGAACCAGCCCAACCAATCCAAGTGGAAGAGGAAACAATCAAATTTTGAGTCAAAATCAATCTCAAAGTCAAAGGTATGACAAATCTCAAGTTTAATTTCAGTATTGTAAAAGATATGATCATTATACAAGTGAATGCAAAAAAATACAATTTGATTCCAACAAAGAAAGTGAAAATTTTTGTAGAGAAAATCAAAATCAAGGTAGTATGTTTCTAGCATGTAATGTTGCACAGGAGAGTCCAAAAGATGTTTGGTTTCTAGATTCAGGTTGTAGTAATCATGTGATAGGGAATTCATAAATATTTTCAAGTTTGGATAGGTCTATAAAATTAGATGTAACTTTGGGAAATGATAATAAAGTTTCAGTAATAGGAAAAGGAAATATCAACATTTTGTTGATCTCAAATTGGTTTTGACAATTGAGTGTCAACACACTTAAGTCATTTATTTAGTTCATGCTGAACTAGTAATGCATTTTGAGTATAATATGTAAATACAAGACCATGCTGAGTTGCAATGAGTGTCAAGTCACTCAAGTGCCAAGCAAATAGACCATGACCAGTGATTTAAGTGTCAAGTGAACAATAGATGTTGAGTAGTGTAGATGCCTTGTTAGAAACAAAACTACAGTATGTGTTGAGCATCAATAACTTCAAGTGCTGAGTAACACAGATTGGACAAATTTGTTTGTGATTGCACAAACAACTATGTAAACCATTTTCAAGCTGACATAAGGTTAGATTTTGATTCTTTGGAGATAAGGATGAATCTATTTGTAGAATCCCTATGTATTTGCATACAACCAATAAAAAAATAGGAAGGATTAAGTGGCAAAAAGGATGAATCTTAGCCATAGATTCATACCTAACCCTAAGCCACCAAAGTCTTTATAAGGAAGACAAGGCCCCAACAGTTATAACGAATGAAGTGAGAGAGAGATCAAGTTACAAGAGGTAACAAGGGGTGAATGATCAATTTTTTTCATAGAGCATTCAATGTGACTTAACAGTGTAGTGAATTTCAGAATCAGTTGGAGGAGAACAAAGAACAAAAGGATGCAATAATTGTTATATCAGATCAAAGAGGATCAAGAAGGACACTGTATGGATTTGATCTTTAATCAGACAACCAGAGCCAATCACAAGATCTATGCTAAAGCATCCTAACATGTGATTTTATTAAAATCTCCTAGGTGGAGTAGTCCTAATAGGCTGTAGTAAATTCTTTAATAGGGTGACATTCCAAGTGAGTGATCAAAAGTCTTTTAACCAAGCACACTTCTAATAGGGTGTTGAAATCCTCTAACAAGGTGGGACTTAATCATCTTTGTAAGCCTTTAATAGGGCAAGACTTTCACAGGACAAATCATGTTTCATGGTCAAACATTTGTAACCTTAATTGGCTACACTTTATTGCTGTAGTAATGAAGATTTATGGGTGTCATCCCCACCCCAATTTTACCTTCTCATTTGGAGGGTTTTTGGGTAATCATATTTGGTGTTAAGTGTGTGTGTTTGATTATATGCTTACATGATTTAGATGTATGTGCTTTACATGTTATTTATTAGTTCATATAATTCATGCATCTAATCAATGGTAAACATTTTAATAGCTGAAGTTTGAACTTTTGATTCACCCCCCTCTCAAAAGTACATATTTCTCATTTGTAATTCCAACAATTGGTATCAAAGCTAAGTTCTCAGAAGAAGAAGCTTCAAGTAGCTTAGAGGAAAGATCTTGAAATGGAAGTCTGCAAATTGGGAAAGATCATTGAAAACTAGGAGATTGAAATACATCTCATACTACATCAACTAAATGAAGCCAAAGATGCATTGTAGAGTTCCTTGAAGAGAAGGAATGAGATTGCTATAGTAGAAAATGACACACAATACAAAGAGATTGACACCACAAAGCTATTTGCAGATGGTAACTCCAATGAATTTGATGCAAAAATTGTAGATCTAATGAAAATAATAGAACACAAGCTAAAGAAGTTAGAAATATCAAGTTGGAGCAAGAATCACAAGCTATATTGCTATGTGAGGTGACTGAACAAAAGAAGAAAACTATAGAAAACAAGGCCATGATTGAAGAAGAAAAAAGAATTTTAGCAAAAAAATTGGAAGAGAAGACAACAAAACTATCTAGATCTCAAACATGCAATTGGATACCTTAAGCCAAATTATGAATGCTCATCATGAGTTGGATGTCAAGGACATTGAGATAACTACATTGAAGTTGCAGAATGAACAACTGTAGAATGATCTGAAAAGAGAAAAGGAATTTTCTAAAAATTTCAATAAGCCAAATGAAGCCATCATACTTTGAGAAATTATTGAAATCCCCCTAGATCTAACATAGATACATTAGGATTGGGCTACACAAGCAGTGAAGAAGGAGAATCATCCAAAGTTGTTGAGGGAACAACACAGGTAAGAATTCCAAACCTACTTGTCATAATTGTGGAAAGAAAGGGCATACCGCTAATGTGTGTAGGAGCAAGAATACAAATTAGAATGCTAAGCTTAAGAACATGGTCCACTATCATAAGTGCAATAAAAAAGGTCATTAGGCACATGAATGCAGAACTAGAACCATGCATGCACTAAAATTTGAAGGATATTGCTACAACTATCAAAAGTATGGACATAGAGCCTTTGAATGTAGATCTAAGTCCACATGGTCATCAAGAAAGCCAAAAAAGGTAAGAAGCTATGGAAACTTTTATAACTAGGATTACAATACAAGATATGTTAGATTAGGTGAAAAACTAATCTCCCAAGAACACCTGCATGCATAAATCTGTCACATGGATGAAGCAAAGAACAGAGGCAAGGAAAAATCAAGGAGGCCAAAAAGCCAGATCCATCTTATGGGCATGCAAAGAGCAATATCTCATATAATCCAATAAGTGAATGTTTAAAATACAAAGAGGTGAATCCTTATAAAGGAATCACGAAACCCGAAAAGGGAAACTAAAGCCTAAAAAAGCTAGGGTTGCACAATATAATTAATAAAATATTAATTATATGCACCTACAAGATAGCTTAAGAAAATTAGAGTAATAGGTAACTTAATTAATTAAATCAAAGTGATTTAATTAATAAGTTAGAACAAATAATTACTCTAACACCCCCCCTTAAGCGAAGCTTGGGAGGAAGCTAACCTAGCACAGCTATGAAAGTAGAATTGGGTCCCGATAACAAGGCCTGATCAGGTACCCAATCACAACAAAATCTCTATAAAGAGGAGAAATAGAGAAAACCACATGGGAAAAACCCTACTCCAAAAAGAGATAGAAAAGAATGTTCCAGAAGAAGGAACAAAGAGATCAGAAGAGAATCATTGAAGCATGAAGAATCGCAAAACTCTGTCAAAATGCTGATTTGTAGAACCTCCATGGAAATAGAAGGCATGAACTGAGTGTGTCTATATGGTAGATGATCCATCTCATCGAAATGCATAGGTAGCCAGCCACTGCAATCGCCTAGTATGTAGGATCAGGTACTAAATACATAGCTCACACCAACGAACCATCAACCAAAGAAGCATAGAACAATAATATAACCTCCCCGTAAGGCAGGTGAGGTGACAGGCAGCTGAAAAGGTGGGCCAAAAAATCTCCTACAATACAGGAACCAGACACATCGAGAGTGAGGTATAGACACCAATAAAGGCACGTGTCATCGACACTGCATGAGAAAAAAGAGAAAGAGGGCCTATAAGCGGTAAACAACTATCCCCCCCATGGCACTTTATATAATAATGCGAGTACAACGAATCACAATGATAAAAAGGATCTCGAAATGCAAGAGTGGCACTTTATCTTAGTGCATTGCATAAAAATGCTTACAATGAATATCAAAAATGATCAAAAAAGACATAAGGCTAAAACAACAGAAGGTAGAGCCCAAAACAAAGCAACTGAAGCAACAAAATCGATCCCCGAACTTGAAACAAACAGGATATCCACCAGAATGCTAAAATGCAAAAGACTAAATAGGATGTGCCTAGAATAGAATCTAGAACAACAACCAGCATCACTGGAAAGAGCACAGAAAGAGCTTTTCAGCGATATAAAGAAGTCCAAAATCGGAGATCAGAAGCTCAAGATACACCTCCCGGAGTGCAAAATAGAACATCCAGCTTTGACTACCAAAATAGGCAACCAAACTGCATCAAAACCCAAAAAAACCTATACCAGCATCTTCGTCTTAGAACCAGCTTTTTAGCACACTTTTCGAATTGAAAAAATATGTCCGTATGCTCAAGTTAAGGAGAAAAAACCTCCAGGGCCTCTGAAAATGCAAAAAATTATTATTTTTTAAATAAAAAAACAAAAAAACTCCAAAAAAAATCTCCACCGCCAGCGGAGCGGTAGCCGGGCAGCAGGAGGGAAGAGAGCTGCCACGGGGTGGAGCAGTGGCAGTGGCCGCCGACGGAGCCACTGCGGGCCGCTGGCGGACCGCCAGCGGTAACCGCTAGCGGTGACCGCTAGTGGCTCCGCTGCGGTTAATTAACCGCCCGCGGCTTAAATAGCCATAAAATAAAATTTTTGCAATTTTTTTTGATTTTTGCCTTGTACTGCGTGCAGGGGGCCGTACGGCCCTGTCGGACAAAAAAAATTGCCTCCCAAACCAATAGCATCCAAAATGGACAAATTTTATATGGATTTTGATTGCAAACGGCCTTTCGAATCCAATGGAAGCATCCGTTTGAGCCCAAAGTGCTCCAAAATTTTTTTTTTTTGCCCGTACAGCCTCCCACTACTCCAAAAGAAAATAGCTTTTGAAATGCTTCAACAAACCACGAACAACGAGCAGCAAGCTAGCTTTGATACCATGTTAGATTAGGTGAAAAACTAATCTCCCAAGAACACCTGCATGCATAAATCTATCACATGGATGAAGAAAAGAACAGAGGCAAGGAAAAATCAAGGAGGCCAAAAAGCCAGATCCATCTTATGGACATGCAAAGAGCAATATCTCATATAATCCAATAAGTGAATGTTTAAAATACAAAGAGGTGAATCCTTATAAAGGAATCATGAAACCCGAAAAGGGAAACTAAAGCCTAAAAAAGCTAGGGTTGCACAATATAATTAATAAAATATTAATTATATGCACCTACAAGATAGCTTAAGAAAACTAGAGTAATAGGTAACTTAATTAATTAAATCAAAGTGATTTAATTAATAAGTTAGAACAAATAATTACTCTAACAAGATATAGCTATCACTATTGTTAGGAATATGGACATGTACCTAAAAACTACACTAGGACTCACTTTAGTGGTAATTACAAGAGGTGGTGGAGTCAAACTACATGTTTCATCTGTTTGAAGACTAGTCACATCAGTAAACATTTTCCAACTAGGTCTAAGGCACCAAGTTGTGAATTTGATAAAGGCAAAGGCAAGGAAGGTGTTGAACACATCAAGAATGAGATAAATAAGACATGAAATAAGAAGGAATTTTGGAGTACATCAAATAGAGAAGGGATCACTTCACCCAATGGGTCAAGTGGGAAAACCTCAGAAAACTAAGAAAACAAGAGGTGTGTGGGACTGATACTTAAAGTATTATATCATACATTGTTTCCAAAAGAAAATAGCACAAAAAATTCTAGATCAACATGAATAAAGATGCAAGGTGTTATGAAAATTCAAGTTAAATCTTCAAATTTTTCATGTTGTTGCCGAGCATGAAAAGTTCTCTGTGTATGTCGAGTGGAACATTAGTTAGTGTCGAGCTGCTAGGTTAGCTAGTTGATACTAAATCTATAGAAGCTACTGAGTGATGGTCATGTCATTAGATGCTGAGTGAAACATAAATTGTGTTGATGTTGAGTTTACAACTATATAAGCATTAAGCATTAAATGCAAAATTTTGAAGGGTATAAGGTCATTCTTCACTCATTTTTCATCATAAAAAATTCAAACGAGACCAAGCAGAGTGAGAAAGTGACTCAAAAACTAGTTCAAAGTGTTTGTAAAAACTCTAGCAATGATACAACATTAGTTCATCAAATTTCCAGGGTATTCTTCATAAGCCAAGTCATGCAGTTTGAAATTTATGTAAACCCTAGTTTTAGGGAATGGCTTCCAATTTGAAGAATGTAAAAGAGAAAGAGATTTTAGATGTTTAATTAGTAAGTAATGAGGTAAAGAAACCAATTTTCAAAGCAATTCTAGATGTTTCTTATAAACAAGATATGTCAGGTGCACTTTCCATGATTCCCCCAAAAGTCATAATGGTCCAACACGTCAGAAAATGCTACAATTGCAAGATAGGAGAAACAAGAGACATGAAAATAAGGCAAGCCTATGACAAGTTGTGTGAAAATGGAATTCTTAAAGAAGAATTTAAGATTTTTGAAAGGAAGGGTTTGATCCATGCTCTAGACTTTCCCACGATGTTCAAAACAGATTGGATCAAGATAGTGTTGAGTAGAATACATGATGGATGCTTATGGCTAGAAGATAGTCCAATCAATATTTCAAAGAGAATAGTTCATAGGATAATTGGATACCCAAACCTAGACTGATCAAAGACTTTGTGAAGTGATTCAAAGGAGGTTATAGAGAGAAACACAAGAGCCAAATGGAACAAATGTGGAATGACAATTGATACCATCATAGACCCTCTATTGGACTTTTCCATAAGGGTAATTTCTCATAAATTTTATCAATCCAATAGGTTAAATAGTGTACCCTACATTACAGTCAATGTGGGCTATAAAATTGTAAAGAAGAATCATACCTATGATCTTGCAGAACTCCAATTA
Organism: Cupressus sempervirens; assembly: GCA_028749045.1. NCBI lineage: Eukaryota > Viridiplantae > Streptophyta > Pinopsida > Cupressales > Cupressaceae > Cupressus > Cupressus sempervirens. The sequence continues at coordinate 378,639,379 of CM053788.1, read as the reverse complement.
CAATAGTTGATGAAATATCTTAGAGTAGTCAAAAAAACCAAGAGTGCATAGTGTAAGTTTGGATCAACACTTGTTTGCATATTTTTCTATGTTCAGAACACATTTTTGTCCTTTGGTATAGTTGGTTGGAAGACAAACAGATTTGTTGCAATTCAAATCAATGAGTATATTGAGCAAATGGGAGATAACTATGAAACTGTCATGACCAACTATTTTGAAGACTTCAAGAAGTCTATGAAACAAAGAATGAGAATACCAGTTTCTTTGGTTGAATGATACTATAATGACATATGCTTTCTTGTTGATATTGATTATACATATGTATAGGCTACCATACCTAGGGTAGGATGGCTAAGACCCTTAGGATATAAGATTAATGTTGATGAAGCCTCAACTGCCATCACTACACTTTTTACTAAAGAAGTTGATAAAACAACCAAAATATTTAGAAATTATGATGTCATGAAGTCCAAAGTAGAAATGGAGTTGAAGACAACCTCCACACTGAAGAAGAAAGACAAATTGGTGAAGAAATTAAAGGCCAAATTTGGTGAAGGCATGGGTGAAGAAGAAGAAGAAGAGGATGAGGAGGATTAGGAAGAAGAATAGGAACAAGCTCAAGAACCTCTTGCATTAAACCAAGGATTGGGAGAAGATAAGGATGAAGAAGAGGTAGAAGGTGCCAAGGGAGAAGAAACCAAGGAAGCACTAGTACATGTAGAACCAAAGAATAGAAAGGCCAAGACATAGCTTGTGGAAAAACAAAGGCAAAGAAGACTGCTAAGATGAACCCAAAAAAACCAACAACACCAACAACCAAGGCAAGCACATGTGCTACCACACAAAAGGAAAAAGAGAAGATAAAGACTTCAAAAAAAAAAGAAGGTCCAGTGCAGAAGAAACAAAGAAGGAAATACATTGCACAACCAAAAATTGATGATGAGAGAAAATAATCAAAGGATACAAGCCAATTTAGAGTGGTAAGTCATCCACCAAAATTTGATCTTGAAAATATTTATGAAAATGTTAGAAATAATGTAGATTTGACTAGTTTGAAAAGTATTAATTTTGGAAAACTTGGTAGAGAAGAGAATTATTTGACTAAAGAATCAATATATGAAATGATGTCTAAATTCAAGAACACCCCACTTGAATTAGATAGCACTATGCCAAAAGAATTATATACTATTGTTGAAAATAAGTGGCATTATTGTTTGAACATGGAGAAACAAATTAGAGAATCCACATTAGCCTAGGTAATGCCAAAATTAACAAAAGGATAGATTATCAAGGCCAACAAGAAATATGGTCAAAGAATTGCACCTAAATACAGGGCATTCAACATTCTTCAGAAAAACATTGAAGAATTTGTGAAGAAATCCACCCAAATGTGGAAATTGATTTATGGGCTAACAACTATCAAACAAGGAGAAGAAGATCCCTTCAAGGGTAGAAATAATAGAGATGAAGATGATGACAAAGAGGAAGATAAAGAAAAGGATAATACTATGGAGGAGATACAAAATAAAATTGATGACATGGCTACTGCTGAAGAGTAGTAAGAAGAATAGAGTGTACAAGACACACAAATGCCAAGTATGAGCCCTCCTCATGACACTAGTATACTTGTAGAAACCATAATTGTTAAGGATGGTCTTGATGTCTCTGCTCAGAACATCAATCCTTTAACTATATAAGATCTAAAGAAGATTCTTGACCAATCTACACTACAAGCAAGACTATATGAAAATCTAGTATTGGTCAGTGTAGATGAACTTCAGAAGGCAGTACCTAAGATCAAAAGGAATAAGGTGAATACACAAGAACCACCTTCTACCATCCCTTCAGCTACTAGTGCTCAACCTTTAATTCAAACATTAGTAGATACATCTATCAAGGTTGACACAAGTGTCAAAGAAGACATAGTTGAGCAAGGGTAGACTGCCAAAGAAGAGGAAAAGGAGACAACAACAAAGCAAATAGGATAGATAGATACATCTATACCCATAGCACAGACACAAGGTGAAAATCAAGTCATTGTGATTGATGAGAGAAGATATGAAGAGAGTGAGGATACACCAAAGGAAAAGGAGCAAGAAGTTATTCAAGCATTGGTAACATTACCAACATCAAGCACTCTACAAAAATCCTTAAGAAGCCAAGCATAGAAGCTATACCACTGCAAATTCCAGCACCAAGCTTAAGCTCTACAAAAGTTGACAAGGTAACTCACTATGGTTATGTAACTTTAGATAAAGAAATAGTGATACCTAAGTTTGATTAGGAAACAATGACACTAGAAGAAATAGGAATATTACAAGAAGCTTTGGAAAAAAAGAAGCATCAAGAAGTGCTTAGAAAGGAATTTAAGCAAAAGTAAGCATTACAAAACATCAAGAAAATCTTCTTAGACACATTCACACTACCTACACCTAAAGAAACAAAGCCTATATTGGAACAATTGTCAAAAATTGTTGAAAAGGTCAATAATGAAGATATTGACACTCGTGCAAAACTTCTTGAATGGTCAAAAAAGAAATTCCAGAGTAAAGTGAATGAGAAAATATCTAGTGAGATAGCACTTACTCAAGTTGCACTTACTATAAAGGTTGGGGATGTAAAGAAAGTACTTGAGAATATTTTCTCATTGTACACTAAATTTTGTGACCCCAAACTCTTCACTCAAGGCACAAGACATAGAATTTTGAGTCTAGAGAGGAATCTCAATATATCAGATATGTAAATACCTCAAAACCTAGCTCAAAGTGAGAAGCATTTTCATGCATTGCTTCAATCATAGAGTCAACTAGCCATATTAATAGTAGAAGAGTCTAATATAAAAGCCAAGTTGACAAACATTCAAGCCTCCCTCACCCCACCTATGAAAATACTCCATAAAGAGCTAAGATATGTAGAAACTTTGTTAAAGAAAGATCCCCATCTTTCTACATCACATGGCCTAGTACACCTTGTAGCCAAGCTCACCATCCAAGTGAAGTCATTAGATGTTGCATGTGACAACTGTGTGCAGCCCTAAAAATAATAATGGAAGTCCATAAATCATTTTTGGACAAATACACTATAAGTGTATAGACCCTTTCACATAAGTGTCAAAAAGGGGGAGATAAATCAAGGTAAATAAAGAAATAAACCAGCTAGGGGGAGATAAACAAAAGGAGGAGAGTGAGATAGAAAGAAAGGAGGAGATAATGAAAGGAGCAGATAAAGCAAGGAGAGAATAATGAAAGGGGGAGCAAATAGAATGAACAAAGGGGGAGCTAATCAAAACTCTAAGCCATATACAATTTTGAGAAATACAGATTAGTGATAGAAATAGACTTGATATTAGCTAAAGGCAAAGCATCAATTGCAAATACATTGAAGGCAAAGAATATTAGTTAGCAGAGACAAATCTACTCAAAATGGAGAATTGATTTTTGATACAAAATAGGCACATTAACTTAGGGGGAACTATAAATTTTGAGGTATATAGGTTATTACAAAATTTTGAAATTTTGAAGTTTCGTATATGTTATACTTGACAAGATTAGATTGATTATGTATAGTTAAGTGTTTTTGACACTCATGTCAAAGGGGGAGATTTTTGGTCTCAGATTGGTTTTGACAATTGAATGTCAACACACTTAAGTCATTTACTTAGTTCATGCTGAACTAGTAATGCATGTTGAGTATAATATGTAAATAGAAGACCATGCCAAGTTCCAATGAGTGCTGAGTCGCTCATGCACCAAGCAGATAGACCATGCTGAGTGATTTAAGTGCCAATTGAATAGTAGATGTCAAGAAGTTTAGATGCTAAGTTAGAAATAGAATTACAGTATGTGTTGAGAATTAGTAAGTTCAAGTGCCAAGTAACATAGATTGGACATATTTTTTTGTGATAGCACAAACAACTATGTAAACCATTTTCAAGCTGACATAAGGTTAGATTTTGATTCTTTGGAGATAAGGACAAATCTATTTGTAGAATCTCTATGTATTTGCATGTAGCCTATCAGAAAATAGGAAGGATTAAGTGAAAAAAAGGATGAATCTAAGGCATAGATTCATACCTAACCCTAAGCCACCATAGTCTTTATAAGGAAGATGAAGCCCCAACAATTATAATGAATGAAGCAAGAGAGAGATCAAGTTACAGGAAGTAACAAGGGGTGAATGATCAAATTTGTTCATAGAGCATTCAAGGTGACTTAACAATGAGAGTGAAATGTAGAATTAATTGGAGGAGAAAAAAGAACAAAAGGATACAACAATTGTTATATCAGATCAAAGAAGATCAAGAAGGAAATTGTATGGATTTTATTTTTAATCAGGTAGCCAGTGCCAGTCACAAAATCTGTGTTGAAACATCCTAATAGGTGATTTTAGTTAAATCTCCTAGGTGGAGTAGTCCTAACATGATATAGTAAATCCTTTAATAGCGTGAAATTCCAAGTGAGTGATCAAGAGTCCTTTCACTAGGCACACTTCTAATAGGGTGTTGAAATCCTCTAACAACGTGGAACTTAACAGTCTTTGTAAGCCTCTAATAGGGCAAGTCTTTCATAGGGCAGATCATGTTTCATCGTCAAACCATTATAACCTTAATTGGATACACTTTATTGCCACAGTAGTGAAGATTTGTGGATGTCATCCCCACCCTAGTTTTATCTTCTCATTTGGAGGGTTTCTAAGTAATCATATCTGGTGTTAAGTGTGTGTGTGTGTTTGATTATATGCTTACATGATTTAGATGTATGTGCTTTACATCTTATTTTTAGTTCATAAGATGCATCTAATGAATGGTAAATGTTTTAATAGCTGAATTTTGAACTTCTAATTCACCCCCCTCTCAGAAGTACATGTTTCCCATTTGTAATTCCAACACATTCTAACTAAACATGGGGAGAAAAAGATTATTTCTAATGTTTACTTTGTTCCTAGATTAAAACATAATTTGATGAGCATTGGAAAACTTGTTCAAAAAGGATATAGAGTTTGTTTAAAAAATAATGAAAATATAATCTTGGATCAACTCCTGAGAAATTGGTTAATAGAAAAAGTTCAAATGATGAACAATAGAATGTTTCCCTTAAGGATAACACTAGATTTAAGGGTTAAATTTGTACAAGAAATAACAAGTAGCTTTTCAATCAAAAATAAAAGATGAGAATTGGCTTTGGCATCTAAGATTTGGATACTTAAATTTTTTTTGCCTAAATTTTTTACATAAAAATAATATGGTAAAAGGTTTTCCATTGATAGAAAAATTAGATAAAGCATGTGAGGAATGTATTTTGGGAAAGCAACATAGAGAGACATTTCCCATTGGCAAGTTAATTAAAGCAAAGGCACCCTTAGAGATAGTTCACTCTTATTTGTGTGGACCAATGCAAATGCCCTAAATTGGTGGAAGTGTTTATTTCTTGACATTTATTGATGACTATTCCAGAAAGACATGGGTTTATTTCTTAAAGAATAAGTCTACTTTTTATATCTTTTGTCAATTCAAGTCTCTAGTTGAGAAGCAAAGTGGATATTATATCAAAGTTTTAAGAACTAATAGAGGTGGTGAATACATCTCAATTTTGTTTCTCAAATTTTGTAAGGATCATGGAATACAAAAGCAATTTACTGTATGGTACACTCCACAATAGAATGGTGTTGTAGAGAGAAAGAATAGAACTATTATGGACATGGCCAAGAGTATGTTGAAGGCTCAAAATATTTCAAATGAGTATTGGGCAGAAGTTGTAGCATTTGTAATCTACATAATGAATAGATGCCCAACCAAAATGTTTTAAATAAGGTTCCAGACAAAGCATGGAGTGGAAAAAAGTCTAATGTTTCTTATTTGAAAGTATTAAAATGTGTAGCATATGCTCATGTCCCAAATGAGTTAAGAAAGAAATTGGATAACACGGGAGAAAAATGCATATTTATTCATTACAGTGAGGATACAAAAGCTTATAAGTTGTATAATCCTATAACTAGAAAAGTGATAATAAGTAGAGATGTACAATTCATAGAAAAATTATCTTGGGATGGAAGCATGGAGAAAATAATTAATGTTTCAATATGTTTTCCACAAGAGGATAGTGAAGTTACAATTCCAACAAGTGCTCCCCTAGCAACTCCTCCCATACCCACTCAAGCTCAATAAAGTGATGTACAAGAAATACCATCTCCAATAAGAAATCTTGGTGGAGGACCATCAAGCCTACATCATTCAGGATCTAGTCCTAGTGAAACATTATCAATGTCAATGAGACCAAGAACAAGAAGCTCAATTTATATGGCTTTACACTCTCAAAAGAAAGGACCAAAATGTAAATCTTGATGGTCTATATGTGACTTGGGTTGTCTTCCCTCTTGTTGGGAACATTAGTGTGTTCCTCTATTTAGCCGAGTGGTTCTCCATAGTTGTTTTAAGATTATCATTGTTATATCTTTCTTGTCCCTTTGTACAAGGTTTTGGGTCCTTTCAAAACCTATTTTTACTTAATCAAAACAAGAAGCTTAAGGGACATCTATGATCAAAATGAAGGTGAGAATAATGTCGATCCACTTTTTATTTTTGCATTATTTTCTCAAGTAGATGATCCAATTTATTTTGAGGATGCAATCAATGATGAAAAATGGACACATGCTATGGATGAGAAAATTGACTCTATTGAAAAGAATCATATATGGGACTAAGTATAAATTCTAGAAGGAAAGGATGTGATAGGAGTAAAGTGGGTATATAAGACTAATATAAATGTAGATGGAGATATACAAAAGCATAAGGCAAGACTTGTGGTAAAAGGATACTCACAACAACCCGGAGTTGACTACAATGAAACATTTGCTCCAATGGCTCATCTAGACATAGTGCAAACAATATTGGCAATTGCAGCTCAAAAAAAGTGGTTAGTATATCAAATGGATGTCAAATCTACATTTTAAAATGGTTTTCTAGAAGAAGGGGTATATGTGAAGTAACCCCAAGGTATGAATTTCCAGGACATGAAAGTAGGGTCTATAGATTCAAGAAAGCACTTTATGGCCTCAAACAAGCTCCTAGAGCATGTTATAGCAAAATTGATTCTTATCTCATAGAGGATGGATTTAGTAGGTGCAATAGTGATCCTACACTATACACAAAGATGAATGAACAAGGTAAAATTCAAGTTGTATGTTTGTATGCTGATGATTTGATATTTACAGGTGATCTATCAGTTAAAATGTTCAAAGAAGCTATGAAGAAGTAATTTGAAATGACTAATCTAGGTCTTATGAAGTACTTTCTTGGCATTGAGGTAAAGAAAGATGAGAATGGTATATTCATCTCACAAGCCAAATATGTTAATGATATATTGAAAAGGTTCAAGATGATCAATAGAAAATTAGCACCAACACCAGTTATGACAGGTTTGAAGCTAAGTAAGGATAATAAGGGATTCAATGTAGATCCAACATTGTACAAATGACTTTTTGATAGTCTAATGTATTTAACTACCACAAGGCTAGATATAATGTATGGTGTAAGCCTCATTTCAAGGTTCATGAAGTCTCCAAAAGACTCTCATTAGCAAGTAGGGAAAATAATTTTGAGATACGTGAATGGAGCAAGAAATTATGGAATTCATTATTCATGTTTGGATGGGTTCAAACTCATAAGGATATAGATAGTAATTATTTAGGTAGCATTGGGCAGGGGCCTAGCTTGGTTGGCTAAATCTTCCCTATTTTAGGGGGTTGGTCACAAGTTCTAATCTCCCCCATCCCTGTGGTACCAATGGGCATGTCATGCCAGTGCTACCAACCACGTTAAAAAAGTTTACCCGACGCACTTTTTTTAAAAAAAAGATTATGTAGGTAGCATTACTAATAGAAAAAGTACATCTAGTTATGTATTTCATTTTGGAATAGATGCAAAACCTTGGGCATCCAAGAAAAAACCTATTGTGACTCTATCATCTATAGAGGCTAAGTATGTAGCAGCAACATGAGTAGTAAATTAGGCAATTTGGATGAGAAAAGTGTTAGTAGATTTGAGGCATAAACAAGAGGAAGCAACAAAGATCTTTTATGATAATAACTCAAATATTGCATTATCCAAGAATCTTGTGTTTCATTAAAGGAGCAAGCATATAGATACTTGGTACCATCTCATCAGAGAATTAATTAACAATGGAGAGCTATATTTGGATTACTGCAAATCTAAAGATTAATATGCAGATATTTTCACCAAGCCTCTAGGACAAGATAGCTTTGAGCACCTAAGAGATTGTTTGGGAATCCTAAGTGGTGGTAGTTGTGATTAAGGGGGAGTATTGGAAGTTGTAATCACAATCACCAAGACACATGCATCGTCAAAGAGGTGCAATTTATAGAATTGAAAACTTCAACATATATTTAATGATCCTTATCCTTATTTGATTTCTCCAAGGCTTATCATGTCAAATATTTATTGGGATACAAAAGTAGAGTTATTATAATGCTAGAAATGCATGTGAAATAATAGAGAAGTTCTTAAATGTTTGGATAAGAAATTCTATTATAAACATAGGTTTTGGGCAATGTAGAAATCAGATTGAAGAAGCAAACAACAACTTTTCCTTCATGTGAGAGCAACAACTCATTTTTTAGTTTTAGCAAGTTAGGGTTTAGTTTATTTTTCTATCTATTGTATGAGCAGTAGCTTTAATTTCTAGAAGTGTAGCTTGATTTGTAAGAGCAAGAGTTCTACATTATTAATAAGTATTAAAGCTTATGGTTGAGTAATTTTCTTATGTGATAGAAAGAGTTAAGATGTTCTTTCTAAATCTACTTATTTGAATTGATTGATCTATGTCTCATAGAATGAAAAGAGTTAAATCTCCATATTAATCAACTTAGTCTAGATCTATGTGGTTGATTTTTTATATTTGCTATGTCCATTTCACTCATTTTTCCTTCAAGATGATAGCTTAGATGAATAGTTGATTCTAATTAAATGTAAATAGGACTCCTATGTGGAAATATTTTTAATCAATTTTACTTTTATTTAAATATGTACATAGCTTAAGTAAAAACATATATTCTCTTAAGTGTCTGTTTGGCTATGGAAACAGAAATATGGGAATCGGAATAGTTATTTTGCAATAGAAAATTGGGATACATATTGCTATTCTTGTTTGGTTCAGTCAAAATTTGATGGGGAATTCATAGACCCAAAGATTTATGTTTTCTAAAATAAATAAAATTGGAATTGCAAATGCTCATTTTTTGGCCAAAATTGGAATACGTATTCCTATTCGCAATTTTGAGAATTCAAAATTTTAAGAATTTACATATGCCTATTAATAGTTTCCTACATTTCCATTGGCTCTATTATAGATTTATTTTATTAATGTGTAGATATATTTGTGTGTGTGTGTATTCTACTCTTCATATATATATATATATATAATTTTCATTTTGTGAATCAAGTTCGTCTTTTCATTTGATATATATGTAGAAGTAGAGATGATTAACAAAGTTCTTATTGTACTTGCCATAGACTTGTACCAATGAGTGAATTAGTTTTGACCAATCAAAACACTTTATTATTTTTATTATAAAACTTATCATAGGTTTTATAAAATTTCTATTTTATTTTTTTCTTTCTTTATTTAAAACATGATTGACTCCACAAATTTTTTGTTACCTAATTTCTTCATCTAAATTATTTGTAAAAATAAATGGTACATTGGACTGAGAACTTAATACTATGCATAATTATAGATATGTTCAAAGTGCATCATTATGAAGTGTGACATAGTGGCTTGTCATATGTTGTTATTATTTGCTGAAGCCAAGGTTTATTATTATTATATTTTATTATTAGTTAAGCTTGAGTGAATTCAAACCCAAACCTCCCAATTTAGAGGCTCTCAATTTACCATTATCTTGTAGGCTCTTGCCTAAAACAAAATGGATGTTAAGAGTTGTCAAATAGAATAATTAAATATATATAAACAAATTATTCAAAGTTTACAACTCATCACTCATAGACTTTAGTGAAAGATTGATTTGTAACTAGTAATAGATATATTGAATATATTTTTATTTATTAGTAGTTTATGGTTACGAAAATTTAGCACAATATGGAGGAGCCTTCGAAAAAGGGCTATTATAACACAAAATAAATTAAGCCAATCATATCTACAATAAATAAATTGTATGATATTAAAAATTAATATATAAAATCAAAATATTATAAATATTAAATTTATGAAAAAAATTTACTCATGAAATAAAGTACAACGCAATTAAATATTATTAAGGTAGAAAGAATATTTAAGATAATAACAAGCATGCAATTGTAGTCCCACCTAATACAAAATAATATTAAAAAAACAAAAATAAAAAGTTGCAGCAATAAGTACTAGAAAAGGTGAATAATAGAAAAGTTTGAGACATTAAAATATAAGTGAAAAACTTAGGTACAAAGTATAAACTCAAATAACATTGAAAAAATTGAACACAAAATATATAATCCAAAAACCTAATTGCACAGTACTTGTCAAACAAAAAATATAACCCAAAAAACTAGTTACAAAGAATAATTTTTAAAAAACAACTCAAAACTAATCCAATACAAAAATTTGAACTAAATCTATTCATTTTTTATCTCCTTATTTACTTGTAGAATGTAATTGTTTAAATCTAATTGATTAATGCAATACAAAATGAATATTATCTCATCTAACTAGTCAATGAAAATTTTATAATAAAAATGAAATTTGAAAATTTGATTTCTAGTTTCTAATTGATTCTCTCTATTTTTATGTGCCTTCATTCCAGATCCAATCAAAATAGAGTCTTCAAATGGACTAGTTAGTAGACAAGACCACTTACAAACAAATTAAGAAAAAGAATGTGAGCAAAGCTATGTTCCAAATATGGATACTTTGAATCATTGAAACCATTTTTTGTTCTACTTTCCTACTTTCATTAGATTGTTTATGGTCATGGTTGCATTATATTACTATATCTACAAGGAATTCTTTTAGTTGAACTTCTATAAAAAAAAAATTGAAATAGAAAATTTTTCTAATTTGAAGGACTTTAAAATGTCATTATGTGACTAAAATGCTTTGTGACTATCAATATGGGAGTAAAATTAGCAAGAAAACTTCCTCTTTCATATTAAACTTGTTCTTGATTGGACAAGCCAAAAAAATTCAAATATAATATTATCTTCCTATTTCATATTCAACTTTTACTTGATTGGACAAGCCACAAAAATTTCAAATCTAATATTATTAGAATTATTTATCAGGTTGTCTAACAAATTCTCTCATTCAATATAAACATTTAAATATTTTTAACATCATCATACCAAATAATATTGGTAGCTAAAATAATAAGGTATCAAAATATGAAGTTCCTTTCTTTTCATTGAAGTAGAAAGGTTCAGACTCTCCTACCAAGCCACACATGTCAATAAAAAACTCAGCAACCAATGTCATAAGTACATACCAAATCTACCGAAATCTATAGTCTTGGAAGGTTGGGGGAAGGATTCCTCTATGCATATTGATATATCATATCTCTAGACCTAGCTCTATCTAGATTAGATATAGCAGCCAATGATCCTTGTCATCAAGTTGCTCATTGATACCACAGATGACTAATACAAATATTTTATATTATAGGCCAAGTGAGTAGAGTTTAGTGCCCAAGTGATCCCACCCACAAGATAACAAAAGAATTAAGAAACATGTTCTAAGCTATGAACTTAGACATGGCTTCAACAATATAGAGCTTCTTCAATAGTTAATTCCTTAGAGGAGAGATTTGAAAATCATAAATCTTAGAGCATTTGATGGTAGTTTTTAAATCTGATCAACAATAGATGAGTCACATTAGAAATTATTTCTATACCAAAAGCTTGGTCCTCTACAAAATAAGAGAAAAAGATCAAAATGTCATTGCCATCAATATTAAATGAAGCAATTAATGATTAATACTTTTTGGAAGGGGTAATGGAAGACAAGGAAATTCTTACTGAAGGGAGATAAAAAAGCATTGGACTCTTCTTATGGAGAAGTAGGAAATGAAGAATTTATGGAAGATGGTAGAGTAGACATTTGGAAATTATGTGATCTCAATAGAGTCTTTGGCAATGGAGGTATATATGACAACACAAAATCTACACACATAGAGATTTCAAAATATTTTTCTTACTTCTATTGATGAAAAATGAAATAGAATACTAGAAAAAATTTCAGTCATAAAATTGTAGGAAGAGGAAGAAAAATCAGTAAGAAATAGGAAAATGTATTTACAAGAAATGAGCACAATAAAATGATTAAATCAGCATTGGGTCTCCTAGCTCAACTTGGAAGCAACTTGATCATGTCTTGGGACGTAGTCCCAAAAAAAATTGATCCAAAGTCTTATAAGATCCAACATAAATGCATCTAAAAAATGATCTGAATCTTATTAGAATCAACACAAACGTAACTATTTTTATTGTATCGTACTCTATCAAAAGCTCAAATGGAAGTGTTGTTTCTAGACATTCAAAGAGTACAATGCATATATATTTCATTTATTGGTTTCTTATCAAGACTAGGAAAAATTTGACAAATGCATATTGTCCATATTATGCACTCTAGCACATTTACCAAAAAGCCTTGGAGAAAAAAATGAGAAGGGGCCTCTGTGATTTTTAGAAGTCAAAATTAGGAAATAGTAAATGAATGTATAGAATTGAATGATTCAAAATTTTGAGGCTAAGTATTTACTATTATCATCTTAATTCAATTAAGAATGACAAGGGTACTCAAAAATCATGTTTGCCAATGTTGGATGTTGTGAACATTCATGTACAATGAAGGTGCTCTCTCTAGGCCATCAGCCTCTTTGATCACCTATTGACCCTGCCCAAGTAAGTATGCTTTCTTCATATTCCTCCCCTCCTACTTGTACTCCCCCTTGTCCCTTCTTTCCCTCTCCTCACACATGTGGGACCATTAAGCAACATGTTGCATATATCACACTTCTCACTAGCAGATTACCATGATGAGGAATTGAAAACTAGAAGAGCAAAATAACTATTATTTGTCATTGAATTGGATAACTGAAAATAGTTGCGTACTTGCACACACAAAATTTAGATTTGTTTAATTTAGCAATACCATCCTTATTCCTGATCAGACTATGATGTTTGTTTTTTTGTTTCAGCATAGATGCAATGTATGCAATTTCCCTCAATAGAAAATTAAGTATAATTGAAAAGCATTCTTGGTTGAGCTTAGTAGCACAAAATGTGATGTTCTTTGACTAGAACGTACTCTTGATAGGTGGTATCCTTGTGCAACAAGGATATGATATGTGCTACCCTTTCTTTTTTGCAAAAAATATCCTATTGATCCACTTCTTGTTTTTTCATTTTAATCTTGTGTGCTTTCATGAAGAACACCATTTACCACACACGTAACCTAACTTGATCTTGATAATTACTAGTGCATTAGCACTAGCATAGTTGATTTGGATCATGAGTTGTTTTGTATTGATCATGAAGTCATCTTGGGAATGGTCATTAATATAACATAGACTTATTGGAGTGAAGAAGGGAAATATTATAAATTTTCATATACTTGGAATAGAAAAGAGCATCTCAATCTCTTGACAATAGTAGTAGAGTTCTACATCATTCTCATGCATTTTCTAGTGACATGTTTTCATGTCTTGTTTCCTCATTTTTTCGTAGGATTATATATGGGTGGCTTCATATTTTTGTGAATATTTTGATGGGAAATGTTGGTTGGAGTGGAAATCCATCTAAGGTCTTCAATCTAGAAAAAGTTGTGAACACCTACCTTTTAGTGTTGCTAATCTCAAAAGTTGCTTCTTGAGAGCCAGGTGTTGAGATTTGGGTATGTTGATTTCCCAAACCATTGGAATTGACATTTGTCTTTTGTTACCTAAGCATATCAGTATTATTAGTACCAATTTTGGGTCTTCCACATTCCATGGTAGTCCCATCTAGTTATTTATTTGTGTTACAATATATAGTGGTACATCTGGTGGCTTTGATCCAATAGTGTAAACAATATCTATTACCTTACCCAATTCTATGTTTACAAGACCTATTTGTGTCCAAATATTTGTTGTAAGCATAAATCTTTGACCTTGGAAAAGTAATACCTGAGCATCCAATTGTTCCTCATCTGTAATTGTATGTGTACCTCTATTGTTTCCAACTCTCATTGTTAACAACATTTGTGTTGTTGAGCCTCTTGTTGTCAAAACAATGTGCATTGACTAAACACTATTGTAAACTTCTCTCATAGTAGCTTGGCCATCATGTGTGTTGTGTAGATGGAAGTATCCATTGCTATCAATAGTTGTCTGAGGTCTCCAACCAAATTACAAAGACCCCTAAAAAACATAGGTTTTGGTTGTACAACAATGCTTGTCATAACCTATTATTTATTTTTCATGGCAAGTTTGGTATGATGAAACTCATTTCATCAATAGAGATATATCTAGTGTTATTTGATTCCTCTTTAAATTTTGTTAATGTTTGGCCCTATAATGGTTGCATTTATTTGATTGGAATTTTAAACATCAAATGAATAGTTGCCATTTGAATGTGAAATGCAACCACTCTCGTCGAGGCAATTATAAGTAGTTGTGTTATATGTTGTGGGCCTTTGTTGTTGGGAGCATATGGCATACATTTAATCAAGTAAGATTTTATTGTGCATGGTATTCCTAGGATGATCATGTGAACTTAAGAAAATGATTCAACTCATTTTTATTTAACATTTTAGCATATTTTTTTATACTTTATTAATTTTTAATGGTTGTTACCATCTGATATAACTTTGCATATGAATGAAATATGTTCACAAGTTCTTGTCATCTATTACTAATTCTAATATAGTTTACTTGGTTATTTATAATTGATGAGGTGAATGTATTCCAATGTCTAAAATATGCATTGGATTTTGTGTATTTTCATTCATCTGTTTTAGATTATATGGATGTCAAGAAAGCCACATTCAACTTTATCCACCATATGAAGATCATATAATATGATTATGTCATTAACACCTACGATTGAATCTATTTAAATCTAGCACAAATAAATAAATATCCACAGTGATTTAGTGAATGCACAAGCATTTTTTAGATACTTTTTTTGAAGATGCAAGGCATATGATCATTTCCTTTCATCATCTCAATTGCATCTACTATTTTTTAAAACAAAATCTTGAACCCATCAAACATTTTAATAATCTTGATTATGCATGACACACAAGTTCATAAATAGAGATTAATATATACGCCTCTGCATAACCACCATGGAGTAAAAAATTCCAGGATCTTCATTGAAACCAAAAACTATGATGGTTCTCTTAAACCTAACCCTTTTGTAAATCTATACTAGTTCTATCCTGGGCCACTAAAATGAGTTCTTATAGTTGGTATCACATGCATGTAATATTCTTCCTACCTTACCATTTGCACATGGTTATTGTGAGAAAGGTGGAATGGGCATCACATTTTTTTGTTTTGTTGGCAATTCGTCTACAAAAATTTCTTCTAGAGTTTGCGAGGTCCAAGCTTCTAAAGAAGATTCTACATCTTGGTAAAATTTGCATAAAAAATAATTTACAAGAATATAATAGCATATATACAATTATCTATGCTTCAAAATAGTATGATGAATGTCAAAAAACATTTAACAGATTTATGAGGAGAAAAAAATATAATTTTTCTATAAAGGTGTGTCAATAAAATTAATAATTGAAAAAGCTATTATCCATATTTGGAAAAAAAATAATGCTGAATTTAAAAAATGCTTGATCTGGCTTTTAAAAATAATAGCTATATTTGAATTCATATAAAATAAAATGAACACATATGTAAATGAGAAGCATAGATATTCCACATAAGAGCATGCAATAGAGGTAGCAAAATGGTTTTATCTTTAACTTTCTAGTTTTTTGGGGGTTGATATACTAGTAATCTAGCTATTCCATTCATTTAAGGTTGTGTTTTTTGTATTTCACTCTAGTTTATATGGCAAGAATCACAAAAGCTCTATTTTTTCATCAAAGAAAGCCTAAAAGGATTGAGACTATGAAGTCTTACAAAAATTCTCAGCCCATTGAAGGACTCATGTTGTCTTTCCTCTTATAAGCTTCTCTTGAAACTCTCACTTGATCTTCTTTCTTTTTGATCTTTCACAGGATGACCCAAAAATTTAGGATGTGTGATATTGATCTTTCCAAAAAATTTCTACATGTCAAAAATGCATATCTTTTTAAAAAGAATAAAGCATCATCTATCATTTTATAATTTATTTGTAGTTTAATTTTCTTGAGAATGTTAATCCACAACCTATGTGTTTTTTCTATTCTTTCACATTTTACATAGTTCCTGCATGTGGCAAATACTAGGGAAAATTAGAGTATGTGTTATCATATTAAGCCACCTATTTCCTCTTTTTGATTTACAATGATAGAAAATGAGTGTTGATATTGGACAAATCTATTCATACAATAAGAACTAGCTAATGTTTTGGTTTTGGTTAATATTTTCATGAATACCCTTATCTGCATTAACCTTGGCAAGGTTTCACTATTTTCAATGGAGCCATCATATGGGAAGTTCTCTTTGTTTGTGAAGAAACTTAATTTTTTAATATTTCTTTTACTAATAGTCCTTTTCTATTAATAAATTAATATACTTGTTACAAATTCACAAAAAAGGAGTTGTGGGATACAAGATCACCCCACAAGAGTTCACACAGTTGTAGCCAGAATCAACAACTATTCATTAAAAAAAAACATTAAGCAACCCCTCAGGACACCAAAGCAGTCCTAGCCGAGGGGGGTAGTTCATCTTGATCATTAAAAGTCCAATCATCCTTGGGATTAGCAAGTAGACTAGGAATAGTCTAGCCATTAGTAGCCTCATCAAGAACCTTGTCTTTATCTTTTTCCTCTACCACCAGCAGAGATATAGCCAGATTTAGGCAGAAAGGCTACTTGCCAGAAGAAACAATAGGAGTACAAAAGAGGGGGAGCCACTGGACCTAGGGACTAGCCAAAAACACATTGAGGTAGTGAAGCTGAATGATGATGTTGCCAACCACCATCACCACCACTAGGAGAGCAGTGGCCAGGAGCTTGCAAGTGTGGCATGTGTGAGCAATGAGCAGAGGAGTTGTGCCCCTAATGATGACCCTTGGGTAGAGTATAGTCACCCAAGGTATTGGGAGACACTCTAGCAACCATGGAGGGAGTGTTACCTCAATAATTGAGTAAGTCCTGAAGGTGGGCCACCTCCAAAGTCACTTTGTTATCTTGGACTGAATTTGTATCATGACATAATTACAAATGCATGCTTTAGTGTACATTGAAACATTGATATCAAGAAAGATGTGAGTGAAAAGAAAAACATTCCTATCCTTCCATAAAGTAAACAAAATCACCATCCTAAAGTTATGCCAGATCTGGGTAAATTTCCTAGGGATCCTTGAGGAATCACCCAACACAACCATATGCCAAGAAAAATGTGCAGGCCTACAAAACCAAAAATATGCAAAAACAATTCTGGTTGCCCACAAAAAGGACATCAAGGATTAGGAACCCCAATATTCTTGAGCCATAGGCCAAGGGTGAGCCCTTGAAAAATCAAGCACCAGGCAAAATGGGCAATCTTGGGCTCATAGATGGCATTCCAAATAGTATCAAAACACATCCTCTTGTGATAAGGAGAAGACTACAAATGCCATTGCTGGTTTAGAGTATCCACCATGTGAAGATGGGGAGAGAGCCATCAATATCCTAATCTTTGCTTGTAATTGGTGAAGGGCATTTTAGGATACTAGTTCCATTCCTTCCACCTAGGCCAAACAAACTGAATTCCCACCTTGTGAATTAAATGATCTAGAATTGCAGAGAGTAGCAGAACAAAAGTCTTTCAATCTAGACAAGAAAGAGGGAACTAGACTTGCATACCCTCCCAAGATCTGAGACTCATAGAACCCTAGAAAAGAGGTCTTTAGGATTCTTGATGCCATGTTTGAAGAAACAAAGAGCACTAGCACCTTGAGTCTTGGCTAGAGGAATGCCTTAAATGGAAAACAACAACCACCAAAGATTCTATTGATTTAGAGAAAGCCCATCACAAAACCCATCACTAACCTAGTGAAGCCAAGGCTTGAAATCTTTCCAAGCCTTCCATATGCTCTTGATAACAAAAGAGCCTTGGATATAAATAGGTTCCCACATGACAAGAAGGGTTTGAAATCCAATCCCCTTCCATGCAAGCTTGTTGACAGGAAATCTAGAAGCGAAGTAGTGCCGAACACTTTCCAAGCTTCATCACTAATGATAGCATGAATAATCCACTTAGCACAAAGTGTGAGCCCTTGTTTCTTAGTGGAAAGAAGGTCAAGACCTCTAGACTCTTGGGGGAGACAACAAAAACCCTAAGCAACTCAGTGAAAGCCATGGTGATCAAAACCAGATGCCTAAAGAAAGTCACAAAGTAAGCATTCAAAATTAAAGTAAGATGCTTTGGAAGGAGCCCAACACAAGGACTAATAAACATGAGTAGTGACCAGCACCTTTGAGAAAATATGGAATTTCCTCACAAGAGAAAGGGGTTTAGTAAGTTAGTAGTCAAGCTTTTTTTTAGTTTTCATGAGCACAACATTCCACAAGTCCATTGGTGAAGCTTGAAAAGAAAAGGGAATGCCCAAAAAGTGAAAAATCTCCTCACAAGTGACCCATTTCCAATCAAATTGAGCAAACTAGGGTGGGGCTAGAAGAAAAGATTACCTATAAATAGAGTGTCTTTTTCCATTGAATAACCAAACCAAAAGCTTGACAAAAGGTGTCCAAACATTGCAAGGCATTAGCAATGTTCTCCTCATCCTCCAAAAGAGTGAGAAAAGAATCATTAACAAAGTGCCCATTGACAAGATGGGAAGAGGATTCAAGAAAGGAAATTCCATGAACCAAACTAGAGGAAATAGGATAGGACAATAAGTAACCAAACCCTTTAGTAGCAAGAATATACAAAGCCAAAGCTAGAGGGAAACCCTGTCGTATAGATCAAAAGAGCCTGAAGGCTTCAAATTGAGAATTGTTAATGATAATACAAGCATTAACATCTACAAAGAGAATCTCCATAGACTGAAGAAAATTAGGGCCAAATCCCAAAGCCTAAATCATAGCCAAAATAAAGGGCCATTCAATTTGACCATAAGCTTTGTCAAAATCAATTTTCAAAAACAAAGTCTACTAATTGGACTTGTGAGCCCATTCAATGCCTTCCCAAACAACAATGATGTTGTCAAGAATATACTTGGACTTAATAAAACTAGTTTTCTCTGGCCACACAATTAAAGGATAGAGATGGCTAATCTTAAGAGATAACACCTTAGCAACAATGTTGTACGACACATTCAACAAGGTAATGGGTCACCAGTTACAGATATCCTCAAGGTCACTAGCTTTAGGTATGAATTCAATGTTTCCTTTGTTAATAATGGCTCCTAGGCTCTTAGTATGGTAAGCTTCTAGATAGATTTTGTGTAGGTCTTTACCTATAGAATCCTAGAGGTATTTGTAAAATTCACAAGGGAACCCATCACACATAGGGACTTGTCATTTGCCATAGAAAAGATAGCCTCTTTGAGATCCTTGATAGTGAGAATATACTCACAGAAAGATCGTTGCTTGATTTCTAGGTAGTTTGGAGTAATAGAAATACACTTTTTGAGAGCTTCCTCTTGACAAACTAAATTTCCCTACAAAGCGAAAACATTTTCATAATGATGCACAAAAGCTTGGAGGATGTCAAGGAGATTAGAGAGAATAGTATGGCCTTGTTTAATCTTTTAAATCCCAAATTTGGTATGGAAGGCTCTAAGAGCCTAGAAGAACTCTTTAAAGCTTTATCGCTAACCTCCAACCAATGGAGACAAGCTTTTATTTGGGCCCCCCAATCAACATAGTTATCCACAATCTATTTATCATGGTGAAGCTTGGAAAGCTAGATTTTTAATTCACCATCAAACAGGTTAAGGGTAAGAGCTTCAGAGGCCTTCTTGAGGGCATTGGTATTGGCTTCATAAGACTTTTTTTTTCTGAAAACCACCAACTTCCACCCATAGATGCAAAGAAATCTAGTGGTTTTGGCAACAAAATCATTCCACCATTGAAACCAACTAGTTTGAGAGTGAGGACATTGCTTAAAATTCTAGACATGTAGGATGTGAGCAATAGTGGAAGAATGTGTTAGCACTAATGTGTTGAGGAAAAATTGAATTATGACAGCTTGTTGGACAACTGTTTGCTAAGAAATAGAGAAATAAATAGGATAGTGGCTGACAATGTCACATCTGGTAGATGAATGACAGGTGAGTCTCGATCCTCAAAAAAGGAAAAAAAGATTGTGCAGTAATCATAACATGATCAAGACATTTTAATATGCAGTCAAGGCCAACTCAAAAATTAGACCAAGTGTGCCAAACCCCACTCTATTGATGGTGGTTAGTATTGGGATCGAATGGGCCCAATTTATTGCACATGTAGTACCATGCCTCCCTTTCCCCAATTGTCCAGTGAAAAGGAAAAATGCCTTCTTTCTTAGAAGCCAACTCAACCATATTAAAATCATCACACTACACCCAAGTAGCCAGAGGCAAGTTGTCAGCTATCCAACACCAAATTTGAGATCTTTATACAACATCATTGGAAGCATAAACATTAACTATACCTTGAAGGAATGATTATTGATAGAAAGAAAAATCCAAATAATTCTATGCATGGGGTCAAAACCATGTGAAATACTAATAGAATGAAGACAAGGTAACATGAGAGTAACTATACCACCTCTACTAGTTTCATGTTGAGATAAAAACATAATGAGATCCAGCCAAATAACGTGACATGTAGAGGAAAGCATGAAACCAAAGATTTTAACCTCGTGCATGCAAAAAAAATCTAAATTGCCAAGTCTATGACAAGTATCCCTGACATAGTACTTTCTAGAGAGGTCTGTAAGACCTCATACATTCTGTGATAAAAAAATTCATGAAAGCTCCTCCATATCTTCTTCATCTTTGAGAGAGGAGTAGCTATTTTGTAAAAAAATGAAACTTGGGTAAAACCAGAAGGAAACTCCCTTGGAATGATAGTCCATCACTTCTCTTCTGGTTTCTTAGCATGTCCAGGAGGACTACGAGAACATCGCACATTCTATGTCACAATGGAAGATGAGACAAATGAAGTGTGAACCATTGTAGGAGTGGTATCCCTCACATCCATGTTGATCCCCTATGAAAAGATAGGGTGAGAAACCTATGAAACAATAGGATTTGACTATGGCTAAATCATCATCGATCCTACAATAGCTAAGATTTGTGCTCTTATCTATATAGGAGGAACAAAAACTACTACAACATATGTCTTATTGGGAGCTAAGGAAGCCTTTCCTTTGTTCCCAATAGTGGTCCATTCATCCTTTTGTTTTCCTTCCACTAGTTTAATAGGAACATCCTTGGGTGGAGTTTTAACCCTAAGTACTACCAAAGGGCAATCCCTAATCTTGTATTCAATTGACTAACACCTATAATAAGTGTTGGGTAGATTCAAATAGATCACCTTATAAGAGAAGGTGTGGAAACCAACTTTAATCTCTACATAATCCTTTAGATCCTTAGAGAGATTGATCTCAATGTAAACACATTTTGAGGGTGAGCATTAAAGTACTTATTGTGTTCCTTAGTAACAAATTTTCCAAGAGTGTTGGTAACGAACTCAATAGATGACCAACAAGGCAAGGGTAGACCAGGGAACTCAACCCAAATAGGCACCCTAAGATTTTTTTCATCAAAGACCATAAAGTCTCACGACCATTGTTGGAACACAAGCAAGGAGGAATGAACTGACCAAGGGCCATTGCGAAATACCACATCAGCCTGGGATGGGTTAGCGAAGTGGAATAAAAAAACCTTTGGTAAGGTTTTGTATATTGTCAAGATGGACTCCATGAGGAGTCTAGCTCTTGTTAAACCATTCTAGGAGCATGGCTTTAGGAGGAGTCCTACCCAAAAAATACCTTATTAAAGTATGTTGTTCTAACCATTCACATGTAGAGTCAAATTCTTGTAGAGGAAGGATAATATTAGGATTACCTCGTGAAAGACCTTTGAGACGAACTTGCAAGGAATTTTTTTCAAAGGAGGCATCATGGCTTTCTAAAGCAATAGCATGAACACTAGTATCAACTATTGGATCACAACTAGTTGGAGCCTTTGTGAACTAGCCCTAAGAACTTTCCACACTAAATATAGTTTGATAGATGGAGAACATAGAAGGAAAGCTTAGATAGAGAGTCACACACTAATTTTTTATTTTGAAGTTGTGTAAGTAGTCTTTTGTTAAAACTTCATTTTGAACTAGGTTTCAAGATACCTATTAAGTCATTAATATAACACATTAGATAATAAATCTTAATGAGCCATTTTAATGGTGAAAATCATGGAAATTGACCTTCATTTTCTTAGGTAGCATGAAAAGAAGAAACCCTTTCTCATTAAATGGATGAGGCATGCACCCATTGTAAGAAATTATATCTATTTTAAATTATCTCTAACATTTTGTTTAATGTATATAAGGATGAGTTGTGTGTGAATTATGTATTGGGTTAGAGTTTGTGAATGCCATTTTATGCTTGGGTTTATGAATAATAAAATGGGGGAAAGTATTGCAAGTTGTTGGAATGATCATGAGTGGCTTGTGCAGTGACCATTAGAACACTTTTCTTAGAAATTTGGTTTCTTATGTGGTTTCCCAAGATGAGATTTTTTGTAGGAGGCATTTATGAAATGTCCTACCCAAAGATCCTTTGAAAAAGGATAAACAAAGGCTAAATTTTTTTCAAAGATAAAATGCAACAACAATATCAGCCATATAAGAATGCAATGAAAGACTAACATAAACCAACCACCAAAGATCCCCAAGTGCCACTACTTAGCATTGTGTTCATTAACCAACTACATGAGTTAAGCATACACTGATCATTCCCAACTTAAAACTAGCATTCAATTATGATAGTCATTTTATACCCAACATCCAAGACTCCTAAGTGTTTTATCCATACAATTCAACTTACTATTTTAAGATGATCTAATGATGACCAAGAACAACACCCAAATCCTAAACATCCCATAACTAAATGGTCAAGGTATGGGGAGCAAGAATTCCCAAAAGTGTAGCAAATCACCTTCTAGAATGTATCAAACATGTCAAAAAGTGCCCACTATTTGGTCAAATAGGTCTTTCAAAAGACCCTAGGTGATAGTATACAATAGTACCAAGCAATAGGCCATCTCAAGGCCATACAATAGATTGCACAAGGGTGGTACAATACTTCTCCACTATCATGCGATATACCATATAGTGCCAATATGATAATTCACTAGTATCATACAATATTATTCAGCACTGCAATACGATACTTAGGTAGTATTGTATAGTGTTGTCTCATTGTTGCCTATGTTAACTCATCAGGCCAATTAACCAACTTTGAAAGAAAAGTAGGGTTAGAACCTCCACACTAAGGAGTACTAGAAGTACCAAAGTCAAGGAGTGATCACTCAAAAGCATATAAGAAGATCAAATAACCATAACATACTAGAATGTCAAAATAATAACATTTATCCATCTCAACCACAACATAATGAGTATAAATGGGCATAAGAAACATAGTAGTAAAAAGGAATGAGGAACCATAAGATACTCTCTCGAAACATGATATCAAATAAGAATATAAATCATAAGAAAAAAATACCCTAGAATCCATAGAGAACCAAGAGAAGCATCAAGCTCTATATGTTGGTCTCCAACACTAGTATAGGTAGTTATGTATCCCAACCACATGTAACTCATACTCCCACTCCCACTATGTTGATGGAGATAGTGATCCAAACCCAAACACAAATAATAAGCATACAAGGCTAACACTCTCACAAAGAAGAACAAGGGATTGAAACTAAGATCATGAGATAATGCAATACAATATTTTTTGGTCAAACACTCTATGGGATAACTAGGTAAGCAATCTAGTGGAGTGTAGGTTGCTTGGCATCAAAAATTCCAAGCTATAGTGGCATCATAACATGATCCCCTTGGGAGGCCCAATATTTGGTGTGGTAACACAATCCCTTAGGAGGCCTATCACCTAGTATCGTAACATGCTTCCATACGATGCCTAACACTTTACTTATCTTATTCTTACACTTTATATTACCCAAGTTCTTAATTTATTATCACTTTCTTAAAACCTCTTCGCACTACCTTGTCAACCACTTTTAGGCTGGGGTACATGAGAGAAGTCACTCCACACATGTACGCTACATACCCATGCTCATTACATGATGAGTGTCGGTAGGCAAATACATTTTCCCAACCTAGCCCCCGAATGAATCACATCTCAACTAACCTTATTCCATGAGTTTGGCTCTTGTAAGATCCCATCATACCTATAGGAATGTGCTCACAACCATCCACACTAAAATTAATGCTAACCAAGGGTTGGATGAGAAAATAAGAAACATCGAGTGTAAAAACACACTCAACCAAACATATTGTGAGAAGTATGTATTTGACATGAATCCAAATGATGGAAAAGTAAAACCATGCTGAGATTGGAAACCTAGCATACATTTTAAGTCTACAACCAAAATCTGCCAATAAATACTAGAAAAAATTGGGTGGCATGCAAAACAATTTGATGCAAAAATTTCTTTAAAATGAAGGTTGCCAAAAATCAACAAAATTGAAACCCATTATATAAATGGGGCTAAACACCCAAAAATCAAATAAAAATCAAGTTCAAAGATCGTGTGCAAAAATGACCATCATAACACTACAAAAATTCTAAATTTCAAAGCCTAAAACCCACAAAGGCTCACATGCACCCAACCAAGCCAAATATACATAAGAAAATGTAGGAGAATACTAGTTCTCAGCCTTGGACCCTAAAGAAATGTATCATCTTAAAATGAGAGCACTTTCATATTAAGAGTGTTTAGCCCTTTGAGTAATGGTCTAGGATCATGTTAAATGCCTTAAATGGGTCTTTGACTTGGATCTGGCTTTTTCCCCTATTTTGCTCTCTTTTCCACTTTTTTTCTACATTTTTTTCGCATTTTGGACTGAGATCCTTAGATTTTTTACCTTAGGGTCAAAGAAGACCTTTTAGGTAAAGGTTAACCTCAACCCTAACCTAGGTCAAGGATGACCTCAATCCTAACCTAGGGTAGGGTTGACCTCATCCCTAACCCTAGGTTCAAACTTCAAAGTTCCATGATTTTTGGATGTTGGGTTTCAAAAAGAATTGTTTTCTCGCTTCCAGGTTAGCTACTTTGGTCTCCAAAATGGTAAACTTTAAATTACATTTAATCTAGGTCAATTTCTAAGGGTCAAGGTTAATTAGGATTTAATGCTCCTATGTCAACCTTCTCTAGAAGTTTGTGCCCTATATCTTTATATAAGGAAGCCTCCTCATCTTATTTTCTCTAAGACTGAAGAACTAACAAGGCATTAGGAGATGAGATGAAGTTATTGTTAGAAATAGGGATTACCATGGTGGGTGAATCAGTAATCTACAAACTTTAGTCACCAACTAGATATTATTTCTTACTTTAAACCATACATAACAAAGTAAAAAATTAATGCTAAATAGTAATAGTTACCATGCACAAAGATAACTCATAACACCATATTTTGTTAACTAGGGAAGCCCTAGCCAAGGGAAAACCCTAGTGGGGATGATACCCACTAGATAATATATTGATATATAAGTTCCTTGTTAGAGGATGGACCATATTAGGAGTCAATGAGAAAATTTAGTATAGGGAGTCCCTATTAGGAGACTTTGAATTCCTATTAGGAGATTCTAACCCTGTTAGGAGTTGTAGTACAATAGATGCAAGATGAGCCCACTGCCCAAACATGCACTTCCAATTACAAGAAGAGCTCACTACCCAAACAAGTAATCAAACTTCTAGAATATAGATTCTTTCTTAGTTTGATCTTAGATCACAAAATAGCATCATAAACTTCATATATATTGCTTTCACAAAATTTTGCATACAATTTCTCAACATAACAACTAGATCTTTCATCACAAAATGTCATTTGCATAAATACCATGTCTTTACACAAATTTTTGCTAGGTTAGCTAAGACCACAATACACTTTTCCAACTTAGGGTAAACATCTAGGATGTCAGCCCTAATTGGACAAGTAATTATTTTTAAACAAAATAATCCTTTCCTTTAATTCCACTGTCTTGTTTCACTTAAAACACGAATATCTCTTTTTTGTGCAATCCATACTAGTTTCCAAGGTTATACACACCATCATCAACATGTATACAATCTCCATCTAACTTTTCTAGTCATAATATGACATCAAGAACAAGTTATAAATAAAACAATACACTATTGTATACCAAATTCATACTTAGACAATTTTCTAATTGCCAAAAGATAAGTATCTTTATTTCCAAGGTTTCCTATGAGCATGTACATAATGTGTTTTCATAAATGATAACAATTACATATCGCCATTAGCCAATTGTCAACAATTATACTCTTTCATGATCAAGCATTCAAGCATTATCAAGTTCAAGCATTCAATTCATCAAGGAGATCCATTGGTAGTCATTGAAGGATTCAAGCTCTATGAAGCCCCCTTGTTGAAGATTCATCCATTTCCATTCAAGCCTCTTCCTAATCCAAGATTCATTCAAGATTGGTGTTGAAGATCTAACATTATTTATTTAAGACATCTTAGATTCATTTCTAAATTCATTTGGAGCATCCATACTTGTGGGTTTGAGGATTCAAATCCTCCATAAGGATTTCTATGTAATGTCCCTTTACTGATTTTTTATGATATTTCCAGCCTCAAATCAAAACTTTAAAATCAAACAACCAATATTACAAAGATCTGCCAATTTCCCAATAAAACCCAAATCGGGTATGTCCAAATTAGTGCCAAAAACTTCACAACTTCACAAATTATTAATAAATCTGAAAATGGAAATTTTTACAAAAATTTCAGCAGCATAACAGCCTACAAAATGACATTTCTAGATTTGTATAGCCTTTACACAACAGCTCACAAATGTAGGGCAAAACTATGCTCAATCGGGCTCCCGAAATTAACACAAAAATGCCCGGAAACACCACAAAACACTCATAAACTATCTCAGAAGTTTAATCATGACCCAATACATATATTCAGCTCTATTTTAACATCATAAAGTATGAAATACAGTAGCAAACCAAACTGGTATGAAACACTCAACTGAAAACCCAAACTCAAACCAAAAACAACCCCGAAAACACCCAAATCGGCACTATTCAGCACAAAGGAAAACTCTGTATGAGCATGCACATGGAATGGCTTAAAAATCCTATCCTTAGCCTTCTTAGAAACCTACAAACTCCCATTCTTGGGTCTCCTTCTCCACAGGTTTGGCAGCCTCTGAAGAACAACAAGAAAATTAGCAAGAATCAAGATGTAGAATGAGCCCAAAATGCCTCCAAACCCCTTTTAAAGAGGGCATAACCCTAACTCACGTCCAAGAGGGGTTAATAAAATATAATTTAATAATAATTTTTATTTATTAGTCCATTTCTTTCCAAAGATTAGCCCCTTTTTCCAAAATTTCACCTTTTTGGAGCCTGCCTGCCTTAACAAAGTTTTTTTTTTTTAAATTATTTGAATAGGGGACATGACAAGTCCTCCCCTCCCAAATATTTCTTGTCCTCAAGCAATGAAGGTTTGAATTCTCAAGAATATGTGCTCCTTCCCAAGTTGCATCCTCTAGTGGTAATCCTTTCCATTTGACCAAATGCTCTATGATGCTCGTATTTCTCAACCTTTTCTCTCTTGTATCCAAAATCTCTTCTGGTATCAAAACTAATTTCCCTTCATCATCAAGAGGTGGTAATTCTATAGATACTATGGTTTGCTGGCCTAGAACCTTCTTTAAGCAAGATACATAAAAAATATTATGTATTTTGCTGTTTGGTGGGAGCTCCAATTCATAAGCTACCTCTCCTACCTTCTTGATGATTTTATAAGGCCCATAGAACCTTGGCTTGATTTTCTCTGCCCCACTTCTCTTCAAGGTGCTTTGCTTATATGGCTGCAACCTAACAAATACCAAATCTCCCACCTCAAAAGATCTTTCAATCCTTTTCCTGTCAGCATATATCTTTTGTTGGTTTTGTGCATGTTGTAGATCAAATGAATCTTTGGCATACTCTAAAATTATGGAGACTTTCCAATCAGCAGAGATAGATGATAAGGAACACAAAGTGGGCTTTCTTGAGAGAGCATCAGCAACCACATTATTCTTTCCTTTCATGTATTCAATATCAAAATCATAATCTTGCAATTTTCTTACCCATTTTTGTTGACGATCATTCAAATCCCTTTGGTTCAAGAAGAACCTGAGGCTATTATGGTCTGTCTTTACAATGAATCTCCCACATACCAAATATTGTCTAAACTTATGAAGTGCATGCATGATTGCCAACATTTCCTTATCATAGATGGAGTACCCTTTCTCTGATTGATTTAATTTTTGACTCTCAAATGCTATTGGATGTCCCCTTTGAGTTAGGACAGCCCCTATACCTTCTCCCGAAGCATCACATTCAACAACAAAAGGTAAAGAGAAATCTGGAATTGCAAGCACAGGGCATGAACTCATTACCTCCTTAAGCTTATCAAATGTTTTTTGTGCCTCTTCTGTCCAAACAAAAGCTCCTTTCTTTGTCAAATCAGTCAAGGGGGCAGAAAGCTGAGAAAATCCCTTGGCAAATATCCTATAGTAGCTACACAACCCGAAGAAACCTCTCAACTGTGTAAGATTAGTGGGTGGAGGCCAATCCAAAATTGCCTGGATTTTTTGTTGATCAACCTGTACTCCTTTAGAGCTTATAATATGTCCCAAATATAGGATCTCTGTCAAACCAAACTCACATTTAGATAGCTTAGCATAGAAGGATTGCTGCTCCAAGATTCCCAAAACAGTGTCTATGTGCTTTAGATGCTCTTCCCATGTTTTACTGTATATCAAGATATCATCAAAAAATACCAAAACAAATTTTCAAAGATGCTGACTGAATACCTTATTCATACAAGATTGGAATGTTGCAGGTGCATTAGTGAGTCCAAATGGCATAACAAGAAATTCAAAGTGCCCATAGTGACATCTGAAAGTAGTCTTTTCCACATCTTCACTCCTCATTCAGATTTGATGGTAGCCTGATCTTAAGTCAATTTTTGAGAAGTATACAGCACCATGTAACTCATCAATGAGTTCATCTATGCGTGGTATGGGATACCTATTTTTTATGGTCTTCTTGTTTAGAGCCTTGTAGTCTATACACATTCTCATTGTACCATCCTTTTTCATTAATAGATGCAATTCCTTGTAATTTTTCTATCAATATTCGCAAAGCCTCTCTAGTTTTCGTCAAACCATCCACTGTTTGCTTCTGAGTATT
Source organism: Cupressus sempervirens (assembly GCA_028749045.1). Taxonomy (NCBI): domain Eukaryota; kingdom Viridiplantae; phylum Streptophyta; class Pinopsida; order Cupressales; family Cupressaceae; genus Cupressus; species Cupressus sempervirens. The sequence goes on along the minus strand of CM053788.1, from coordinate 378,609,792 downwards.
TTGGATGTCTTGGAAGAATTTCTTTGCCATCTCATCTGGATCAGCCATACTTTTTTCTTCCTTGGATTTTGTACTTTTGCTTTCAACTGGGGGTTTGATCAAAATTTCTTTATTCTTTTCTCGCTGCAAATATCTTTTTTCTCTTTCACTTATTTGCATGCAATCATAAAATATGACATGCAAGATCTGGGTAGTTATCAAAACTTGACATGCAAGATCTGGGTAGTTGTTAAAACTGACATGCAACTTCTACAAACCCTCAGGCTGGCAAGATCACGGCTCTGATACCACTGTAATTTCCCTTTACTGATTTTTAATGATATTTCTAGGCTCAAATCAGAACTTTAAAATCAAACAACCAATATTACAAAGATCTGCCAATTTCCCAATAAAACCCAAATCGGGTATGTCCAAATTAGTGCCAAAAACTTCACAACTTCACAAATTATTAATAAATCTGAAAATGGACATTTTTACAGAAATTTAAGCAGCATAACAGCCTACAAAATGAAATTTTTAGATTTGTATAGCCTTTACACAACAGCTCACAAATGTAGGGAAAAACTATGCTCAATCGGGCTCCCAAAATTAACACAAAAATGCCCGGAAACACCACAAAACACTCATAAACTATCTCAGAAGTTTAATCATGACCCAATACATATATTCAGCTCTATTTTAACATCATAAAGTCTAAAATACAGCAGCAAACCAAACTGATATGAAACACTCAACTGAAAACCCAAACTCAAACCAAAAACAACCCCGAAAACACCCAAATCGGCACTATTTAGCACAAAGGCAAACTCTGTATGAGCATGCACATGGAATGGCTTCAAACTCCTATCCTTAGCCTTCCTGGAAACTTGCAAACTCCTGTTCTTAGGTCTCCTTCTCCACAGGTTTGGCAGCCTCTGAAGAACAACAAGAAAATTAGCAAGAATCAAGATGTAGAATGAGCCCAAAATGCCTCCAAACCCCTTTTAAAGAGGGCATAACCCTAACTCACATCCAAGAGGGGTTAATAAAATATAATTTAATAATAATTTTTATTTATTAGTCCATTGCTTTCCAAAGATTAGCCCCTTTTTCCGAAATTTCACCTTTTTGGAGCCTGCCTGCCTTAACAAAGTTTTTTTTTTTTTAATTATTTGAATAGGAGACATGACATTCTACATAAGCAAGGTGAATAGTTCCATTTACTTTGTTTATACATATTTCAATTTCAATTATATTTCAAGCTTAATTTCAAACTGGGGTTTGACTAAGGAAAACCCCCCATCCAAAAAACAAAATAATTTTTCTTGTAGGTACAGGTGTGGAATAGTGAATTGAAGTATAGATTTGGATACCCTTTTTGTCGAACTTGCAAGATTCATGAACATAAATTTTGTTAAAGCAATGTAGGTCAAGGTTGAAATTTGGGGGTACAATTGTGCCCCAGGGTAAGATTGTGCCCTGCTATCTAGTCAAGGTCGACCTTCCCTTAGAAGAGAAAAATATTTATGGGTTTTGAAGATCTCACAGTTTTGGTTCAAGAATTTGAAAGTCAAAAATTTTTGAGATTGTTTGATAGGGTTTTCAGCTGATTCTTTTTCAAACCTAAGTACCTTTTATTTCTTCACTTCCATATTAGTCTCCTATATTTATATTTCATATCATAATAATTTAAATGTATGTGTAAAATATGGATTTAGGATCTCTTTCATGTGCACTATTCTAAAACCCTATTCATCCATATTTTATCCTATACAAGAAATAAAAAACTAGAAGATAAATAAGCCAAAACTATTAAAATGGGAAAGCTAATTGATTAGAAATAAAAGTGGATGCCAAAAATAATGGAGGCACCAAAGTCAAAAAAACACTTGACAAAGGAGGATTTTCTTGATCTAAATCTAGTAAGTTTGTTCTTGTGGAGATCCCACAAGCATAGATCACCCAATGAACAATAGGCTGAAATGCTCACAAGGGGTGTTGGAGGATTTGCCCCAAAAATCCTTAATTTCAAAAGTGAGAGGTGAAAATGAACTCACTTTTAGCCAATATATGTACTTTTTACAAAGTGAGATATAAATTAGATTTTTTAAAATAAAATAATCTAATTAGCTCCCTTAACCCAAATACATATAGAAATCCTAACTATTTGGGATTTAACAATGAAAAATGAGCTAGTAAAAGACATAAATTTAAATCAAATATAAAATGCACCTAAATAATTAAATCACAATATTTTAATGACTTCCACAACCACTAGGGATTTTTAAATGCAAAGACACACTCACAATTCTAATAACAAGTGTATAATGAATCTATATTTTACCAATTAACTCGAGGGTTTATTATTTTAACACACACAAATAAGTTGCCCATACAAGGATGACATTTGCTCTGTATGAATAGTTAAATCATTAACTCTATGTGCCACTGCCAGGGATATAAGTCTTACACACTAAATAACTTTATCAAGTGTAGATGCACAATAATAATATAGCCGAAGCAATAGTGCATGAAATCACGTAAATAATCATTTAATTAATCTCATTAAAATAATCTATTTAAATCATTCATTTGCACCATTATAAAAAGTTAATGTAAGAATGATATAAATATATATAGCACAAACACATCAACTATAATCTAATAAAATCCATCATATATCCATAAATAGAGTTTCTATCCAAATACAAAACTATGATATATCATCATAAAGCATTACGTAGCATCACTAGTTCCATTGTGTAGGTATGATGAAGCTGAAAAATATAGCATCTAACATTTATCATCTATGATACTAGCAATCAAAATAATGTCAAATCATCAAAGCATCTCAAATGCACATCAACATGACTATCATTAACTATCTCTAAATAAAAAACATGGTACAAAATGCAAACATAGGAGACACTAAATCCTCCCCTAGTAGGCATGGTCTTACTCCTAAAAGCTTACAAAAAGATAGGGGCACATCTATAATTCCTCGCTCGAGAACCCAAAATAAATAAACCTAATATGTTACAAATTTTATTGAACTATTTTTTTCTAAAGTTTATACAACATCAAACTAACAATGCAAAAGCAATATACACATACACAACATTTACACATGCAATTACAATATAGATTTCAATCCTCAAAGGTTCCTTCATGGTGAGTCACATTTAAGAATATCAACATGAATATCATTAAGTATCTCTAAATAAAAATAGGTCAAGGTACAAAATGCAAACATAGGAGACACTAAATCCTCCCCTAGTAGGCATGGTCTTACTCCTAGAAGCTTGCAAAAAGATAGGGGCACATCTATAATTCCTTGGTCAAGAACCAAAAATAAATAAACCTAATATGTTACAAAGTTTATTGAACTATTTTTTTCTAAAGTTTATACAACATCAAACTAACAATGCAGAAGCAATATACACATACACAACATTTACACATGCAATTACATTATAGATTTCAATCCTCAAAGGTTCCTTCATGGTGAGTCACGTTTAAGAATTTTTTATTAATTGTTAAAGTCTTAAGTACAATGTCCATAATCATAAAAATATAACATATTAATCTCATAAGAAAATTCATGAATACAACTAGTACAATGAAATACATCTAATGGATAACATCCACTGTACATGTCATAGGGTATATGAGAATATATACAAGTACATCAAAATACAAGATAAATGATAACATATAAATACATCAAGTGAATAGAAGTTTCCAAGATAGGGATAAGATTGATAAAGGTACAACTACATCATTAACCTTCCAACATATGTAAATATGAGGGGGACCCAAATGGTCAAAAGTCACTACCTCCCAACTACATAGTTACCTAGTCAAGCTCCCACTCACATTATGTAGGGAAGATAATGAACAATCTACATATAACCAATCAAACTATAAAAAATTCCTAGTAAAGGAATCCTAATAGTCAAATATACCTCAAAGGTAACACAAACTACTCAAGAAGAAAAGATAATCAAAGTTGAAATAACACTCATCCAATACCAACACCACATACCAAGTCAACATATATATACTAAGTATATATCAAATACCAAAATCATGAGACAAAGTCCACAATAGATATCCACCTCAAGTCAAAAGACACATGTCAAAAGTACAATCACCATGAATCATCAATCACCATTAACTGAAGTAAACACCAACAATAAATACATCCAACAATAACTACACCACCAATAATTACAACACCATAGGCAAATACAAAATCTACATAGGAGACTCAATATATATACTAGGGAGTTTTACCACATGGTCAACATTCTTGAGTTATCCTAGATTGGTCTCTCATTAGACCCCAAACCCTCAAGCATTGAGTTACTTTAGATTGTTCACTCTAAACCGTTCTTCCTTCATTACTTGAATCCAATGATTATCCTTGCATGCCTCATATGTGCTCTTAGTTTCAACTTCAAAAATCAAACATAATTCCTCATGTACTCTATTCTTGTCATTACTCCTTTGTTTTTACTTCCAATGATCTTCTCTGTGGGATGATTTTTTTTCAAGTTCATGTTAGGCATGGAAGTTGTTATCTTAACTCTTATCTCCTTTCTTGGTTCAACTCTTTGTTCTCCTGTTTGCTCAAAAATTTGTACATGATTCTACAAATCATTATTAGTTACAAAGAAAAAATCTACATTATTAGTTGTCTATTTTATTATTATTGATTAAATATTTTTGAAAAAACAATATTTTTCATTTAATATTTTAATTTATCTAATTTCCAACTTTCACATTCATACTTTTTAAATCAAGTCTTTAAATAAAAAATAAATATTTAATTAATTTAATTTTTTAATTAATTAAATATCTTGATATTATAATTCTTCCTATTTTTAAAATAATATTTAATAATTCTAATATTATATGTTTTATATAAATATCATAATTAAACCTTTTGCCAAATAAATAACATAGTCAATTTGACATAAGCAAAACCAGTCAAAACTCAAACTCAAACAACACATTCAAAGATGAACTCTAGATTTTAAAAAGGGGTAGATAGCCAAATACAAGTCCTTGCAAGAGAAGTGTTTAGGCTATGGCTAGGATTGGACATGATCATTATCTTCCCATTCTTACCATTGAGTTATTGTGATAGGACACGCTCATCCTAGCAATTCAAGGAAGTCGATGCCCAGTACCAACAACTTGCGTAAAAGATGAGCATGTATATATATATATATACTTCTTTTGCCTATCCAAGGTAGTAACCAAATATTTTCTACATATCCTAAAGCATCTTTGGTCCCAAAATTACTTGGTCCTCTATCTGATCCCAACTTAATGGGGGTATGACACGGTCTACCATACAAGGCCTAAAAAGGTGACATAAAAAAAGAACTATGGTACTTGTTGTTATAAGAAAAATCCACCAAGTATAAATAGTCCTCCCACTCTACTTTTTGATCCATCACATATATGTGAAGCATGTCCTCCTAAACCTGATTCACCCTCTTAGTATGTCCATTAGTCTTAGGGTGATAAGCCAAACTAAAATTGAGATGCACTATAAAGGTAAACATTAGATCTCTATCCAAAATGATCCTACAAGAGAACCCAAGAAATTGAACAATATTCTCCAAGAAAACATGATACACCAGCACTACAACATTTGAGGTCAAAATGCAATGGCAATTTGTAATGACGATGTAATCTGGGATGATTTTCATATATTCTTTGTAGTTTTCCCCAACGCAATTTCAATATCAACATTGGCATCATAATTATGACACCCACATGAGTATAAAAAATAAAATAAAAACAAGACATAAATCATTCCCCATTTGTTTTGATTATGGCGAGCTACATGCAAAAGATGGTGGAGAGCTCCAAGTGAGGGTGGAGAGATCTAAACATTGTTGTGCCCTTGTGATCTCTACATTTGGTTTCCATGCCCTTGCTCAGTGATTTCATTTCCATGCCCTTGTGATCTCTACATTTTGTTACATGCCCTTGCTCTATGATTTTTTTTTTTTTGTGTTGTTTCCTTGTGATCTCCATGCCCTTTCTTTGCAATTTCACATGTCATGCCTTTTCTCTATAATTTTATTGTCATGTCGCATCCTTGCTTTGCAATTTTATTGCCATGCCCTTGCTCTATGATTTACTCCAAGGGATATGTAAATGTTATTTTATTTTCCTTCTAAACATGCATCTCTTTATATTTCCTTCTAAACATGTATATCTTAGATTTTTTTTTAAGGTTCTTATTATATCTTATCACAATATAAAAATTGATCCAACTAAATACATCTCCTAGAATCCAAATAATAAAACAATAAAACTCACTCAACCCGTGCTAAGTGACTTACCTCAAGATTTTGCACAAAAATAATACAGACTAGGAAAAGTGGGCAGAGTTTGCAAGAAATTTTACAAAAACATATCATAACAAATATTTTTAGAAATAAACTAGACATAAATGAGTTAAATGGATCTAGTTTCTAATTAGTTGGATTGATTAAAAATTCCAATAGAACTGTCATCATATTAGGTACGATAAAATGAACAATAAGTTGGTCCCAGCTAGTAGGATCAAATATAGTTTTCTAAGGTAATAAAATTACATATGTAGATGCATCATTTGCATGCCAGGCATGAAGCACATTCCCCAATTTATAATGAACGGTTGGATATAAAGGCTCCATATGCTAGCCCAATAATGAAATCTAGGGATGTAACCATGCATGTATTGGCACACTCTCCCCGCAAGGATCCCAAGTATCTATTGTTGTTAATTTAGGCATCATTATATGATCCATAATGTTATGAAGTATTGAGGCCGGTAGTAACTTATCCCATGTATCCAAAAAATGTAGCATAGGTTCAGGGTCCCTTGGCTCCCAAGAATTTGTAGTAGCTATTCTCACTGCTAGAAGAGTGACTTTAGCGAAGAGTTGAGTGTAAGGAGTTAAAGAAGAAAGTTTTTCTTCTATGTAAATGCCACAATCACGAGGCTCATTCCCTTGTAGAAGCCTCTTCCATAATGGCATTGCTTCTAAACCATGTAAAGGGTTTTGAAGTGGTTCCCAACCTTGAAAAACTCATATAAGCAATTGATACTTGGGATCATTATAGGGAGACTGTACCAATACTTGAAACACTCTTATAAGAAAATGAAAATGCAATACATGACAAATTGCACAACTTGTAGTCCTCCAAATATTTGGATTGGAAATTCACAAAGACACTTGCAAGTGATTCCAAAGTCATAGTACCTACCACAACACTTTCCTAGATTATATCCAATGGCTCCCATAACATCCTCTATGTTGTCTAATTGTTGTTTATGTCATGCAGTCTCTTTCTAAATTCACTCCTCCTTCTCTTTCTAAAGCCTCACCTTCTCCTTCTCTCTTGTGCCTTAAATTTTGATTATCAAATTTTTGAATATCTTTCTCTGCCATATCTAAAATCAACTTCACATAGTTTTGTAAATATGGCATTGGTGGATCATTGATAGCTTTAATTTCAACATTCAAGTTTTCAAGATTGGTCATGAACACCCTCACTTTTGGACCTCTCATGTGAAGCAATTTTTGTACTATTTCAATACCATGTTCTTTCTTCTCAGTTCTTGTAAAACATTAATTTTGTTGAACAATTGTAAACTCTTAGTAACTACATTATTGTTTTCATGTATGTATGTGTGTGTGTGTGTGTGTATATATATTTATGTATATACATACATATATACACACACATATTTGTGTGTATATGTATGTATATATGTATTTATATATATACAGAGAGAACTTGTGGATTGTGGATTATGGATTATAAACAAAAAGAAAGAAAGAAAAGGCATTAATCATTCCCCATTTGTTTTGATTGATTTTGGAGAGCTACTCTCAAAAGAGGGTGGAGAGCTCCGAATGAGAGTGGAGAGCTCTGAACATTGGTGGAGATTAGTGAAGATCTAGGATTTTGTTTTCATTCCCTTGTGATCACTGCATTTCTTTGTCATATCATGCCCTTGTGTCTCTGTGCCCTTGCTCTAAAATTTTCTTCAAGGGGAGAAGAGGTACCTATTTAAATGTTCTATTTTTTTCCTTCTAAACATCTATCTCTTGTTGATATCTAATAGCTTTGGTCATATCCAATGATAATTGATTATGATGATTGTATGCATACTACTTGTGCTAAATTAAGTTAATCATTTATGTCTTGAATTCACACAAGAAATTATCCTTGCATTCAATTGAAACTATTCATACCAAACTAAGTATGCAAAAATTTGTACTTACAGATTATATTATCTCTTGGTGATTGAGTAAAGATCTCATGCATAATATTGTCCAGGTAATGATCAAATGCATTCACATTAAGTCATAATAGGATCAAGTAGATAATCCATTTATTTTTATACAAATAAATGACTTAATATAAATCATGTTTGGTTAATCATTAACTAAACTAATAAGGTTAATACTTGTTTAAATCAACAATCATCTCATGAGTGGTGGTGAAAAGCACCTAGGCACTATTGTGGATTTTGGTTTCTCACCCAATCAGGCTAGGATAAATAAATCTTGGATGAAAAATCCATGGTTGTAATGAAAAGACACCTTCATGTATGCCTAGGTCACTTTGGGCAAGTTATAAGCCAAAGTTGCTAGTTGGGAAAAATTGGGTCTTTTTGTGTCTTTGGTTAAAATAGCTGAGGATTAGGTGTTTTTAGTTGTTTTTGAATAAGTTAGAACCTTTTCCAAGTATTAGAATTGAAAAATTGTGAAAATTACAAAAGTTGCACTTTTGTGCAAATTTGGTAATTGCAAAATTGTAAAAGTTGCTAAAAAATGCAACTTAGCTAAAAAGGAGTTGTAACTATTAAAAAAATAGTGGATTTTGGTTTGGATGGATTTAGGAAGGATATATACCTCATTTGTGAGGTCACAACAGGAAAATTGTACATATTAGGAGAAGTTGCAATAAGAGATTTTTCAGTTTTGAAATAATTTTACTGGTTTCTTGTACTTTGTTCATACTATACAGATTAGAAAGCATGATAATATGATTAGTTGAAAAATATTTTTTTCTTACCTTTGCATTACTTTTTGTTTCATCATGTTGTGTGGAGTTTGGTTCAAGTTATTCCATTTTTTGTATAGGAGGGTTTGTCGGATAAAAATTTTGTGCAAGCTTCAAAGATGGGCCCATAGTTATGACTCCCACAGTTGTTTTTAAATGGCCTCTTGGGGAATGAAAGTTAGATGAGTCCTCTCAGTGATTCTAGGGTTTCAAGACTAGGCAATGTGTTTTTCTATTTTTCCTTGGTGCCTATGAGGATTTGACATTATGAGCATGTTGTTGGAGTATAATAGGAGAAAGAGACTTGTTGGAGGGTTGAGTGTTTATAAGGAAGTTGGAGGAAGGTAAAAAGATATACTTGAGTGTTGAATGTGTTTCCATGACCCTACTTTCCCATGGTTTCTTTGTGAACCAATTTCAATTAGTCCAATTAGGACTGCGTTGCTTAGTCAAGGAAAGGGAGTACTGGAGTGGAACCAAGTCCTAGTGCTTTGGGATTAGATATAACTCTGATAAGGGTATCTGGAACCCTAAGTTTTTTTATCATTTTTTTGGGACTTTTGGAAGTTAGACACCAAAAACCTCTTAAGGAGGCCTAATAGGGCTACTAGGTGAATTTGGGTTTGATACATTATGGAAGTGTGGGGATCAAACCAGTGATGTAGTTTGTGTTATGTGGATGCCCTCCATTTCATGCCTTGGAACCATTGGAGAAAACCATTTTTTTGTCTTCCTCATGTTGGCCTAGTTGTGGGGATTAGGTCCAAAAGCCATAATTTGGATGAATTTGATCCTTAGACAATGGGTACTTGAAGAAGTTGGCAGTCTTTTTTTCTTTACCATTTGGAGGATTTAAACTAGTTATGACCTCATGAGAAGGTTGGGGATTCGATAACTTGTTGATTTGGTGTTAGGTTTTCCCATTTACACCTTTCTAGTTGTGCACTTTGCATCAATGGACATGAAATATGTCCTCTTGTGACATGCTTTTTGGCTTTGTGTCTTTTGAAACAATGCTTATACCCAACTAAACAACCAAGAGAGGTATCAAAATCAATAAATGCCTTGCCCTTTGGTATTCAATAACTTCAAATGTAAAGAGCAAAGATTACTAATAATTATGTTCTAAAAATAGAAAAGGCATTCATAGTCAAATCTTTAATAAATCTAAACACCTTCGACGTCTCTTTATATTTCCCTCAGCAGGTGAATAGAGAAGCTTCTCTTTATGTATATGTATGTTTGTATACACACACACACACACACACACACACACACACACACACACACACACACACACATAAAACAATAAAACTCACTCAACCCATGCTAAGTGACTTACCTCAAAATCCTGCACACAAATGGTGTAGACTGGAAAAAAAGGGAAAATTTTGTTAGAAATTTTACAAAAACATATCATAGAAAATATTCTTAGAAAGAAACAAGTGATAACCTAGTTGAATGGGTAGTTGTTGATTAGCTAGGTTGATTATAAATTCCTATAGAACTATCATTAGATTAGGTACAATAAAGCAAATAGTCAATTATTTCGAGCTAATAGGATCAAATATAGTTGATCCAACTACATACATATTCCAAAATCTACTTATCAATAGGCATTGTCATCACATCTATGGCCATGCTACGTGTTGAGTGAGTTTTTTTGTTTTTTTGTTGTGTCAAGATCTCTCTGCTTATATACATGCATGCATGCATACATACATACATACATGCATACATAGGCACATACATATGTGGGTGTATGTATGTATATATATACATATATACATATACATATAGACATCTTGTAATAGGGTCAATTTCTTAGTTAAGCTTCTTGATTCATTCTTCATTATGGTATGCTAAAGTAACCAAAGACAAAAAGAGGATATGACCAAACTGCCCAAATTTTCAAGCAACCCAGACAAATTTCTGATGATAACTCACAAACTCCATTACCATGAGTCTATATGAGTCACTTTGAAGTTCTTCTAACTCCTAACGTGAAATCTAACCTATCTACTAAATGTAGAATGCAACTATGCAAGCTTAACTACTGATGCTCCCTACATAAGAAGAGAAAATATGATCAACTAAGAAACCCATAGATTTCCCAAGTTGTTGAGATTCCATAATAATAGATTATTTCTAACTCAATATTTATATCAACCATATTCCCAACTATATTCCCAACTTCTCACATAGCAATTAAGATGCACATGAAACTAACTTGCATTGAAAAAAGGAAATGAAGTAATAATATGAATGATAGTAAGAATTCATAAAACCATTGTAAGGAAAGAAATAACAAAAAGTTCATTTTAAATCACATGGTTTTCATTAAAAACACAATTTATTCCAAAGCATTATACAAAAATAAACACACTAGCATGAAAAGTAAAATTAAAATGTAGATGCAAATTCTCACATGATATTCAAAACTACAGCGGTTTGTCCACACCAAAATTTTCCAATCTTATTCACTTCTTCAAAAGTTACATTTCTAGGCCCTTAGATTTTGGCCAATTACATTTTATGATTAAAATATAGAGCATCTCTAAGAAAATGTATCTAAAAACAAGATTGACTAGTAAGTCATTCATTACGAAGCTTATGCCTATGAGGAGAATGTCATATTTTGCTACAAAATAAAAAAGATAGAGATAGGAAGAAGAAAAGGGGGGCAGGTGACACTTGTCACATATTATAGTAGCTTCATACCAAGAAGAATGTAATGCCTCCAATAGAGCATCAATTCTTCTTTGGAGTTACAACTTTAACTCTATGTGCCTTCATAACATCAGTTACATTCTTAAGCTCCTTGATAGTTGGGATAAGGATGTTGTCAATGTTGATGATCATGCATTTCTATCAATTATTCAACTCTGGAGGCCTTTGATTGGAGCTTCTCATTTTCATGCTTGAGGATGCAATCAATTGCTATGAGTTCTAGAATCTTTTCCACTTGGATTTTTTTTGGATTAGTAGTCTCTTCAATGAATGCCAAAAACTTAGTCGTCATTCACTCAATATCCACTAGCTGGTTATAATTAGTGACATATGATTCAGTATGTAGAACCTTTAGATTTTCAAGTATTTTCTCCATAAATTTATTTATTGAATAATAAACACCCTTTAGCTCTTCTTTTGATTTCATTAAGTGTTCAACTTTCAATTCTATAGATGAAGCAATGGTTCTTGATGTCACTTTCAGATCCCATGTTGAGTCACAAAAGCATTAGTCTTCATAAGAATTACCTCTTGTAATAGGGCCACCATCCATAAATCCCTCCACAAGTGATATCCCAATGAATCTCCCTCTTAATAGAAGTCTCCTCCAATTCAAAAATATTGCACCTAATCTCCACCTCAATAAGAGATAACTTCACCTCCATAGAAGCCTTGCAAGAAGAAGCAAACACATATAACCCAACCCACCACTTGTATAGCAATATTTTTCTCATAGCCCAAGGATATTGGGGATCCCTCCCAACATGAAACCATCCACCCAAGAAAGGGAGAAAACAAACTTGAACAGTAGGCACAGAGGCACAAGAATATCCAAGAAATAAACCAATACCCAAACATAGCAAGATGTTGGGCAACTTAACATAAGTAGAGTAGGGCTCCAAAGATATACCAAGAAAGCCATATATATTATTATTTATGTTAATCATTCATTTTATATTTCATTATATAAATCTTATTTTAATAGGGATATCATAGTCCTCCCCTCTCAAATTTTCTTGTCCTCAAGCAATTGATTTGATTTTTAATTAGTCATAGCTTAGAGTCATTCTAGTCCTTGCATACACATTAAATGCTTGCAAAAATTTACATGAACTAATATATGATGGCATAGTCAAGAACTTATGAAATGAAGATACAAACTAGACACAATATTGCATAAAGACATAATGCAAACATAAAGTAGACATGCAAATTCATAAAGACACAAAGAAGACATGAAGCAAACATATGGATGCATGAAGACACGATGTAGACATGGAGTCTACATGCTAAAAAATATGTTAGATAATTCATTTTTATAATTCAAAATAAGAAAACGTTAAGGAAATGTTTTAGCTACTTCAATCATAGATGTTGTGCTCCTTTTCTATGTTTGAAAATCAAAAATCTCTTGAATATGTGTATTTTAGACACTTTGATTTAGATAGTACTATAATAGGGTGTCTAATTCCCTAATGGATGGTAGATTTATAGCTACTTGAGTTTGGACAATCTTAGCTTGAGGCTCCCTCAAATTATTATCCATATTAGGATTCTCTTGCCCCAATTCAACCAATTTACTCCCCCCTTGTGCATATTCCCTACCCATTAGGTACATGTTTAATTTTTTTGTGGTTGATAGAGTTATCACTACTTGGGTTTGGACATGCTCAACTTGGGGCTCCCTTAGATATTTATCCATATTGGGATTCTCTTGCTCCAATGTGACCAATTTACTCCTCCCCCTATGCACATTCCTTATCCACTCAATACATTCTTAATTTAGTAGTGGATGGTAGATTTATTGTTGTTTGATTTTGGACACACTTAGCTTGGGGATCCCTTGGATCTTTACGATCCATATTGGGATTCTTTTGTGCCAACAAGGCTGATTTACTCCTCCCCTTGTGCACACTTCCTATCCACTCTGTACTAATACAAAAGGTCTTATAAACTTAAGGATAATTTATTAACAATATTAATTAGACTCAAATTTGTATCCTTCATCCCATTGTAAATTAAATATTTGAAGATTGAATTTATTTCTAACATTTATTTTTAATATTTAAAATATTTAAAATTTGATCCTATCATCAATAATAATATTACAATAAGAATTATATAATATTCTCTCCATGGTATGTAATGTAGATATAAATGTTCAATATTCATTATAATAACAAAGAATAAATAAAAATATTCATATTTATATTAAAACAATCATAACAAGATATGCTAAGGATGGCATTTCATATAGATTACCTTCCTACCTTTTTATTAGGAGGTCCACACTCTTCTCGAATCCTATTTCTTACCACTTTCATTGTGAGACATGCCAATGACCATGGGGAGATCATCATTTGAACTTTCCTTCCCTTCATTGTTCCTCCCACATAGAGTTTGCCCTCTTT